>CAJQUN010000420.1:0-484976 GCA_907163345.1 Haberlea rhodopensis | reverse complement strand
TCCATTTATTACAATATAATGTACCATGCATTCAACAATTGCAATTATATGAAAGGGCTATGCTCGTAGTTATACGTAACTTATGATTCCGTAGTCCGAGTCCAACCTTGCCCTAGCCCGTGATAAAAGAATTATGTGTTAACACATAAATAACTCATAATCAAATACAAGCATGCAACCACGTGCCAAGCACGTTCACAATCCTCTAAAACCCATCGTCAATCCATGACGATTAACCATTTTAAAAAAGACTCGGCTAAGCATGCATAATACCCAAAATATTCCATTTTACTAGTTCAAAAGTTAACCAATTATTAAATCGAGCATTCCAATCTTTATTAAACTTGGCTCCAACCATTACATTTTAAAGGTATAGCACCCCCATGGAAAGTAGACATTGCCCCGAAAATTGGCTAATTAACCTCTCCAAATCCCAACATTTTCCAAAATTTTCGAAAAAAACCTCTTCCTACGAGCCGCGATCAATTTCTGGTTTCACTGCGATCAATCGCGCAATCCAGTGGCCAATCAGAGCCCTCTTGCGATCGATCGCGAGTCCCCACAATCGATCGCCAATCCACTAGCGATCGATCGCCGAGACCTTGCGATCGATCGCCAGCACTGTACATCTTCTAAATTTTCAGAATCTCGTCACGATCGATCGGCGCCAAGCCGCGATCGATCGCGACCTGCAATTTTCAGAAAAAACTCGAGCTTCCATGGTGTTTTTCACACCCAAACTAAAAACCAACACCCCTTACAGCTTCAACACCTCAAATACCACCATTAAAACTCAATAAAAACTCCAAACAAACTTTGGATTTTAACCAAAAATCCCCAAATTCCAAACCCAACATAATACTCAACCAAAAACCACCACACTACTATCAAATCAAAGATAAGGACGAAGGGAAGATCGATACCTGATTATCTTCGAGAAATCCGTCTCCCGAGCCAAGTTACCAGCGATTTCTCCTCCATGGGAGAAAAAAGGGGAAGGGGAAATGGGTTTGGCGTGGAGAGAGGGAAGAGAGAGGAGAGACTTTCTGCAAATGACGGATACCGAGTCCATTTGGTATATAGCACCAAAGCTCCAAAATACCAAGTCCTCCACAAATACATCATGATTCATTAAAAATCATCTGTTTTCAATAATTACCTCTCAATCTCTATTTCCATTACCAGTCCCAGCACAAGTACTCCAGACCCCAGATCCCACCAAAAACCCAATTCCAAGATTTTTCACCACGATGAGAATACAATCTCAACCTTTGGATCCAACGATCCCAAATACCCAAATTTAACATCCTCGGGTGCTCCAACACCGTAATTAATTCATAATTACCACAATTAAAACCATTGAAGATCATTACCACAACGGGAGTAATGCCATTAATTCCCGGCATTACAATTATCCCCTACTAATAAAATTTCATCCTCGAAATTTGCACAGGCGTACTCCACGTATCGCCGAGAACCACACAATCCAAACGGATCTACATCGTCGAGTCATGAACATATCATGAACGGCACACCGACCGCGAGGACACTAACCTCGCACTAAACCTGAAATGGAGTAAATCTCTCAGGTAATCACCATCTCAAAAGAACGTCAGCATACATTGACCCCAACCACCCAAAAGCAGTCGGTCAATCATTCGAGATTCCAAAATAGATATCGCCCCAATGATATCTCTAAGACATAACCAACGATGTTAAACATACATCGTTACCAAAGAAACCACCCGTACACAACAGTGTACCTAAACTACATCTGATTTCCACTTTCCAAAATTATCTCCAATAGAGGAGTAGTTGCACCACTTCGCAACACGGATCGGGTAGAATCACGTCCACCGATCAACACAAAACACATCTCCAAAGATGTCTGCATCCGTGTGTCCAAGAAATCACATCTTGGTCAAAACACACTATTGAGACTCCACAAGGTCTCAAGTCCCCTTAGAGGACATTCAAGAAAATCAATTGCATTAATACCTCACGTGTCAACAATTACACCCAACAGATCCAATCATGGACACATCCCTCGTTTACCCTAGAATTCAACAATCCTATCACAGGGATACCATCAGATTACCCAGTAATGATCTATCATGATCCCAATTACGCTCAATCCCTCCTCAGCGGGAGTCAACCCGACCTCACGATCATTCCTCAGAATATACCGTGTCATTGAGATTACTAATCTCAAGGTGCCACATCTCTCACCGAGATTCATCATCCAAGCATACTAATCCAATGCTCGACGGGTACCAAGAAAATGCTGGTATTCGTATACAAACGCCGGTATACAGGCCTAGCATCACTACTACATGCATACTCATGCAATAGACTGGGGTATCACCAATCATACCCAGAAGTCCCAATTATGTAAGGACCCCAAGCCCTTAACCCTTAATTAGTGTATTAACCACTATGTGTGGCACATGCTTTCATTAAAAGCCAATCGGGAAGCTCAGATGATACTTTACCATTGAATGGCAACTACAAAATTTCTTTAATATACAATATTAGGATCATCTCTACCCACAATTAGACTCACATGATCGCCCTTTACCACCCCTTGGTGCCCTTTTGCATTGTGGGTTTTTATAAAACATTGGGCAAGTCTCCCATAAATAGAGCTATCGCAAAACACAAGCACATCACATCATATAATCCCGGCCATGGGACTACACAATACTCAACAGAATATAAAACACAAAGTAAATTCCCAGCCAGGGAAGACACCACACACATGACGACACAAATGGGTCTCAACACCCACACAATACACCCATGAACTCTCATATCATTAGCAATTCTACTCTTAATTGCATGAAACATAGAATGAAAGAGAGAAATGCTCATGCCTTTATATACAACACATATACAAGCATAACCGTGCTCACATGCGAGCATCATAAATGTGTATATAAACCTCGGTGCATATGAGTACTCTATACGATACCGTGCTCCATCAAGCCCTGGTACCATGATCCTGTGAGTACATCCAATCAACAGCTCGAGCCCAGCTCCATAGCCATCGATGCACCTGTTCACCTGCCCCAACAGAGACAGCCCCCAACGGGGTGAGCATACCAATACACAAAATCTCATAATCACAATAATGAAATTCATAATTTACAACACAAGTAATATTAATGAATTTAAATGATACTCCCTGGATGGCAACATCCTCATCCGGGATTCCGTGTACTGTCCCTGTTCTCACAATCATCAACCATCATCAAATCTCATAAATCAGTAAATCAAACACATTGATTTAACTCATAGCATGCCTGATTCTCAAGTATCAATAATTAATGATTCCAAATTCATTATACATGCAAACATAGATATCTCGATATCTAACACTGATTTTCAACTTTGCTACCAATCACAGATAGCTCAAATGCCTAGCATTATTTTACAAAGTCTCTATTCACTTAGACATCCTCACATGTCTTTCAACTGAACATGATCCCACGATCATTCTCAGGCATCTCAAATGCCCTACCCTTTATTTTACAAATTCTCATTTATACTTAGACATCTCACAGGTCTTACAATAGTCACATAAACCCAGTACCCCATACCTCTTATAAGGTCATACTACTCTAGTGTTACGCACACTTGTGGCAGTGATATCAAGACTAGGTCGATCCATAGTCATATCAACACATATATGTAAATATAGCCATACCCACAACCAGCTAATGCAATTACAACACATTATTCATTTCACAATTGCTATCACACAAAGTAATGCTCGTACGTCGCACGTACCTTAATCTCCGAGTCCGAGCCAAACCTTGCTCGAGTTCCATGCTCCGAGGGACGATGTGCTAACACGATAAATTAATTCACAATTAATCACGATCATGCAACCCATGCTCAAGCACACCCATAACCCTCAAAAATATTGTCAACACAAGACAATAAACCAATATCGAAAATTGCTCAAGAATTTCCCACAAATTTCGAACCTTCACAACACAAATCGAACCCATTTAAACACCATAATCATCTAAAATATGAATTAATCAATCCATAGCATGAATAATCATCCCACATGCCAAACCCCAAATTCGAAATCCAAACCCCTAAAATTCGGACACAAGAAGCATCCTTATTCAACTAAAGCATGTAATAAACGACCCTTAACAAGAATCGCCACACCCCTGCCAAAGATTACAATTTTCGAACCCATTCACGCACACATCACAAAAATCGAACCAACCCTCACGAAATTCGAAATAAATTCGAGCCAATAAATCACAATTAGGCAGGGAATCACATCACAAGCATGGAAAAGGGGTTAGGAAGATTACCCAAACGAAAATCGGAAGAAATCGGACCAAAATCGAAGAAACCTAGAAATTGGGGGATCGGCGCACTTCCGCAAATCCGACTTCCACACGCGATGAAACTTCGAATTGATGGAGGGGAAAGCTGCGTCTCGTCTGGACGAAGCCGGCGGCGGGTCGCACGCGCCGAACGGCGGCCGGACGGCGGCGGGCGAAGCGTTCTGAAGCGGCGTGGGCAGGGGCTGACGGGGAATGGGTCGCGCGCGGAGAGATAGGAGGAAGTTGGGGCTGAATGTAATTTTTTTTAAAATCTCGGGTTCAATTGGTATTTATAGCAAAATACCCCGAAAAACTATTAGCCCACAATACATCATGATTCATTAAAAATCATCTGTTTCAAAAACCTCTCTCTAACTCAAAAAATCGTCCTACCGGTGCCCACACCAAGCACCCGAGATTCCGAGTCACACTAAAAACCCAACTCACAGGTTTTCACCGAAATGAGAATACGATCTCAACCTCGGGATCCAACGATCTCAACTGCTCAAATAGACGAGCCCAGAAGGCCCGACACCTGATTAAACTCCAAGTCGACACGTAAAACCACTTTAGGGTTATTAACACTCCGGGATTAACATCCCTAATCTCAGGTCATCACAATATCCCCCACTAAAAGAATTTCGTCCTCGAAATTAGCACCGGTGTATCACGTAACACCCGGGCTACACAACACATGAAGTCATAATTCCTAACCATGTCAGAAACGTCTTAAGAACCTCGAGAATACTCATCTCACATCGAACTCTGAAACAGAGCGACATACCAAAACCAACACCAACTCATCACCCAAGAGGCCAAACATACCTCGATGCGGGTCATCCCCAAAAGTCAGTCCCTCATGACTGCAAAACAACCAATACTTACGACCGTAGATCGAACAGTTCATCCTTAGTTCCAATACAACTAGTAAGAACGCATCCTGGATGACACCTCAACCGTGAGAACGTTGACCTCGTGTCAAACTCTGGAGTGGAATAGACTCCCAAATCCATCATAACGTCAAATAGCGTCAGCACAACTCAACGCTAACAATCCAAAAGCAGTTAGTCAACTGAAACTGCAAGGATTCGAATCGCTCCCGATTCCATCGTAGATGTCATCCAATGATATCTTTATCATGACTCACGATGTCTAACACACATCATTACGAGGAAAACACTAGTATACCACGGTGCACACATACCAAACCTGGTTTCCACTTTCAAACCTTTTCCATCGAAGGAGCAGTCGCATCACTGCACTCAATTTGGGCAACACACGGCCACAGATTCACACAAAAGACATCTCACAAGATGTCCACCTCCGGATATTCCAAGGATCACATCCTGATCATAAATGAACCATCGAGACTCACAGAGTTCTGTGTCGACATCGACACCCAATAAATCCGAATTCCTGCCATCCCTTGATAATCCTAGGATTTAACAATCCAAACTTGGGAAGGCTATCGCATAACTCGAAAGAAAACACCAACAATGAAAACACCTCAACCCACACATGATAATCCCTCCTCAAAGGAGTCAACTAACCTCACGATTATGCCTCATAATCATCGTGCCATGGAGATTCCCAATCTCAAGGTGTTCAATATCTCTCATCAGAGATTTAGTCATCCAAAGTAGCATAACTCTATGCTTGTCAAAAGGAAATCAATAACTGGCATCCCGTACACCCACCGGTATACCTGCCTAAGCACTGACATCACATGCATACTCAATGCACTTGGCTCGGGTATCTACAACATGCCCCTAAGCCCCTAAACACAACTGTCAATACTGAGTCATTCCATTGCAGTGGAGAATGATAATCGACGATCAACAACACGGCATGATTCCCAAATCAACACCACACGTACCAACTTACCGAATCCTTCAAAGATTCCCAAATAGGTATAATACTACCATCCTTCCCCACAAGGAAGTGTTATCGAACTCGAGTTCCACTAGTCTCGAACCACCGTTCGGAAAAACTGGATACAATAACACCCATTGCATCCCAAGTACACGGATTCCCCAGGATCGAGTCAACAACGACTTGAGTGACTCTCTTGTTGGTACTTCAACATTATGAGCTGTCCCAGACAAGTCTCACCAAGATTTAACATCAACGTATACACGTTTCAGTGAGGCATGCACAACCTCAACCTCAAATGACGTGGTGACTACTAAAGTCCACAACCATCCACATCGTATCACATTACGATTTGCCAAACTTGGTTCCAACGAGCAGTATCACGGCCCCAACAAGCACACTATATCATCACTACGATATCTGGCTAGCAAAGTGCTGTCTCCATAGGTTCATATCAAGTCCACCACAAACCATATGTTCCGTCTCGGTATCCCATACCGTACAAACCGTTAGAGTAATGGGTCATCGCCCAACATATCTCTAAAATACCAAGCACAATGGGCAACCCGGTGTCCTTGCTCACTTATGATACAATCATAGTCCGATAAGACTTATCTCACACCCTCAGGGTGGGTGTAACCATGTCTACCCTACATCACAACACAAGCGAGTAGTTTCCTCAATGAACTACTCTTACACCAAACACTTGGCCCTAGCCGAACCAACGAGCATACCCAAGGGTATCATTGCTCGACAAAAGGTCTCGTCAACTAGTGACCCAGACTCTATCATGTGCTCACCATCGGCACTCAAACCATACAACTAAATACATACATAAATGTATTAGCCATCAAAACGACGCTACACGTCTACAATAAAACCATCAACTATGTCATTGTCATCCCGGTGACGGCATATGTCAACACATGACAACCAACTAACATCATCAAACATATGACGTTACCTGTCAATACACGACATCTATAATCTCATCATCAAACACATGGCATATATATAGCAACACATAGTATCCACAATAATACTAACACAAGTAATATGCCATACCTCATCGCTATCAAGATAGCGGAATACCTGTATCCGCCGTCCACCAGCGGTACACAAGTAGCATCCATCGCTCGCAGGCGACATAATCCAGCGTCATGTGCATAGCGGCATAACCCATCGCTATAGAATCAGGGGCATAATCCTTCGTCATAGAGTCAGCGGCATAAACCTCGCTATAGACATCTGGCGGCATGAACCATCGCCCTAGATGTAGCGGAATGTACCATCGCTATGAACACCCGGCGGCATAAGTCATCGTCAATCAATATAGCGGAATGAGGCATCACTATCAATATACATGCGGCATAAATCATCGCCAATAGAATAGCGGAATGAGACATCGCTATCAATATATCCGGCGGCAAGAACCATCGCCAATCAATATAGCGGAATGAACCAGCGCTATCAATACATATGGCGGAATGAACCATCGCCAATCGATATAGGCGGCATGAACCATCGCTATCAATACATATGGCGGAATGAACCATCGCCAATCAATATAGCGGCATGAACCATCGCTATCAATACATATGGCGGAATGAACCATCGCCAATCAATATAGCGGAATGAACCATCGCTATCAATATAGGTACTGTGGTTGTTCCGGTCCTGTTATAGCAGCGGAATTTTAGGACCCCTCGCTTCGACATATAGCGGCATCATATGATATCCCTCGCTTCGACAATGACAGCGGCATGTTACCTCGCTTAGACATGACAGCGGCAAATATCATATTACCATCGCTTCATATGACAGCGGCATAGTACCTCCCTCGCTCGAATATAACAACTACCGGAACTCCCACTAGCTCCATGTACCTGCATCCAGGTTAATACCACAGTTCACAATATAATGATCGATATCACGTTTCCAATTATATCCACAATATTCCACATTAATCACTAGAATTGTGACTGTTCCGGTCCCAATACAACAGCGGAATGTTAGGACCCCTCGCTTCGACAATGACAGCGGCATGTTACTTCGCTCAGTCATGACAGCGGCAAGTACCTCCCTCGCTCGGAGATAAAGGCTACCGGAACATTCATCAATTCTACCACAATAATCAAACACAATTGATTCCAATATCACAATACACATCACTTATCATGTCACATATGTCATCACATGTAAGGGTTCACTATCCATGATATACATAATCAAAGGTGTAACACGTTTTTACCGTCCGAAGCCCGTACGTTTCACCTTTCCTGATTTTTCCACAAAATCAGATCCTTTAACACATAATGCATGAAGGGCCAGATATCACCATTAATGCCATCCCATCTCATGCTACACGATTCCTGCAATCACAATGATTAGCAACAACACTTCTCATATCATAAAAAGCACATAAACAACTAGTTGTGTCATACAACATTAATGCCATCATGCATAATTATGTGCTATCAATAACTTCCTAGGCCCTTAACAGCCCCAAAGAGCTAACCACTGCTCTGATACCACTAATGTAAGGACCCCAAGCCCTTAACCCTTAATTAGTGTATTAACCACTATGTGTGGCACATGCTTTCATTAAAAGCCAATCGGGAAGCTCAGATGATTACTTTACCATTGAATGGCAACTACAAAATTTCTTTAATATACAATATTAGGATCATCTCTACCCACAATTAGACTCACATGATCGCCCTTTACCACCCCTTGGTGCCCTTTTGCATTGTGGGTTTTTATAAAAATTTGGGCAGAGTCTCCCCATAAATAGAGCTATCCCAAAACACAAGCACATCACATCATATAATTCCCGGCCAGGGAATACACAATACTCAACAGAATATAAAACACAAAGTAAATTCCCAGCCAGGGAAGACACCACACACATGACGACACAAATGGGTCTCAACACCCACACAATACACCCATGAACTCTCATATCATTAGCAATTCTACTCTTAATTGCATGAAACATAGAATGAAAGAGAGAAAGGCTCATGCCTTTATATACAACACATATACAAGCATAACCGTGCTCACATGCGAGCATCATAAATGTGTATATAAACCTCGGGTGCATATGAGTACTCTATACGATACCGTGCTCCATCAAGCCCTGGTACATGATCCTGTGAGTACATCCAATCAACAGCTCGAGCCCAGCTCCATAGCCATCGATGCACCTGTTCACCTGCCCCCAACAGAGACAGCCCCCAACGGGGGTGAGCATACCAATACACAAAATCTCATAATCACAATAATGAAATTCATAATTTACAACACAAGTAAATATTAATGAATTTAATGATACTCCCTGGATGGCAACATCCTCATCCGGATTCCGTGTACTGTCCCTGTTCTCACAATCATCAACCTCATCAAATCTCATAAATCAGTAAATCAACACATTGATTTAACTCATAGCATGCCTGATTCTCAAGTATCAATAATTAATGATTCCAAATTCATTATACATGCAAACATAGATATCTCGATATCTAACACTGATTTTCAACTTTGCTACCAATCACAGATAGCTCAAATGCCTAGCATTTATTTTACAAATCTCTATTTCACTTAGACATCTCACATGTCTTTCACTGAATACATGATCCCACGATCATTCTCAGGCATCTCAAATGCCCTACCCTTTATTTTACAAATCTCATTTATACTTAGACATCTCACATGTCTTACAATAGTCACATAAACCCAGTACCCCATACCTCTTATAAGGTCATACTACTCTAGTGTTACGCACACTTGTGGCAGTGATATCAAGACTAGGTCGATCCATAGTCATATCAACACATATATGTAAATATAGCCATACCCTCAACCATCTAATGCAATTACAACACATTATTCATTTCACAATTGCTATCACACAAAGTAATGCTCGTACGTCGCACGTACCTTAATCTCCGAAGTCCGAGCCAAACCTTGCTCGAGTTCCATGCTCCGAGGGACGATGTGCTAACACGATAAATTAATTCACAATTAATCACGATCATGCAACCCATGCTCAAGCACACCCATAACCCTCAAAATATTGTCAACACAAGACAATAAACCAATATCGAAAATTGCTCAAGAATTTCCCACAAATTTCGAACCTTCACAACACAAATCGAACCCATTTAAACACCATAATTCATCTAAAATATGAATTAATCAATCCATAGCATGAATAATCATCCCACATGCCAAACCCCCAAATTCGAAATCCAAACCCCTAAAATTCGGACACAAGAAGCATCCTTATACAACTAAAGCATGTAATAAACGACCTTAACAAGAATCGCCACACCCCTGCCAAAGATTACAATTTTCGAACCCATTCACGCACACATCACAAAAATCGAACCAACCCTCACGAAATTCGAAATAAATTCGAGCCAATAAATCACAATTAGGCAGGGAATCACATCACAAGCATGGAAAAGGGGTTAGGAAGATTACCCAAACGAAATCGGAAGAAATCGGACCAAAATCGAAGAACCCTAGAAATTGGGGATCGGCGCACTTCCGCAAAATCCGACTTCCACACGCGATGAAACTTCGAATTGATGGAGGGGAAAGCTGCGTCTCGTCGGGACGAAGCCGGCGGCGGGTCGCACGCGCCGAACGGCGGCCGGACGGCGGCGGGCGAAGCGTCTGAAGCGGCGGGGGCAGGGGCTGACGGGAAATGGGTCGCGCGCGGGAGAGAGGAGGAAGTTGGGGTTTGAAATGTAATTTTTTTTTAAAATCTCGGGTTCAATTGGTATTTATAGCAAATACCCCGAAAACTATTAGCCCCACAAATACCTCATGATTCATTAAAAATCATCTGTTTTCAAAAACTCTCTCTCTAACTCAAAAATCGCCTACCGGTGCCCACACCAAGCACCCGAGATTCCGAGTCACACTAAAAACCCAACTCACAGGTTTTCACCGAAATGAGAATACGATCTCAACCTCGGGATCCAACGATCTCAACTGCTCAAATAGACGAGCCCAGAAGGCCCGAGACCTTGATTAAACTCCAAGTCGACACGTAAAACCACTTTAGGGGTTATTAACACTCCGGGATTAACATCCCTAATCTCAGGTCATCACAAATTACAACTGTCAATCCCAAGCTATTCTCACCCCACGGAGAATAATGAATGGCGGACCAATGACCAATGGTGTGATTCGAACATCAACACCACACAAACTGATTCATCGGATCTCCCAAAGATTCCCAACCGGTAGGTATATCAATATCGCTTTCCTCATAAGGAAGTGTCATGAATCCATGACTCTCCAACCTCGAACCACCATTCGGAAAACTGGATATATTTATACCAAAATATATCCCGGAACCAATAAATACACAACTGGTCCAGAATAGTGCATCAATGCCACTATTACCAAATCGAAATCCATATACACAACGTATACACATCTAACGATGTTCTGTACTAATACCATAGTACTCCACAAACCTCGAGCATCTCCCCAGAGACGCCTCCTCGTACGTCTCGCCGGAAATATAAAGCCATTACCTAGTCCAACACTAGTAATGCTTGCCATAGTTGATTCATAATCAACCCTCGACCAATACTAGCCTGTCTCCATGGCAGTACTGTAAGGACCCTAGTTCCTTAAGTACGGATTAAAGGCGTAATAGAGCTAAACATGCATCTAATGATATAAAGTTCGTATTGATGTCTTGAGCCGTTAAGATTACAGGCCAAATTAAAATTTCCAAAAGGGATTAATTACATTCCCAATCAATTGAATGTTAATCCTATAGTTTTACACTACTCCTAGAGTAGAGACTATACAAAGAATTAGGCCTGCTATGCCAAGAGCACTCCTCACTGGCTCACCGCATCAACCCGCCTTAGCCCGTCGGTCCCAAAAGTACCTACAGGAACAACCCCAAAACCATGAGCATGTATATAAATCATATTCACAATAATATGATTGTAATTAAAATGCATAAACCGTAAATACAATTCACTTCCTGTATTTAATACATTTCTAAGCTCCCATTGGTTGTCCCTGTACCACAATCATAATCAATGGATTATAATGCCAATAATGTGTGTCATGACATGCACCGATTTCCATGTATACTGTATTCAATTCCCGAGTTTTATTATATCAGTGGCATAATACCCCTCGCGTTAACATGACAGCGGAAATACCCCTCGCTTAGACAATACCAGCGGCACTAATATCCCTCGCTATAAATATGACAACGGTCGTGTTCTTCGCTTCATATTAGCGGCAAATATTCTCTCATCGCTACGGTATGACAGCGGCAAGTATTCACATCGCTACGCCACTAGCGGCAAGTATTCTCCATCACTGTAATATAATCCCGACTCACAATCACATGCAACCAAAATGCATGACCAAACCATGTATGCAATTCATGATGCATAAATAAGACCACATATGCAACCAAAATGCATAATAAATTCCATGTGTGCAACCATAGTGCATAACCAATTCAATACGTAATAATACGTTTTACCGTCCGATGCCCGTACGTCTCACTACGTACCTTAGTTCCAAAAGTGGAGATATCGTGGACTTTATCTCCTAAGTTGTGTGGCCACCTGGGATGGTTCTACACATTCACACAAATCAATATTAGGAGCCAATAATAGTCCAATATCAAAAATTCCACAAAAATATTCAAAAATCCCACATTTTGCCTTTCGCGATCGATCGCCTGTTACGGGCGATCGATCGCGAGACTCTACTGTCCAAACCTGAAATTTTCTCGCTTTGGTGATCGATCGCCTCAATTGGCGCGATCGATCACCCAAGAGTGGCGATCGATCGCCAAACACCCCAAACGCGCACTGCTCGCACGCGATCGATTGCCTGGAACGGGCGATCGATCGCCAGTATCTGTAACCCGAAAATTCACCATTTTTGCACACCAATTCCATCCCAAACCATACCAACACTCCTACCACCAAGCCAACAACATAAAAACATAATAAACCAACATAATACACCTTAACCAACAAAAAAATCCAACACCCAACCAAAAATAATACCAACCCAAAATAACCCATTTCAAAACCTTATCAAACCCAATCCAAACACAACAAAACAACAAGGAGGTATCCATACCTCTTGGGGACTCCAAATCTCCCAACAAACTCCACAAATTAAGTTTTTGGAAGGATTTCTCTTCATCTTTTTGCCCCAATTTCGAAAATGGAAGAGAAGGAGGGTTTGGGTGGAAGATTTGGGGGGAAATAGAAAGAGTGATGGGTAAAGAGGGGTTGGGGGTATAAGTGGGTTATAAAATTAACTTGCACTCCCAAAATACCATGGTGTATAAAACACCCCAACATGATATTTCAAAAGCATTATACCAAAATGCATCAAAATCCCAATTAAATCATGCTTAACCAAATAATTATCAATTACCATAAACAAACTATAATAACCCCTAATTTCCCAACATGCATAACATGCACCCCGAAATGCACCACCAGGTCACGCATACCTTGTGACTAAGCATTTTACCAAGATAATTAATTCCAACACATGTATTAATTATCACCATAAAAATTACATAAACATCATTAATGCCCAAATTGCATATAATTATTTCGGGGATATCACAAGTACAATCCAAATCTCTCCAAGAGATAAAATCAGTATAGTAGTGTCACCACACTAACTATTCTCACAATCCAATTGTGTCCCCCATTGGATTCCATATGCAAGGATACTCAACCAGTCCTAACAACAACTTGTTGACCCTCACGTTGGTACTCCCAACAAATTGAGTTGTCCCGGTACAAGTCCCTTAGACATTAGACGTATAAACGCCCACGTGAGGTATTTTCTACCTCAAACCTTAAGCCACAAAGCGACTACAAGAGTCCACTATAACCCTCATCGTATCATCATACGATTCACCAACTTGGTTCCAACAAGCAGTATAATGGCTACAACAAGCACACTATACCACTGCAACAATACTTGGTTAGCAAATTCACTGCCTCCTTAGGTTTATACCAAACCTACCAGCGTATCATACGTTCCATCCAGGTATACCAGACCGTAACATCCATTTAGAGGAGTGGTTCATCACCCAATATTTCTCTAAAACACCAATGTACAATGGACATCCCGGTGTCCTACTCAACCACAATGCAATCCTAATTCATAAGGATTTATCTCACACCTTCATGTGTGAGTGTGATCACGTCCACCACATGTCACATCGATATAAAGTAGTTCCCTCAATAACTACTCTTACCACCAGTCACTTGGCCAATAGCCATCTCAACGAGTATACCCAAGGGTATCACTACTCGTAAAATATTTACCTCCAACACATGATGCAGTACACTCACCTGTACAGTGCATCCATAATTCATCGAGCAAACCTGCTCGGCATAATTGTCTCGTCAACCGGTGACGTAGACACCACCTTGTGCTCATCATTGGCACTCAAACCATACGACTAAATACATGCATCTAACTGTATTTTTCATCGTATCGACGGCATCCGTCCAAATAGAACATCCTCTATATCATCGTCATCCTGTGACGGTACATGTCAACACATGACATCCACAATAACATCGTCAACTTGTGACAGTATATGTCAATACATGACATCCATAATCTCATAGTCAAACACTTGACGTTACATGTCAACATATGACATCAACAATAATGTTAACAAAACAGTAATATACCCTAACTCATCGCTAATAAAATAGCAGCATACCTGTCTCCGTCATTCAATAGCGGTACACAATCAATACCCATAGCTCGTGGGTGGCACAATCCCTTGCTACGTAGATAGCGGCATAACCCAGCGCTATAAAATCAGCGGCATGATCCCTCGCCATAGAGCCAGCGGCATAAAACATCGCTATAGAGTCAGCGGGATGAAACATCGATACATACATCTGGCGGCATGAACCATCGCTATATATATACGGTGGCATGAACCATCGCCAATAGAATAGTGGAATGAACCATCGCTATATATACCCGGGTGGCATGAACCATCGCCAATAGAATAGCGGAATGAACCATCGCTATATATACCCGGCGGCATGAACCAGCGCCAATAGAATAGCGGAATGAACCATCGCTATATAGATACCCGGCGGCATGAACCATCACCAATAAAATAGCGGAATAAACCATCGCTATATAGATACCCGGCGGCATGACCCATCGCCAATAAAATAGCGGAATAAACCATTGCTATATAGATACCCGACGGCATGAACCATCACCAATAAAATAGCGGAATGCACCATCGCTATATAATATCCGGCGGCATATAAACCATCGCCAACATAATAGCGGAATGAACCGTCGCTATATAATATCTGGCGGCATAAACCATCGCCAATAGAATAGTCAATCCCTAGTCTTTTTATAGCAATGTATTTTAATGCACTTCGCTTGTCATGACCGCGGCACTAATACCCCTCGCTTCGACATATCAGCGGCATTGAATAACCTCGCTCAAATGCGACATGCGGCAATACCTTCGCTTCAAGATTTGGCGGCAAATATTCTTTTCTCGCTATGATATGACATCGGTAAGTATTCTATCATCGCGTCAAGTGACAGCGACAAAGCATTTAAAATCATCACTCGTCCATAACAACGACTCATGGGATATTCACCAAGCATCCAATCTATACATGCAACCACAATGCATAATCCATATCCAAATATACATCGCTATGAGTGTATTTTAATGCACCTCGCTTCAAATGTGACATGCGGCAATACCCTCGCTTCTGTTGGGATATGCCCTAAGACATATCATTAGATGATTGTTTATGACATACAATGTAATATGATTTTATGAATGGTAATTCATTATTATATATTATTCTTTTAACTGTGCAATGTGAATTAATATATATGTTAATGTCCTTAGAATAATATTGTATTATTCTTAAGATTGTCCCTAGTCAAGTATTATCATGAATAGGGATAATGATAATTCGTAGAGACTAGTATGTGTTGATTGATGAATTGTTCATTGATATGAGATATCAAATCAACACATGGGTACATGTTAGAGAACGATGTACTGGACAGACCCACCATGAGAATGCAACATGGATAGTTATATGATCGTCATATGTAATTCTCATAGTGATAATAATGTATGTAATCCTTACGACTTGTGATCATCAGAGATCCCAACATAAGGGGTTATGTATCTTGATATCGTCAAACGTTTACCCGTAACAGGGTAATCTATAAAGGCGACTATTGGATACACTACGAATTATGTAGAGGGATGTTGACTGATCGAGATAGGATTTGTCCCTCCTATATAACAGGAGATGTGTTTGGCCCTTGATCAAGTGAGAACTAAAATGCATGGCCTTGCTCGATAAAGTCGATATGAGATATCGAGCTTATTCGTTTATTCTAGTTCTACTTGGGGATCAAGAAATAGAGATTGAATATACGAGTATGACTATTCCATGACTCGTGTTCAATCTAAACACAAAGGACAAAGGGATTAAGCTACATGGTTAATATTATCACAAGTTCTAAATGTTATGTCGAGTCATTGACATTCTTGTAATTTGGGTAGCCTCGATGTGTTGCTAGACACCGCTCCTTGCTTGCGACATAAAATGAGATTTTATGTCACTGCCAACATTACAAGATCCTATCGGGTCGTACAAAAGATTAAATCGATAAGGGAAATTAAATTCATTGGATGAATTAATTAATTAAGAAGAGTCTTAATTAAGTGATTAAAAGATTTTAATTAAATCATGGGTTTGGGCCCATAAGACTTTAAGAAAGTCTTGAACCTTAATTAAAAGCCTTATAATATAAATACATGGTTTTTGATTAATTGTTAAAGATACTTTTATATCATAGCTTGATATCAAAACCTAGCCACACAAGAGCTCCACTCGGCCGCCTCTTCCTTCACCCCTCACGCCGTCGTCGGTTGTAGTTAGGGTTTTGGTTGGCCGTCGTCGATCGGTTTTGAACCGAGAGTTCAGTTTTGGTTCAAGAATAAGTCTAGCAACTTGTTCTTGAACATCCCTTTCGATTTGATCGTGTGGATACCGTTGAGGCAAGACCTTGGAGGTGTTGCTCGTGACTCGGGATCGTTGGACGTATTGCACCGTGGAATCTGCTCAAACACGCTACAAGGGTGAGACTTTTGTAAACCTTTATCCGATATGAAATCCGATGTATAGATCCATTGTTCTAGTAATCCATAAATTTTATTCCGCTGCGTTGTATGCTCTAAGGATTACTTACAGCTTCAACATTTAGCGGCAGAGCATTAAAATCATCACTCAAATATATATGCAACCACAATGCATAATCCATATCCCAATATACATCGCTATGAGTGTATTTTAATGCACCTTGCTTCAAATGTGACATGCGGCAATACCCTCGCTTCAACATTTAGCGGCAAAGCATTAAAATCATCACTCAAAAATATATGCAACCACAATGCATAATCCATATCCCAATATACATCGCTATGAGTGTATTTTAATGCACCTCGCTTCAAATGTGACATGCGGCAATACCCTCGCCTCAACATTTAGCGGCAAAGCATTAAAATCATAAATCAAATATATATATGCAACCACAATGCATAATCCATGATGTATATAAAATACATGTTACCGTTTGGTGCCCGTCAATCCTGGCCTTAGCCATCCATGCCAAAACGTCCCTACAGGAACGATCTCAAACCATGAGCATATAATAATTCATATTCACCACAATATGATTATAAAGGTAATGCATAAACATAAGTACAAAGTACTTCCTGTATCCCCATGCATTTCAAAATGCTCCCTTTGGTTGTCCCTGTACCAAAACTCACAATCATAATCAACAGATTATATTACGATTCCATAGATGTCATGACATATAATTGTTCCATTTATATGTTCCTAGGCCCTCAACAACCCCAAATAGCAAACCACTGCTCTGATACCAAATGTAAGGACCCCCGTGCCCTTAACCCGTTATTAGTGTATTAACACATGCCATTAGTGCATACATCATGTTAGCATGAAATACCATCTATAAATTTCTTACATTATTCCATATAATGTCTAACTTTCCCCCAACATAGTTCATAAACATAACATGCACCTTTATACGTACACTAACATGCTCTCAATTCATTTTGCAATTCCTAATTAATTGCATGCAACGCATAAATGAAAAGAGAAAGGCCATTGCCTTCTTTATACAACCCATATACACATAATAGTGCTCACATGCGAGCATCGAATAAATATGTGTGTATCTAATGTATAAAGTGTCATGCTCAATACCAGCTTTGGTACTTCGACCCTGGAAGCACCTCCAATCAACAGCTCGGACTCAACTCCAAAGCCACTGCTGCATCTGTACCACCTGCCCCAACAAAGACAGCCCCCACACGGGGTGAGCATACCAATATCACCAATCCAATAAGCACAATATTACAATTCATAATTTACTCAATGTAAAGACTATGAATATTAAAAGACACTCCATGGATGGCATCATCCTCATCAGGGATCCCCTGTGCTGTTCTTGTTCTTAAAATAACCGAAACCATCAAATTCCCAAATGTCAGTTAATCATTACATTGATTAACTAATCTTTTCCCCATATACTGATACCATAATCAATATGATCAAATCATTAAACGATGAGTAAAGATATCCCATATATCTTGCTAATGGTTCCATAGTTCTATTTCATCTATCGCTCTACAATAGTGGCATTTTAACCTCACGCATGCTCAACAGCAAGTGGCGTCACAACCGATGTTCGCTCAAAGGCGACAACATTCCAATCATTGCTCGCTCAAGAGTGGCACCATATAATTCCCAATGTCTATCCATTTATTGCAACATAATGTACCATGCATTCAACAATTGAAATTATATGAAAGGGCTATGCTCGTACGTTATACGTACCTTATGATTCCGTAGTCCGAGTCCAACCTTGGCCTAGTCCCGTGATCCAAAGAATTATGTGCTAACACATAAATAACTCATAATCAAATACAAGCATGCAACCACGTACCCAAGCACGTTCACAATCCTCTAAACCCATCGTCAATCCATGATGATTAACCATTTTAAAAAGACTCCGGCTAAGCATGCATAATACCCAAATATTCCATTTTACTAGTTCAAAAGTTAACCAATTATTAAATCGAGCATTCCGATCTTTATTAAAACTTGACTCCAACCATTCCATTTTAAAGGTATAGCACTCCCATTGGATTGTAGACATTGCCCCAAAAATTGGCTAATTAAACCTTGATAATCCCAACATTTTACAAAATTTTCGAAAAAACCTCTCCTACGAGCCGCGATCGATCGCTGGTTTCACCGTGATCGATCGCGCAATCTAGTGGCCAACCAGAGCCCTCTCGCGATGGATCGCAAGTCCCCGCGATCGATCGCCAACCCACTCGTGATCGATCGCCGAGACCTTGCGATCGATCGTCATCACTGTACATCATCTTAAATTTCAGAATCTCACCGCGATCGATCGGCCTAAAGCCGCGATCGATCGCGACCTGTGATTTTCCAAAAAACTCGAGCTTCCATGGTGTTTTTCACACCCAAACTCAAAACCAACACCCCTTACACCTTCAACACCTCAAATACACCATTAAAACCCAATAAAACTCCAAAAACACAACTTTGGATTTTAACCAAAAATCCCCAAATTCCAAACCCAACATAATACTCAACCAAAAACCACCACACTACTATCAAATCGAAGATAAGGACGAAGGGAAGATCGATACCTGATTATCTTCAAGAAATCTGGCTCCCGAGCCTAGTTATTAGCGATTTCTCCTCCATGGGAGAAAAGAGGGGAAAGGGGGAAATGGGTTTGGCGTAGGGAGAGGGAAGAGAGAGGAGAGACTTTGTGCAAATGAAAAAATACAGAGTCCATTTGGTATATATAGCACCAAAGCTCCAAAATACCAAGTCCTCCACAAATATATCATGATTCATTAAAAATCATCTGTTTTCAATAATTACCTCTCAATCTCTATTTCCACCAGCCTCAGCACAAAGTACTCCGGACCCCAGATCCCACCAAAAACCCAATTCCAAGATTTTTCACCACGATGAGATACAATCTCAACCTTTGGATCCAACAATCCCGAATACCCGAATTTAACATCCTCGGGTGCTCCAACACCGCAAATTGCCACAATTAAAAACCATAGAGGGTCATCGCCACACCGGGATTAATGCCATTAATTCCCGGGCATTACAATTATCCTCAGGAGATGACACTAAAGGAATCACTTAGCTCAAACACTTTCTTAAGTCTTCTTTTCGTATGAAGGATCTCGGTGCCCTAACTTATTTCTTGGGCCTTGAAGTTTCCACTTCTGCACATTGTATTAATCTTTACCAATCTACCAATAAAATTTCATCCTCGAAATTTGCACAGGCGTACTCCACATATCGTCAAGACCACACAATCCAAACGGATCTACATCGTCGAGTCATGAACATATCATGAACGACACACCGACCGCGAGGACACCGACCTCGCACTAAAACCTGAAATGGAGTAAATCTCTCAGGTCACCATCTCAAAAGAACGTCAGCATACCTCGACCCTAACCACCCAAAAGCAGTCGGTCAACCCTAACTGCTAACCAAACGAATCATTCGAGATTCCAAAATAGATATCGCCCCAATGATATCTCTAAGACATAACCAACGATGTTAAACATACATCGTTACCAAAGAAACCACTCGTACTCAACAGTGTACCTAAGATAATCAAAGAATGTCGAATGGGGGTTGTTTGTATGCTTAGCATACAACCATTCTTTTTCATTTTAGGCTCAAAAAGGGTACTAGTGATTGATTTTCTTTACATGGTTGGCTTGAAAGGCTCAAACGTATCAAAGATTGCCTATATCACTTTCATGTTTGCAAGTAGTCTAGGCATACGCCTCAAAGAGCATGTAGGTAAGTTCTAGCATGTATTAGAGACTTCTTAAGACTATCACAAAATTCACACAATCTTCATTAAGCTATGCACACTTCACAAGTCATGACAATAATGTGCTCAAAATATTCAACTACTATGTCAAAGTAAAATTTGCATTAGAGTTCGAAGTGTTCCAAGGTTAACAACTCACCTATGTTCAAAAGCATGCATGATATCAATTAGGTTTCATCATGGGCTAGTGATTCTAAGCATGCGTTCGTTACTTAACTATGAGCTCAAAATTTTCAAATTTTTTGATTTTTTTTGTATTTTTGTAAAAGGAAAGCAATAACACACCACTAATCCCTCCCACATACCTAAATCTTACATTGTCCCCAATGTAAGGCAAATATATAAGAAAAGAGAAAAACCTAACTACTAAAGTAATAAAAAAATTAAAAAGGATAAGGGAAACTAACTCCCCTTGGGTTGCCTCCCAAGCACCGCCTCTGTTTAACTTCGGTGGCCCGACGTCAGTCCATGGATCACGTGATGCTTGGTGGATCTTCAAGATCCACCTCTCCTTCTTTAGCGGCATGGAAACCTTCATAGTAAGGTTTCGGTCGATGTCCATTCACCTTGAACATCTTTGCTTTTGCTAGGCTTTGAACCTCCTCTGCACCATGAGGAAAAACAGAAGTTACTATAAAAGGCCCAACCCATCGAGAGCGTAGCTTACCTGGAAATAGGCGGAGGCAGGAAAGGTAGAGGAGGACTTTTTGACCAACGACAAACTCCTTCCTCGAGATCATCTTGTCATGAAAGGTCTTCGTTTTTTCTTTGAAGATCTTTGAACTTTCATAGGCATCATTGTGGATCTCTTCCAACTCTTGCAATTGCAGCTTTCTATGCTCTCCGCTCTTGTCCATAGCCATGTTGAAGTGCTTAATGGCCCAGTATGCTCGATATTCCAACTCTACAGGCAGGTGACAAGGTTTAACAAAGATTAGTCTATAATGAGACATACCTATTGGCGTTTTGTACGCAGTCCGATAAGCCTAGAGTGCATCGTCCAATTTCAAGCTCCAATCTTTCCTAGTGGGATTTACAGTCTTTTCCATGATGGATTTGATTTCTTGATTCAAAACTTCGGCTTGTCCATTTGTTTGCGGGTGGTAGGCCGTGGACACTTTGTGTGTTACATGGTACTTCTTTAGTAAACTCTCCATCGTCCTATTACAGAAATGGGTACCGCGATCACTTATGATTGCCCTGGGAGTCCCAAACCTAGAGAAAATGTTATGCTTTATAAAACTTGCACCCACTTTGGAATCATCAGTGCGGGTGGCTATAGCTTCCACCCATTTCGACACATAATCCACAGCAAGTACAATATAAATGTGGCCGAAAGATTGAGGAAACGGTCCCACGAAGTCGATACCCCATACATCAAAAATTTCACAATAAAGGATGGGTTGTTGGGGGCATCTCTTTTCGTTGAGATATTTTACCAGTCTTTTGACACTCATGGCATGATTTGCAAAAATTATAAGCATCACAAAATAAAGTTGGCCAAAAGAATCCACATTCTAATACCTTGTGTGCAGTTCGTTTGGTTCCAAAGTGCCCACCGACCTCATGTGAATGACAAAAGTGGAGTAGGGAAGATACCTCATTGGTCGGAATGCAACGCCGAATGACTTGATCCGCACAATGTTTCCACAAGTATGGATCATCCCAAATATAGTACTTGGCGTCGCTTCAAATTTTTGCTTTTTGAGTCCTATATAATCCTGGAAAGGTATTAGTGACCAGAAAATTAGCAATGTCGGCATACCATGGTAAAATGTTGTGCATGGCAAAGAGTCTCTCTTCCGGGAATTCCTCTTTGAAACACAGTGTGTCCTTCACATGAATTAGGCGACTTAAGTGATCCGCCACTTTATTCTCCATTCCTCGCTTGCCTTTAATTTCAACATCGAATTCACTCAAGAGCAAGATCCATCTAATTAGCCTTGGCTTTGCCTCCTTCTTCGTCATCAAGCAGCGAAGAGCTGCATGGTCAGAATAAACAATAACTTTAGCACCAAGTAAATAAGAGCGAAATTTTTCTAAAGCAAAAACAACAGCTAATAGCTCCTTCTCCGTAGTAAAATAATTTCATTGGGCATCGTTCAGAGTCATGATGCATAGTAGATGGCATGATAACTTTTTCCAATCTTTTGGTCCAAAACGGCCCCTACTGCATAGTCGCTTGCATCACACATGATCTTGAGTGGCTTACTCCAGTCAGGTGGTTGGATAATTGGTGTGGATGTCAAGGATGCCTTCAATGTGTCAAATGCAGTCTTCCACGCTTCATCAAACTCGAACGCCACTTCCTTTTGTAACAATTTGCACAATAGTGATGCGATCTTGGCGAAGTCCTTGATATATCCCCTATAGAAACCTGCATGGCCAAGAAAGGAACGCACATCCCGCACACGAATAGGATAAGGGAGAGATTGAATAATGTCAATTTTTGCCTTATCTACTTCCATACCTTTTGATGAGACCACATGACCCAAAACAATACCTTGTTCTACCATAAAGTGGCATTTTTTCAGAATTTAGTACAAGGTTTGTTTCTATGCAACGCTTTAGGACAAGGGTAAGGTTAGTTAAACAATCATTGAAAGAGTCATCATAAATGGTAAAATCATCCATGAATACATCTAATACATGCTCCGTGTACTCAGAAAATATACTAAGCATACACCATTGGAAAGTGGCAGGTGTGTTGCACAGTCCAAAGGACATGCGTCTATAAGCGAAAGTTCCAAAGGGGCATGTGAATGTAGTCTTTTGTTGATCTTCCAGCAATCGCAATCTGAAAATAGCCAGAATACCCATCAAGAAAACAGTAATAAGAATGACATGCTAACCTTTCAAGCATTTGACCAATGAAGGGCAATGGAAAGCGGTCCTTGCGGGTCACGGCGTTCAACTTGTGGTAGCCAATGCAAACTCTCCATCCATTTTGAATGCGGGTGGTTACTAGTTCATCGTTTTTGTTCCTCACCACTGTGACACCAGTATTCTTTGGAACTACTTGGACAGGACTGACCCACTAGCTATCCGAAATCGGGTATATCATTCCAACTGCAAAAAAGTTTTAAGATCTCCTCTTTCACGACTTCCATCATCGGTGGATTGAGTTTTCTTTGTGGTTGGCATGTAGGTTTGGCTCCTTCTTCAAGTAGAATCCTATGCATGCATGTGGAGGGGCTTATTCCTTTTATGTCAGCAATTGTCCATCCTCTGGCGGTCTTGTGCTCCTCTAGCACGTGAATGAGTTCCTTCTCTTGTCCATCTCCCAACTTGCTAGAGATTATTACTTGTAGTGTGTTTCCTTCTCCAAGGAACACATACTTTAGGTGGCTTGGTAAGGCTTCAATTCAACAATGGGTGTCTGCGATATAGAAGAAAGAGGCCTAGTGTTAGGAATAGGCAATGACACAAATGAAACATTACCTTGTATCTCGGGCGTGGTATCTAAAGCGGTGATGTTGTGTTTCACCTCATCTCCAAGTGGCAACTCTTCCTCACAATGGTCTAGAGGGGTGGTGAGGGCTATCTCCAACTCTTCTTTACCTTCAATCTAAAAAGTGCCTTGGTACAAGTAATCAATAATATCGATAGAATAAACAGTATCATCGTCGTCACAAGGATACTTCATGGCATCATGTATATTGAATTTAACGATTTCACCATCAAATTCCGACGTGAGTGTGCCGCTGTGAACATCTGTCTTAGTTTTGGACGTTTTCAAGAAGGGTCTCTCTAACAATATAGGGTTATTATTGTCACCCTTTGCCATATCGAGCACATAAAATCAGCGGGAAATACCAACTCATTTACTTGCACTAAGTCATCTTCTAAAATCCCCCTAGGGTATGCATTTGATCTATCCGCTAATTGGACAACCACCCTTGTTTCACTTAAAGGTCCTAGATTTAGAGAAGTATATAGAGTATGGCATGACATTTATCGATGCTCGTAAATCTAACATAGCTTTTTCAAGACGTGTTGTACCAATTGTGCATGGGATAGTGAAACATACCTGGGTCCTTGCACTTGGTAGGGATTTTTCGTTGAATTACCGCTGAGATGTTCTCCCCCAACTCAACTTTGCGGCATCCTTTAAGCTTTTGTTTCCTCTTTGCGGTGCACAACTCCTCTAAGAATTTTGCATAGCGGGGCACCTGCTTGATAGCATCCAACAAAGGAATGTTCACCTCACATCTCCGAAAGGTTTCTTAGAGGTCCTTGATATTTTCATTCCTCCTATCTTCCTAAAATGCAAGAGGGAAAGGTGGTTCAATCTTATACTCAGAAATTAGAGCGGATTTACCTTTTTGTTCCTCTTTTTGTATGGAATCGTTTCACGTAGGTTCGATCTTTTTCTCCTCCTCTTGTGTTGTCTCCATCGGTTTCTCCTCCTCTTGTGTCTCAAGTTCTTTCCCAATCCTTAGTTTAATTGCACTTGCATTCTCCCTCGGATTCACTACTGGTTGTGATGGTAAGGTGTTTGTCCTTTGAGACTCCATGCAATTTATTGCGGTGGCCAACTGACCCATTTGCATAGTCAAGCTCTGGATGCTTGCCCTCGTTTCCTGTTGAAATTTCACAGATCCATTAGCAAGTTCCTTAAACATATTTTCTAGATACTCACCAGGTGTTGGAGTTGGGACGGTTTGTTGTGGCCTTTGGAATGGTGGTCTATATGGTGGTGGTTGATGTTGCGTCTGTGGTTCAGCTTGATTCCCATATCTCAAATTTGGATGATCTCGCCATCCTTGGTTATATGTGCTGGAAAAGGGATCATATTTCTCTATGGCTGTCCCGGAAATCCGCCTGCTGCATTTGCTTCCTCACTAGATGGTTCTTGAAGTGTGGGGCAAGCGTCAGTTAGGTGACTCGGTAGTGCACAAATTCCACATACCTTAGCAGTTTGTCCAATTCTATTTGCAAGTTGTTTCACAATACCTGTTAAATCAATCAGTTGTTGTTCGAGGCCAGAAACATTTACCTCGCCTTGCTTCCTAAGCTTATTGTCCGATCGAGCAGTTCCAAACTGTTGAGAGTTGGCTGCCATGTTAGCAATTAAGTGCCTTGCTTCTACTGGTGTCTTATCCACAAATTCTCCTCCACTTGCAGAGTCTACCAAGTTCCTGTCATTTGGCAAAAGACCCTCATAAAAATATTGAATAAGTAAATGTTCACTTATCTAATTGAGGACAGCTTGCACAAAGCATTTTAAAGCGTTCCCAATATTCATGCAGTGATTCTTCATGGAGTTATCTAATGTCGTATATATCTTTGCAAATATTCGTCGCCCTTGATGGAGGAAAGTATTTCTCCAAGAAAGTTCTTTTCAGCTCATTCCATGTAGTGATGGATCCAGAAGGCAAATAGAAGACCAATCCTTAGCAGTCCTTCAAAGAAAACGGAAAAGCTCGTAATTTGATTTGTTCCTCAGTTATCCCGGTTGGCTTCATCGTAGTGCATACTACATGGAATTCCATCAAGTGCTTGTGTGGATCCTCACCTGCAAGGCCATGAAAAGACGGTAAAAGATGTATTAGGCCAGATTTTAATTCAAAATTTATATTAGTAGCAAGTGTAGGAAAGGTGATGCAAAGAGGTTGTTGATCCACGGTGGGATTCACTAGCTGTCGTAGGCTCTGATTCTCCACCATGATAGTTCTTTCCTCTTCTTCAAGTTGTCTTCAATTTTCTCTCCTAAGTTGATGTAAAGTCCTTTCTATCTCGGGATCGTAGTGAAAATTATCATTGTGATTGGACGATTCACCTGTACTCATTAACAAATCAAAGTAGCATAAAAAAAATAAAAAAAAAATAGTTAACACAAAAGTAAACGGCTTCCCCGGCAGCGGCGCCAAAATTTGGTAGCGCTTATCGCGTACGCCCAAATTAAACTTCTCAAGCTAATAACAGTAATTTAAATCGATGATAGCATATGAACTAGTGAGATCGGTGAAGCTAAACAACATAATCCAAGCGTCTATGTTTTATCAAGTCAATTATTTTTCCTAAAAATTTAACAAACTCACAAGTGGAATTTAATTAATCTTAGTTGCTTCGCAATTAGAGGGATCAAACGATTCCGTATTTGATATCAAATTTAGCGTTAAATTGTATGAACAATAGCTAGGTGATCAGTCCAACAATCATCCATAACAATTATGACAATCAAATCAGAAAAAACAATTGATACTCAATGAAAATCAACAATCAAAACTTAATCTCACAAGAATCGTAAACTCCAATGTATCGTCTTCCTCAACCGAGAATCACAAAGGTTTTTAACTACTCATAATTGAATTAAAAACACTCAAATCTATTCTAGAACACATTAAACTAATATGAAAAGAAAGAATTACTGAAAGGAATCACGATTCGGGAGTGTCGCTTCCGTCTTCGTTCTTCAAGCGTTCTTCACAAAAATTGAAAGAAAATTTATTCTAATATTGAAACTATGTTCTAAAGTCTGAATTCTTCCTCTAATGGCTGATAAATTCGAGTATATAGGCTTGGAGGCTGATGGGGTGGGGTAGAATCCATGTGGAAAGGAAAGAAATCAAGTCTCCAAACTTTCCAAAACACTACTGGCGTAGCTACGCCTCAAAATGGCATAAATATGCCTCATGACATGTATGGCTTCTCGCGTATCTGGCGCATTTACACCTCAAAGTGGCGTAAATACACATTTCTTCCATTTTTCAGATTTTCAATTGTCGTAGCATTGGCGTATTTACCCCTCATAATGGCGTAATTATGCCTGTCTTCAATTATTTCTGGCGAGTTTTGTATTTTTGTCATAACTTTCTCATACAAACTCCAAATTCAACGAATCAGCTGTCCACATGAAGATAACTGAAAGTTCTACAACTTTTCTATGTACCACATATCCAAAACTTGGTTTGAACATATAGAAATGTGAGGAGAAAGGAGCAACATGTGACTTGGATTCTGGTTTTTTCCTCTTTTCTTCAACTTTATTGCTTCTTTCATCATTTTAGCTTGAGTTCTTCGATTCCACCTGCAAATACATAAATATATGATTAGGTAGCATATGTATTAAATTATCCATCAAAACATACCAAATCGTAAACAGTTAAGCGCAATAGATGTGTCTATTTCTAGTCACATCAGTATACATGACGTATTTCATGTATCAATGTTATAAAAGTATGAATCTGGTCTGTTTCATGTGTTACAACCGTCAGAAGTACAGTTGGAGTCGAACATTTCTTATGTGGAACATCCAGTTTACATTTTGGATCGTGCAGATTGTAAGCTTCGTAGTAAAACCATTCCTATGGTGAAGGTTCAGTGGGAAAAATGGGGTGTTGAAGAGGCGACATGGGAGACGGAATAGAATATGAGACAACTCTATACTGGGTTGTTTGACGGTATGCGTAGTGGTATTAATATTGCATTGGTTTTATCTTGCTAAGTATATTCGATTTCGGGTCGAAATCTTTTATGTTGGGGACAACTGTGATATTCCATATGAAGTCATGTGTATTTAACATATTAAGAATGTAGAATATGATAGTAAAGATGAAAAGGGAATAATAAAAGAGATGTGGAAGTAAAGAATTGAACCATATGACCATAATGGTTAAGTAGAGTTTCATATAGTAACTCATGTGGAGGTGGGAATTAGTAAAGAATAAGGGTATAAATTCTTAAAGTGACTAAACTTGAGGGATTCAGAGGCAATTTGGGGAAGGGTCAACTTTATGACAGAATGAAATCTCGAGGACCCATGAGTAATTGAACTAATCCTTATCTGAATTTGGAGGACTCAATAGCAAATAATATCTCTTTATCAGATTAACATTCTCCATTTTGATAACATCGATTAAAAATCTAATTCCCACACACACTCTTCTTCTCTCATATTTCTATTCTGAATCCTGGACAAATTCATACTCAAGGTTTGATTGAAAGTGGAAGGAAAAGGGTTAGAGTAAGTCAATTTCAACTTCTTTGTGTTTCTTCTTGCATATCTTTGTGTTTAGTATGGTATGTGTTCTTAGAATGATTTTAGATTTTGGGAATTTTAGTTGGAGTTGATGAATGCTTCGTAATATGAAGGATAGAGGTAAATTATGGTGTTGTAATGCTGGATGGGTGGGTAACTTCATATGTGATGAATTGTTATGCGTAAGGGTGGAAGAAATGGTGAAAAATGGGTGAATTTAGCGTAACAGAACTCACCGATCGATCGGTGACTTGCGCCGATCGATCGGTCGAGGTAAACTTTTCTGTAGCAGTCGATCGATCGAGCATGTTGGACGATCGATCGAGGAAAGCTTAGCGATCGATCGGTGGTTCTTACCGATCGATCGGTAGGCTTTAAAATGGAATTTTTTCATTTCTTGTATTGTCAATTTGTTACATGAATAGGTGGATGAAAATGTATATTTTCATGATAATTTGATAAAGAATGCTAAGGACATGATATATATATATAGAGCCGTCACATACGACTGGACATCGAACAGGGTGAAGGTTTATTACTGGTGGTCGCTCTACCTCTTTTGGATATTATCAGGTACGTGGGACGTACGAACACTGTTATTTTGTATTCATACATATGTATGTTTATGTATGAAGTGGATTTGGTGAATACCAACGCATTGAGGCATGATTGTGTATTGATGAGAGGCGTGCAATAATATAATATCGGAGACTCGTATATGGAGTCGAAATGCAATATACATTGGCTACTCATATGATGGGATCATATGGAGCGTAATGGCAATGTTATATGTGCTACTCGTATACGGAGTAATAATATTATATGCAGCCAATGGAATGTGATGAGAAAATGGTATTCACTGGCATGCTATTGTTATGAGTGTGAGATTGAGATGAGATGATTACATGTCATGGCATATGCATTTAATAAAATTGAAGAAATTATATTATGATTTGAGTATTGTACAGGAACGACCCAAAGAATACGAGATATGACTGAAAGAAAGGGAGTATTTATAACTATTGTGTTTATAGATTGTTGATGTATGTTATGTATCTCGATTGTGTTTATGCTTTTGTGGGTTGTTTCTGTAGGGATTTTCTTATTGGGCGAGGGAAGCCAGGATTAAGGGTCCATTTTGCTGCCCTGATGATGATAGAGTAGTCGATTAGAGAAATCGAGAAGACGTGTCTATTTTGCGTTGTATTTAGATATGACATGTAATGAATGAATCAATTGGTTGTAAAGTGAATCGACTCAACTCTATAGTACATAATATAAATATGTTTATTATATCACAATAATGGTTTTATATCATCACGAAAATGGTTTAAGACAGTGAGGGTCTTACAGAAAAGCGCAATCATTATGTCTTATTCAACTTATATCTCCTTGAAACTTGGGCATTTTAATGAAACTAGGATTGTTTCCAATTAGCTGATAGGTCCAATGTTTGCCTAGAGGAGTACTCGAAGACATTCTTGTGAAAGTAGACAATTTTCTTGCTGATTTCTATGTGTTTGACATGGAATATGTGAATTGCATAGCCCTATCCTACTAGGAAGATCATTTTTTTGGAAACTTATGCATAGTAGATATAAATAGTGGCACGCTTGCTATGGAGTTTGATGATGAAATAGCTACGTTTAATGTTTATGACCCCATTAATTCCCCCTTTTATGTTACATTAATTACACTATTGACATCACTAATTACTTGTCACGAGAACACTGGCATATTGTCGATAAGCATGAGCTATGGGTAACTACTGATCGACGTGTTGACAAATGAAGTACAGAACTGATTCTGATATATACACATGCTTCTTTATCTAAGTCTCATACTAAGCTTCTCAATTCTGACTTGCATGGAGCTAATATTGAGCTGAAACTTCTTCCATATCGACTTCAACATGTTCCATTAGAAAACGGGGGAATGAGTCAAGGGTTGGGGACTTCAAAGAAATACAAGGCAAATAGACATCGATTTAGATTTGTCAAAAAAATATTCAGGTGGAGAAATGACGAAAAAGCAACTCTTGATTATCCACCTGACCATGAGTGAATAAGAAAGCACTGGCGTTGGGCCACAAATGATAAATAGGGGTTCTACTTCGGAGGCAATCCAGGAAAGTTCTTTCCTTTTATTTTTATTGTATTCTTAGTTTAGTTCTCTTTTCTTATATTTGTGTCTTACATTTGGGATAATGTAAGATTTTAGCATTGGGGGGAGATTAATAGTTAGTTTTCTTGCTTTTATTAAATATAAAAACTCAAAAAATAAAATTGAGAAGATTTTAAAAAATTTCGAACTCATGGCTAGTAGTGAACATAGTCTTTTGACTCAATAGCCATTAATGATGTCTAATTGAGGGCATGTATGATTATGAAAATACATAAATTAGAAACATCTTGATCTCTAATACCAATTATACTTGAACATTATTTTTGAATTTTGAGCACAAATTTGTCATAAGCTTGTGAAGTGTATATAACATAGTGAAGGTCGTGGGATCGATCCCTACACAAAAATTCACACCTCCTCATAGGATCGATCCCCACTCACGCACTTACATTTTCTCTTGGTGTGCATGTCTTGTACGCCTAAATAAAACCCAAATAATCTAATGACTGATTAAAAATATAGTAGTGTGAGTACAGATTGATCTCACGAGTAGTTACGTATTTTTGTATTAAAGAAAATAAAAAAACAAATAAAATAAAATAAAGATGATGTTGTGCAAATTGATTATCACTAAAGAAATTAAAAAAAATTATGAAATTAACTATTGAAAGTGATTTTTGGTATCAGTCGACTTTTCGCTTGGATATTATTATCTTGTTTATCGATTATCAAAAGACCCAATTTTATTTGAATATTTATCATCAAAAATTTAATTTATATATCACTTTATTCTTAGTTAAATAGCCAAGCGTTCTAATTTAACTCTTATCGATCAATCAATACAAAGACATTCGATTGAGATTAAAATCAACGTTGTTGTTCCAAAACTAGTGAGACTGATAAATCTAAACAATATAAACACCAGCGGTTTCTCTTTATCTAGTCAATTATTTTCCCTAAGAACTTAGTAAATTCAACCACAGAAAATTATCAGTCTTAGTTGCTTTGTAAATTAGATTAATCAAACAATTTCTTATTCGATATCTAATTTAGCATTAGATTGCGTGAAGACTATTATGTGATCAATCTAATAAGTAAATAAACAAGCATATCAAACAAAAATTAGAAAAACTATCGATACTCAATAAAATAGATAATTAAAGAACGTAAATCTCGTTAAGATTAATAAATCCAAGGTATTGTCTTCATCAACCAAAATTAAAAGTTTAGCTATGTATAATTAAATAAAAACTACTAATATTATTCTAGAAAGTATTAAATAAAAGCAATAAAGAAAACTAATCTAATCGCCAGGAGTCAAGGTTGTCAATCACGACTTTGTGTCGATCCTACGCTATCAACTACTTGGCACGATTGGAGTCCTCAATCTCTTCTCGTGTTGCCGATCTCTGCTCCTAGAGTATAGTCGTCTTCAAAATATGAGTTATGGTCGAATTTGTGGCAAAATATGTGAAGGAAGTAGGTCAAGATCAATTTACAGATAGGAAGATTCGAGTTTCCATCATTGCAAAACTCTGCACCGATCGATCGCCACACCTCCTGTGATCGATCGTTGATTGGGTCATTTTATTTTTTGAAAATCTGCGTCTGGCAATCGATCGCGACTTACAATCGGCAATCAATCGTCGTCTTCCATAATTTTTCTGCCTTTCGCGATCGATTGCCAAAATTGCTGCGATCGATCGCCGCTTCGGAATTTTGTTTTTTCAATGTTTTGTGACTTGCAATCGATCTCTGTTCAATTTCAATCATATTGTAATTCAAGACAAATTGATTGAAGCTTTCAGGCAACGATTGCAAGATCACGTCAGTGGCCAACTCTTGGTCCAATGGAAAACCCAGATTCTCAATGTACCCAATCATCTTGACTACATGAGTTCCAACTAGACTTCCTTCTACCATTCTACACTGGAATAACGCTTTAGAGACGTCATACCTCTCTTGCCTTGGTTGTTGTTGGTACAGTTGCTTTAGGTGCTCGATCATATCGAACGCCTCCATTTCCTCATGTTGCTTCTGAAGCTCAGAGTTCATGGTGGCAAGCATAAGGTACCCAACATCAAGTGCATCATTTTGATGCTTCTTGTAAGCATCTCTATCGGCTTTAGCAGACGTCAAGGGAGGTTCCTCAGCAGGTAAGGGTTCCTCTAGGACATATTGCTTTTTCTCTTGTTTTGAGGACAATCCTCAAATTCCTATACCAGTCTAGGAAATTAGTTCCATTAAGTTTGTCCTTCTCAAGGACCGACCGCAATGATAGTGTGCTTGTAACGTTGTTGGTTGCCATGGATATCTACAATATAAATATGCAAAATAAGTTTATGATATTAATCATTTAATATGGTCTTATATTAAATGACACTCCCACTATTTTGTTTAAAATTATCAACCCTCGAAAACTTTAGTGGGCCAAGATCCATATTTCACTTAATCTTGAGTTAGCTTTGGCTAATCGCCCAAGACTCGGTTATTTAGGTAGACAACTCTTTGTCAATTACAATCACATGCAATTCTTGGATAGTTGGACGAACAACACTTTGTTCAAATTCATTTAATGAATTATTATCCAACTTCATGCCTCTAGGTTCTCAATCCTATTGAGATAACGCTAGTTAAGTCGAACCCAATTTTAAAATAACACGGATATCACTTTTATCCTTTCGCGCTTAACTAAGATTGTCACGGTGCTTTGCTTTGGCAAACCCACACATGTTCAATCGACGTCTTGACGAGTATTTTTAATTGGAAGGCATCTTAAAACTTAATATTATAAGAGGGATTTATTGATCTCATGATTTTATTAATATAGAAAACATGTCTGGTACATATATGAATATATACATATCTACATATATATATATAGATCAAGCATCAATATTAAATAAAACAGTAAACATGCATCTCATACATCAACATAAAGTAAACGTGACATGGTTATAGCCCATACTAGCGATTTTCTCAAGGCAATGAGAAAATCCTAAAAGTCCACCTAAGGTTACTTCTCCAAGCACCTCTTTGGCTCCCTTTTGTGAATGGCCTTCTCATCCCGGCACCATGGTCCGTCTTCGTTGATCTCCATCAATGAAATAAACTATACTATATAACATTTACAAGATATAGAGAATTCCTCGAGTCACATTCGAGGGGAACATAAGGGAGGGATAACATTTAGGAAAATTAGAGAAGGCACGACTCGCAGGCCGTATTAAATTACAAACATTCACAAAATCCTATCTAATAGGTCATAGGGCTATAACCATGCACCATGCTCAAACAACACATAAAACATGCTATAACATTTAATTAATTAAATTCTAAACTTTTTAAAATTTAATTCTAATCAAAACTGTAAAATAAAATTTTATGAAAATTATCGTACGCTTGGGACATCACATGCCACGAATACTTGGCGCGTCACAAGTCATGGACCATAAGGGTTTGAATAACCCTAGCCACACGGCTGGAGCACGCATGAGCCTAGGGTTCGAAACCCTAGCCTAAGTCTCGGCCCATTATCGTTGAGCCATGAACGGCGGACGTGACTCAATGAGCCATAAGGGTTCATAACCCTAGCGCCGTCCATGGCTTTATCGAGCCTTAAAGGTTCGAAATCTTAGCCATGAGCCACGGCCCGACCATGCATGATCCATGACGATGGCGGCTTGACCATCTCGAGCCAATGGGTTCAAAAACCCTAGCCCTCATGTGGCCCTAGCCGTCGACCTTCATTTTTTGTGAACAATGATCGAACCATCATGCGCCGCATATGAACTTTATCGAGCCAAAAGGGTTCTAAACCCTAGCCATGTTTCGATACCTCCATGCACAAACATGAGCCACAACGGCTAGACCATCTCGAGCCAAGGGTTCGAAAACCCTAGCCCTCATGTGGCAACCGTGGGTCAAGTGTGATGGTGGTCGAACCATAATGTGCCAATGGTTCGATTTTGCGCATTCTTGTATCGTATACAATAATTCGCCAATTATATCAAATACAATTATACAATGATTTTCACAAACTCGATTTATTCCGTATCATATATGAATTATACAGTTTTAAAGCATGCAATATAATTATAAATATGATTAAACCATTAACCACATAATTCTGATATGAGCTTTGAACACGGCTCTGATACCACTGTAAGGAATCCAACACACAAGTGCGCAGCGGAAATAAAACAATGGATTCCTAACCGAGGACCTATACAGAGTATTCATATCAGAATGATTAAAAGAGTCTCACACTTGTAGCGTGTTTGAAGCAGATTCCACGTTGTAGCACCTCGAGTCACGAACGAAAATTTTCACCTTCGTCTCTACGGTATCCACACGATCAAATCGAAAGGGAGTTCAAGAACAAGTTGCTAGACTCGTTCTTAAACAGGAGCTAAACTCACGGTTCAAAACCGATCAATCGACAACCGTCCAAAACACTATACACGGCGGCGGTGGCCTTGTGGTTGAGTGAAAGAGGCGGCGGCCGAGAGAGAGTGTGAGAGTGGCTATTAGGTTTTTTATGATATGTAGGATTAATTCTTAATTAACCTTGATATCATTTATATGTTAGATTTAATTAAAGGTTCAAGGCTACCCAAATTACAAGAATGTCATTGACTCGACATAACCTAAGAACTTGTGATAATATTAACCATGTAACTTCATCACTTTGTCCAATGTGTTTAGATTGAACACGAGTCATGGAATAGTCATACTCGTATATTCAATCTTTATTTCTTGATCCCCAAGTAGAACTAGAATAAACGAATAAGCTCGATATCACATATCGACTCGTTCGAGCACGGCCATGCATTTTAGTCTTACTTGATCAAGGGCCCAAACACTTCTCCTGTTATATAGGAGGGACAAATCCTTTCTTGATCAATTAACATCCCTCTACATAATTCGTAGTGTATCCAATATTTGCCTTTATAGTTTACCCTGTTACAGGTAACGTTTGACAAAGTCAAGATACATAACTCCTTATGTTGGGATCTCTGATGATCTCAAGTCGTAAGGATTACATACATTATTATCACTATGAGAATTGCTTATGACACTCATATAACTATCCATGTAGCATTCTCATGGTGGGTCTATCCAGTACATCGTTCTCTAACATGTACCCATGTGTTGATTTGATATCTCATATCTATGAACAATTCATCAATCAAAACATACTAGTCTTAATGCATTATCATTATCCTAATTCACGATAATACTTGACTAGGGACAATCTTTAAGAACAATACAATATTATTCTAAGGACATTAACTTATATATCAATTCATATTGCACAGATATTCGAATAAGATATAATAATGATTTGCCATTTATAAAATCATAATACATTGTATGTCATAAACAATCATCTAATGACTTGTCTTAGGGCATATCCCAACAAATCTCCCACTTGCACTAAGACCAATCAGACATATACTTAATGCCTAGAGATCTAGTATGACGATCATGCTTCTGCTGTGACACTGGCTTCGTCAATGGGTCAGATACATTATCATCTGTTGGTACTTTGCATATTTTAACATCTCCTCTTTCAACGATTTCTCGAATGAAATGAAAGCGTCGAAGTATGTGCTTGGATCTCTGGTGAGATCTAGGTTCCTTAGCAAATGTGATGGCTCCATTGTTGTCACAATAGAGTTCAATCGGATCTAGTATGCTAGGCATCACCCCAAGTTCAGAAATGAACTTCTTGATCCAAACAGCTTCATTTGCTGCATCTGAGGTAGCAATGTATTCAGCTTCAGTTGTAGAATCGGCTACTGTCTCTTGCTTTGAACTCTTCCAGCTTACAGCACCTCCATTTAGGCAAAACACATATCCTGATTGTGATCGGAAATCATCTTTGTCAGTTTGGAAGCTTGCATCAGTGTAACCTATTACATTGAGCTCTTCATCACCTCCATAAATCAAGAATGTATCCTTAGTTCTTCTCAAGTACTTCAGGATATTCTTGACTGCAATCCAGTGATTTTCACCTGGATCTACTTAATATCTGCTCGTCATGCTCAAAGCATACGAGACATCGGGACGAGTACATATCATGGCATACATGATAGATCCAATAGCTGACGCATGTGGAATCTTACTCATGCGTTGTCTCTCATCTGGTGTTGAAGGACACTGATCCTTCGAGCGATGTATTCCATGTGTCATAGGCACGAATCCTTTCTTAGATTCTTGCATGCTAAACCGTTTTAGCACTTTGTCTATGTATGTACTTTGACTTAGGCCAAGTAATCTTCTTGATCTATCTCTATAGATCTTGATACATAATACATAGGTAGCTTCACCTAAGTCTTTCATAGAAAAACAATTCCCTAGCCAAATCTTTACAGATTGTAAGGCAGGGATATCATTCCCAATTAGAAGTATGTCATCTACATACAATATTAGGAAGATAATTATGCTCCCACTGACCTTCTTGTAGACACAAGGTTCATCTACGTTTTTGATGAAACCAAACTCTTTGACTGCATCATCAAAACGAAGATTCCAACTCCGAGAAGCTTGCTTCAATCCATAAATGGATGTTTGTAGCTTGCATATCTTTCCAGCATCCTTTGGATCGACAAAACCCCCGGGCTGTGTCATGTACACATCCTCAAGCAGATTTACATTAAAGAAAGCTGTTTTGACATCCATCCGCCAGATTTCATAATCATGAAATGCAGCTATTGCAAGTAAGATCCTGATGGATTTAACCATGGCAACTGGTGAAAAAGTTTCATCATAGTCAATACCATGAATTTGTTTGAAACCTTTTTGCTACCAGTCGACCTTTAAAGGTTTGTACATTACCATCCATGTCGGTCTTCTTCTTGAAAATCCATTTGCACCCTATGGGTCTCACCCCTTCAGGTGGGTCAACCAAAGTTCATACTTGGTTTGCATACATGGATTCCATCTCATATTTCATGGCCTCTTGCCATTTCTCAGAATCAGTGCCCATTATAGCTTCTTGATAAGACGACGGCTCATCCTCATCAATAAGTAGTAAGTCACCTTGTTGAGTCACAAGAAATCCATATCTCTGTGGCTCCCAGTGTTCTCTTACAGACCTATGCTGGGCTTGTGTCTCTTGAGCAGGCACTTCATCCACAACAACTTGTGGTGACTGCTCTGTTTCCATCTCAATATCATGTTCACTGTTTTCTTGTGGTTGAACTTCACTAAGTTCTATATGTCTCCCACTGGTTTTTCTAGAAATAAATTCTCTTTCAAGAAAGACACCAGTCCGAGCAACAACAACTTTGTTCTCGGTGGGATAATAGAAATAGTATCCTTTCGTTTCCGTAGGATACCCCACAAATAAACACTTATCAGATTTGGGTCCAAGTTTGTTAGAGGCGTGACGTCTCCCGAAAGCCTCACAACCCCAAATCATCATAAATGACATATTAGGACGTTTCCCAGTCCATATTTCATATGGTGTCTTTTCCACTAATTTAGATGGAACACGGTTCAGTATTAATATTGTTGTTTCTAAAGCATGTCCCCAAAAGGATATCGGAAGATCTGCATGACTCATCATTGATCGAACCATGTCCAACAAGGTTCGATTGATTCCTCCTTTCGGATACACCATTCCATTGTGGAGTATACGGAGGAGTGAGTTGTGGGACTATCCCACACTCCTTTAGATAGTCATGAAACTCTTGGCTTAGGTATTCACCTCCTCGATCTGATCGGAGGATTTTGATACTTTTACCAAGTTGGTTTTGTACTTCATTCTTGAAATCTTTGAACTTTTCAAAGGTTTCATGTTTATGTTTCATAAGATACACATACCCATATCTACTGAAGTCATCAGTAAATGTAACGAAGTATTGAAAACCACCTCTAGCATGTGTGCTTATTGGTCCACATACATCACTATGTATGAGACTCAATAAATCATTTGTCCTTTCAACATGTCCCTTGAAAGGAGCTTTAGTCATCTTGCCCATTAAACAAGATTCACATGTTTCATATGATTCAAAATCAAATGAATCCAATACTCCATCCTTATGAAGTTTTGATATGCGATTCTCGTTTATATGGCCCAAGCAACAATGCCAGAGATAAGTTGGATTAGAATCATTATTCTTAATCCTTTTAGTATTTATGTTATAGACAGGCATATCAAGATTTAATATATAAAGACCATTAATCATTTGTGCATTAGCATAAAACATATCATTTAAATAAATGGAGCAACAATTGTCCTTTATAATAAATGAAAATCCACACTTGTCCAAACAAGAAATAGAAATAATGTTTTTAGTAATCGACGGCACAAAATAACAATCTTTTAAATCTAAAATTAAGCCAGAAGGCAAAGATAATAAATAATCTCCTATTGCTAATGCAGCAACTCTTGCTCCATTTCCAACTCAGAGATCAACCTCGTCTTTCGCCAACAACCTACTCCTTTTGAGATCCTGCACATTAACACAAATGTGAGAACCACATCCAGTATCTAATACCCATGATGAAGAAGTAGATAAATTGACTTCTATAACAAAAATACCTGAAGTGGAAGTCACACTTCCCTTCGTCTTCTTAAGATCCTCCAGATAAACTTTGCAATTTCTTTTCCAATGTCCTGTCTCACCGCAAAGGAAACAGTTCCCCTCTTTTGCCACTCCTCCCTTTGACTTTAGTGCAGAAGCATGTGGCTTAGACTTAACAAGGACTTTCTTGTTCTTCTTGTAGCCTTTAGCTTTAGTCTTTCCTTTGCTCTTATTCACAATAAGAATATTTGTAGGCTTAGATTTCTTGCTGTTAGCTTCAAAAGTTCTCAGCATGCCAAGAAACTGTGGTAGAGTCTTTTCAATTTCAATCATATTGTAATTCAAGAAAAATTGATTGAAGCTTTCAGGCAACGATTGCAAGATCACGTCAGTGGCCAACTCTTGGTCCAATGGAAAACCCAGCTTCTCCAGATTCTCAATGTACCCAATCATCTTGACTACATGAGTTCCAACTAGACTTCCTTCTACCATTCTACACTGGAATAACGCTTTAGAGACGTCATACCTCTCTTGTCTTGCTTGTTGTTGGTACAGTTGCTTTAGGTACTCGATCATATCGAACGCCTCCATTTCCTCATGTTGCTTCTGAAGCTCAGAGTTCATGGTGGCAAGCATAAGGCACCCAACATCAAGTGCGTCATTTTGATGCTTCTTGTAAGCATCTCTATCGGCTTTAGCAGACGTCAAGGGAGGTTCCTCAGCAGGTAAGGGTTCCTCTAGGACATATTGTTTTTTCTCTTGTTTGAGGACAATCCTCAAATTCCTATACGAGTCTAGGAAATTAGTCCCATTAAGTTTGTCCTTCTCAAGGACCGATCGCAATGATAGTGTGCTTGTAACGTTGTTGGTTGCCATGGATATCTACAATATAAATATGCAAAATAAGTTTATGATATTAATCATTTAATATGGTCTTATATTAAATGACACTCCCACTATTTTGTTTAAAATTATCAACCCTCGAAAACTTTAGTGGGCCAAGATCCATATTTCACTTAATCTTGAGTTAGCTTTGGCTAATCGCCCAAGACTCGGCTATTTAGGTAGACAACTCTTTGTCAATTACAATCACATGCAATTCTTGGATAGTTGGACGAACAACACTTTGTTCAAATTAATCTAATGAATTATTATCCAACTCCATGCCTCTAGGTTCCCAATCCTATTGAGATAACGCTAGTTAAGTCGAACCCAATTTTAAAATAACACGGATATCACTTTTATCCTTTCACTTTTTACTAAGATTGTCACGGTGCTTTGCTTTGGCAAACCCACACATGTTCAATCGAAGTCTTGACGAGTATTTTTAATTGGAAGGCATCTTAAAACTTAATATTATAAGAGGGATTTATTGATCTCATGATTTTATTAATATAGAAAACATGTTGGTACATATATGAATATATACATATCTACATATATATATATATATATATGTCAAGCATCAATATTAAATAAAACAGTAAACATGCATCTCATACATCAACATAAAGTAAACGTGACATGGTTATAGCCCATACTAACGATTTTCTCAAGCCAATGAGAATATCCTAAAAGTCCACCTAAGGTTACTTCTCCAAGCACCTCTTTGGCTCCCTTTTGTGAATGACCTTCTCACCCCGGCACCATGGTCCGTCTTCGTTGATCTCCATCAATGAAATAAACTATACTATATAACATTTACAAGATATAGAGAATTCCTCGAGTCACATTCGAGGGGAACATAAGGGAGGGATAACATTTAGGAAAATTAGAGAAGGCACGACTCGCAGGCTGTATTAAATTACAAACATTCACAAAATCCTATCTAATAGGCCATAGGGCTATAACCATGCACCATGCTCAAACAACACATAAAACATGCTATAACATTTAATTAATTAAATTCTAAACATTTTAAAATTTAATTCTAATTAAAACTGTAAAATAAAATTTTATGAAAATTATCGTACGCTTGGGACATCACATGCCACAATACTTGGCGCGTCACAAGTCATGGACCATAAGGGTTCGAATAACCCTAGCCACGCGGCTGGAGCACGCATGAGCCTATGGTTCGAAACCCTAGCCTAAGTCTTGGCCCATTATCGTTGAGCCATGAACGACGGCCGTGACTCAATGAGCCATAAGGGTTCGTAACCCTAGCGCCGTCCATGGCTTTATCGAGCCTTAAAGGTTCGAAATCTTAGCCATGAGCCATGGCCCGACCATGCATGATCCATGACGGTGGCGACTTGACCATCTCGAGCCAATGGGTTCGAAAACCCTAGCCCTCATGTGGCCCTAGCCGTCGACCTTTATTTTTCGTGAACAATGATCGAACCATCATGCGCCACATATGAACTTTATCGAGCCAAAAGGGTTCTAAACCATAGCCATGTTTCGATACCTCCATGAACAAACATGAGCCACAACGGCTAGACCATCTCGAGCCAAGGGTTCGAAAACCCTAGCCCTCATGTGGCAGCCATGGGTCAAGTGTGATGGTGGTTGAACAATAATGTGCCAAGGGTTCGATTTTGCGCATTCTTGTATCGTATACAATAATTCGCCAATTATATCAAATACAATTATACGATGATTTTCACAAACTCGATTTATTCCATATCATATATGAATTATACAGTTTTAAAGCATGCAATATAATTATAAATATGATTAAACCATTAACCACATAATTTCGATATGAGCTTTGAACACGGCTCTGATACCACTGTAAGGACTCCAACACACAAGTGCGCAGCGGAAATAAAATAATGGATTCCTAACCGAGGACCTATACAGAGTATTCATATCGGAATGATTAAAAGAGTCTCACCCTTGTAGCGTGTTTGAAGCAGATTCCACGTTGTAGCACCTCGAGTCACGAACAAAAATTTTCACCTTCATCTCTACGGTATCCGCACGATCAAATCGAAAGGGAGTTCAAGAACAAGTTGCTAAACTCGTTCTTAAATAGGAGCTAAACTCACGGTTCAAAACCGATCAATCGACAACCGTCCAAAACACTATACACGGCTGCGGTGGCCGTGTGGTCCAGTGCAAGAGGCGGCGGCCGAGAGAGAGTGTGAGAGTGGCTATTAGGTTTTTATGATATGTAGGATTAATTCTTAATTAACCTTGATATCATTTATATGTTAGATTTAATTAAAGGTTCAAGACTTTCTTAAAGCTTCATGGGCCCAAACCCATGATTTAGTTAAATCCTTATAATCATGTAATTAAGACTCTTCTTAATTAATTAATTCATCCAATGAATTTAATTCCCCTTATCGATTTAATCTTTTGTGGGACCCGATAGGATCTTGGAATGTTGGAAGTGACATAAAATCTCATTTTATGTCACAAGCAATGAATGGTATCTAGCAACACATCAAGGCTACCCAAATTACAAGAATGTCATTGACTCGACATAACCTAAGAACTTGTGATAATATTAACCATGTAACTTAATCCCTTTGTCCAATGTGTTTAGATTGAACACGAGTCATGGAATAGTCATACTCGTATATTCAATCTTTATTTCTTGATCCCCAAGTAGAACTAGAATAAACGAATAAGCTCGATATCACATATCGACTCATTCAAGCACGGCCATGCATTTTAGTCTTACTTGATCAAGGGCCCAAACACTTCTCCTGTTATATAGGAGGGACAAATCCTTTCTTTATCAATTAACACCCCTCTACATAATTCGTAGTGTATCCAATATTTGCCTTTATAGTTTACCCTGTTACAGGTAACGTTTGACAATATCAAGATACATAACTCCTTATGTTGGGATCTCTGATGATCTCAAGTCGTAAGGATTACATACATTATTATCACTATGAGAATTGCTTATGACACTCATATAACTATCCATGTAGCATTCTCATGGTGGGTCTATCCAGTACATCGTTCTCTAACATGTACCCATGTGTTGATTTGATATCTCATATCTATGAACAATTCATCAATCAAAACATACTAGTCTTAATGCATTATCATCATCCTAATTCACGATAATACTTGACTAGGGACAATCTTTAAGAACAATACAATATTATTCTAAGGACATTAACTTATATATCAATTCATATTGCACAGATATTCGAATAAAATATAATAATGATTTGTCATTTATAAAATCATAATACATTGTATGTCATAAACAATCATCTAATGACTTGTCTTAGGGCATATCCCAACAATCATATCAATACACATATCGATATACTTATCGTTATAATAATAGCGGTCCATTAATACTCATCGTTATAATAATAACGGTCCAATAATACTCATTGTTATAATACTAGAGGTCCATTAATACTCATCGCTATAATAATAGCGGACCAATAATATTCATCGCTATAATAATAGCAATCCCATAATATTCATCGCTATAATAATAGCGGTCCAATAATACTTTCAAAACGTTTGTTTCGTAAACACCATAGTTTAGCTTATACTGTGATACTCAAATATAACTAAATGAATTATGACTTGATTATGGTAATTATGGAATAATTACGTAATTGTAAGTACACTCGATATGGAGGTAAACCGAGTATGGATTGACTTCTATTAATCAAATGAGAACTTGAGTAATAGATGAATAAAAGCTTGATGATTTTGAAGTGTGTTGAAATGGAAGGGATTGGAAATGATTATACATGATCATATGAATTAAATCCTAATCATATCTTTGATATAATTATGTTACTAAGCACTTGGATTAAATCCTAATTAACTAGCAATAGTGTGTTAAAAGTTGATGGCAATGGATTGGACTTGAAACACCTTTTATCCACTCAATCTGCACTCTCACACACTCCATCTTCCTCTTTCATTCTTGCTTAGCATTTTCCCTCCATGCTTTCATTTTGAACTTAGATTAAAGTTCTTGTTAGAAAATGGAGATTGATGTTGAAAACTGTAGTATTATATGGTGTATTGAGTATTGAAGTTGAGATACTTGAGTTATACATGTATATGTGCATGGTATGGTTAGATATGTAGGAAAATGGGATTTCTCGGAAGAACAGAGCTCGGCGATCGATCGAGCAAAAATCCTCAATCGATCGCGAGCAGCAGAGATTTTGTCTGAGGATAAAACTCTTCCTCGATCGATCGAGCGCAACTACCGATCGATCGAGGCGACTTCTCGATCGATCGGTGAATCTCCTTGATCGATCGAGGAGGGCAGCGAATTGTTGCCAAGTTTGATCGCCTCGCGATCGATCGAGCACTGGGGCCGATCGATCGCGAGGCATAGAATGGTGGAATTATTGGTTTGTGTTTAAATTGATAAGATTTTTGGTATTGGACTATATTATGGCTTCTAATATGTTATTGTTGGGTTGTGTAGAGCCTTCCCAAGTACAAGGACAACAAAGGGGATAATCTGAATTGTCTCATATTTTGTGAAAAAGACAAACAGGTACCTAGAATGACGTACGAGCAATTGGTGGTGCAATTATGCTATTGTAGTTATGCAATGTGCATTGATATGTATTTGAGTATGTTTGGATGTTCCGTGTGGTTGTTATATTCGAGAGAGGAGTAGGGTACTTGCCGCTATCATATGAAGCGATGGAAATATGATACTTGCCGCTGTCATGTCGAAGCGATGATCATGCCGCTGTCATGTCAAAGCGAGGGGTATTATATAATGTCGTTATATGTCGAAGCGAGGGGTACTAAATTACCGATGTTATAACAAGACCGGAGCAGTTGCGTGAGAATTGTGGATATCGATATGTATCGTTACCTATGAATGAATTATAGAGTTAAACACTTATATTGTGAGCTGATGATTGTGTACATGAGTTATGGAACAGGAACGACCGACGAGAATATGTTGATGCATCATTTCAGGGAGTATACATGATGAATGTCTTATGCAATTATTTATATTATTGCTCTTGAATTTTGATTAATGAACGATATATTTGCTCATGGACGGTGGGTTATTCCTGTAGGAACTTTTGGCAAGGAAGATTGAGGCAAGGATAAACTCTGATGGGCTTAGAGGGTAAAGTCTTTGTCAATATAGAAGGGCGTTGATATTTTGAATAGAATCTTTTGAACTAGTAGGATGAACTAGTAGATTATCACGTTCTTGTAATGAAGATGTAATCAATTTGAATATTGAATTTTTGTAAACCCATCGAATGCCGGTGTTATTGATATAGAACCTCATTTCTTCTTGTTTAATTGAGTACACTTATGTCCAAATAAATGCTTAAGGTATTTGAGGCCTTACATATACATTTAAGCATAACTCAACACTATCGCATTGCTCGTGCATCACTACGTACCTTTCGGTCCAATATTATTATTGAGCTATCCTCCTCTCTGTCCAGAGGTCTGTGCAGGCTCTACATGAATTCATCAATACAATAAAAACTCATTAACAAAGCCATTAAATCATTAGACTTTAATTCATTAGCATCACTTTAAGCTCAACCCCACAATATCAAATTCAAGCAATAACCGTCTATGGAGTAATAGAATCAATCATAAACACCATAACTCAAAATTTGGAACCACTAACATTTTTTTCAAAATCCTGCACCCGGCGATCGATCGCCTCTGGCTCACGATCGTTCGCCAAATAAATTTTTTCAGAAAGAAAGCTTCTGCGATCGATCGCTACAACCCAGCGATCGATCGTTGGCCCTCAGAATTTGGTGCCAAACTTCCGTCTGCATGCGATCGATCGTGAGTTCTGTAACACGAAATAATCCTCCATTTACCAATCCAAAACCTTCCTAAACAAAACACACCACTACTCCCAATCAATCCCAACATCCACAAGCTTAAAGTGACCAATAATCAACACAAAATAACTCAAGCCCACGCCAAATCTATACAATCAACAAACTTAATTTAATCAAACTTTTCAAAGCTTATCTACAAAGAAAACTAATTCAAATTCTATCCAAATCAAATAAAATACCATCTAAACACATAAATAACTTACCCCCAAGCTTTTCCTAAAAGAAATCAAGTTGGATGAAGGTGAGCAACAAGAAGATATGGGCCGATTTTTAGGGCAAGAGGAGAGTAAAATGATTTGGTGGAATGGTGCTTGAACACCCAATTGCTACAAGACAACCCCATCAAATTTTGCATTAAAATCCTCCCAAAAAGCTCTACAATGCACAAAGGCCCTCAACCCACAATTAAATACAAAAACATCCTCAAAAACAATTGCACTAAAATCTTTAAACCAAACTCGATTTAAATTGAAAAGCCAGTCTCAAATCCAATATATCACAGTTAATTTAATTATTAACAATAATAAAAAGAATCGATCATCACAATACTCCCCAACAATTAAATATTTCGCCATCGAAACCAAACATACTTGCTAGAAAGCAGTAAATAAATAATCATACCGTCAAACAAATCGGGATAACTCTAAATCATGTGCTGCTCCGACTCGCACGTTGTCTCATCGACACCTCGTCTGTCCCAATGAGCCTTTACCATAGGAATGACTTTACTGCGAAGCTTACGATCAGCTTGATCTAAAATCCAAACCAGACGTTTCACATACGAAATATTCGAATCCAACTATACCTCGGAGACTGTAACACATGCAACAGATCTGGTTCATACTTGCGTAGCATTGATACATGAAATACGTCACATATCCCTGACAATGAAGGCGGAAGTGCAACTATGTAAGCCAAACTACGAACACCCTGCCGGACCCACATATCTTGGTGACAACTTCCCTCGCATACTGAAATGTACAACACCCCTGAATGGAGATATTTTCAAAAATACTCTATCACCCACTTAAAATTCTAACAGTCGTCGTCGTCTATTTGCATAAGCAGTTTGTCTATCCTGAGCTGCTTTCATCTTTTGCAGTATAACTGTTACCTTTCCTTCCATTTCTCGAACCATATCAGAAAAATTATGTCTACATCGTCCCAGTACAAAGGAGATCTGCATCGACGCCAAAAACAAATCTTCAAATGGAGCCATCTGAATGCTCTCCTGATAATTGTTGGTATAAGAAAACTCAATCAGGGGTAAGGAGTATTTCCACGTAGCATCAAACTCAGCACACAAGTACGCAACAAATCCTCTAATCTCTGTATAGTACGCTCAGTTTGTCCATCTGTTTGTGGGTGATACGTTGTACTCAACCTCACTTCAGTACCCAAAGCCGACTGTAACCCTTCCCATAAATGTGATGTAAATCTAGGATCTCTATCCAATATAATAGACACTGGAATACCATGAAGTCTAACCACGTCACGAACATATAACTGGGTCATCTTCACAAATGAAAAGTTCATGTTGTACGGTATAAAATGAGCTACCTTCGTCAATCTATCAACAATGACCCATATGGCATCACGCCCTGAAGAAGTTCTTGGCAAGTGGGGCACAAAATCCATCGATACATGCTTCCATTTCCAAGTCGGTATTTCCAAGCTCTGTAATTCACCCCCAGGTCTCTGTCTTTCTTCTTTCTCTTGCTGACAAATCAAGCATTTTCGCACAAAATCTGTCACATCTTGCGTCATTCTTTTCCACCAAACCTGGGAACATAGATCATTATACATCTTCTTGCCTCCTGGATGCATGCTAAACTTACTGCAATGGGCTCTTTGTAAAAGTTCTTGGTGTAGTCCAGGTACATTAGGAACTACCCAACGATGAAGCCGCAAAACACCGTCTTCAGCTATTCTGAATTTAGATGCCTGACCTTGAGAAATCACATGCACCCATCTCTGAACCTCCTCATCTGATCATTGTGCCTCCCTGATATTTCCAAATATGATTGGTTCCTCCAACAGTGTTGATACTTGAACGGGTGACTTAGATATGTCAAATCCATGACCCAAATGGCAACAAGAACTGAATAATGCCGATAAATGGCTCATATCATCAGCAGTGTGCCACACCTTACGACTCAGAGCATCAGCTATCAAGTTTGCTCGACTCGGATGATATTCAATCTCACGGTCATAATCTTTTAACATGTCCATCCACCTCCTCTGTCTCATATTCAATTCAGCTTGAGTAAACAAGAATTTCAAACTCTTGTTGTCCGTGAATATCGTAAATGTGGCCCCATACAAATAATGTCTCCACATTTTCAAGGCAAACATAAGCTGCTAGCTCCAAATAGTGTACAGGATAACTTGTCTCGTGAGGTTTTAACTACCTCGAAGCATACGCTACGACGTGCTTATCTTGCATCAAAACACATCCTAGTCCCTGCCAGGATGCATCAGTATACACAATGAGCCTTTCATTCTCTTTCGGTATGATTAACACTGGAGTTGTAGTTAAACGATGCTTCAGTTCTCGGAAACTATAATCACAAGCTTCTGACCATAGAAACTTAACCCATTTCTGGGTCAGCTGTGTCAATGGCTTAGCAATCTTGGAGAAACCCTCTATAAATCGTCTATAATATCCAGCTTAACCCAAGAAACTATGAATCTCTATTATTGAAGTCGGAGCAGACCACTGTAATACTGCCTCCACTTTTCTAGGATCAACAGTTATGCCTCCCTCGATATTACATGTCCCAAAAATACCACCTTCTCTAGCCAAAATTCACATTTGCTAAATTTAGCAAACAACTATATATCTCTCAAAATTTACAACATTTGTCCTCAGATGCAAGTCATGATCCACCTTATTCTTGGAATATACTAAGATGTCATCAATAAAGACAATTACAAACTGATCCATAAATGGTTGAAGTATTTGATTCATCAAGTCCATAAAATAGCAGGTGCATTAGTCAATCCGAACGGCATAACCAAGAATTCATAGTTCACATATCTCGTTCGGAATGCAGTCTTCTGTATATCCTCATCTCTTACTCATATCTAATGATTTCTCGATCTTAAATCGATCTTTGAGTAAACAGAAGTCCCCTGCATAGATCATCAATACGGGGAAGAGGGTATTTATTCTTCACTGTTACCTTATTAAGCTGCCGATAATCAATACACAATCTCATCGAACCATCTTTCTTCTTTACGAATAACACTGGAGCTCCCCAAGGTTTCCTAGGGCGTATGTAACCTTGGTCAATCAATTCTTGCAGCTGAGCTTTCAGACTCCACTTTTCGTACTAGCGGAAAACCCGGAATTATCTCAGGAAACACATCAACAAACTCTGCTACCACTGATATATCAGTAACTTCCACTTTTCTCTGATCTGGGATATCCATGGCATAGATAAGATATCCCTCACTCACTTGATTTAACAATTAGCAAAGGAACCCAGGGCTTAGAACCTTGACCATAGAATGTCCATCTATTTCCCTGTTCAGTCTGAAATTCTACTATACGCTGATAGCAGTCAATAATAGCCCAATATCTGTTCAAAACATCTATTCCCGCAATACAATCAAAATCAACCATTTCCAGGACTATCAAATCTGCCCTCAATTCATTCCCTTCGTAAGAAATACAACAATCATACGAAATTCTGGCAGCTGAAACACTCAATCCCATGGGTGTCGATACCATAAGAGGCTAGGGCAACGGAGACGAGCACAAAAGATATTTCGTCACAAAACTTGACGAAACAAAAGAGTGAGATGCACAAGTATCCATAAGACAAAAGCAGAATAAGTACACAAGTAACACTTACCCGCAATCACTTCATCTCGAGCAGCTTCAGCTTGTTCCCTATTCAATGCAAATACTTGTCCTTGAGGTGGCCCCTGAGGTGGTCTGGCCATCTGTCCTCCCGTTTGTCCTCCAAACTGACGAGGAGCAAGTTGCTGTCTCTGACGGACCGTCCCTTCTGAAATTCCAACCCAATTACCCCTGGAACGTCTATATTGATTAAGACAATTCCTGGCCATGTGGACCCTAGTGCCACAAACGAAACAAGCTAGGCAATCCTTGATAACATGAGGTCCTCCGCATCTAAAGCAACTAAATCCCTGAGATCCACTCTGGCCCCCCGTTGGAGTGATTAACATTTCTGTGATCTACTATGTGACGTACCTCGTAACGTCTATTGCTTGGTTTAGAAAAAGATGAATTTCCTTTGGACTTAAACATTTCCCCTCTGGGCCTCAAGTTATCAACAGGCTACCTCGGTGACGGCACAACATTACCGTAAGCACTGATCCCAATCTCTGCTAGTTCAGCTCGTGTCAGCGCCTCATCAAATATCATAGGGTTATTTGATAGCACCCTATCAAATAGTTCTGGTCTCAGTCCTTTAAGAAAATGTCTCATCTTTGCATTAGCATTAGCGGCAATATGCGGCACATATCCCAAAAACATTTGCACTAAAATCTTTAAACCAAACTCGATTTAAATTGAAAATTGTGATGTCTAGATTTTTATTAATCATTTGTTGGACTGAATATGATTTGGATTTTATTGATAATTAATTTTAGAATTAATTAGAAGTGGAATTGACCAAGTGAATCAACTGGCAAATTAATCGGATCCTAAAATATTTTGAGATTGTAAAATATACTCCGATAATATTTTAGAGATAAATTAATTAAAATGAAGAATTTAAGTTTTGGGTTTTTGGGGTGTGTATAAATCCCAATCGTTGTCTGAAAATAATATATCTGTGCACCGGTGACACTTCGATGTACAAAACCGGGTCAGGGTACAAAAAAAAATTAAATATGTTATGTTGGGCATTTTTTTTTCGGACACACAGTAAAAGGTGTAAAATCACGCACAAAAACCGAACCCCCTCTTTTCTTCTCTGCAATCGCGCACATTCAGACCCCTCGCCACTAAACCGCCGCGCCCGCCGCCGTCCGAGCTCCTTCCGGCGCGTCCAAACCGCCACCGCCTTCGTATCTCCCAGGCGCTTCTTTCCATACCAATATCACGAAGTTTCGTCGAGGATTTCGTTCGGATCTTGCCAGGAAGCGCCGCGATTCGGATTTCCGAATTCGTCCGATTTTGGGACGATTTTCTTCCGATTTTTTTGTGGGTAATCCTCGCCGTCCCTCAGTCGTTATTCACCTGAAATCCCTCTAATTTTTGATGAACTTTGGTTCGATTTTGCTGGCATTTTTCGAAGGGTTTGCTATTGTGTGTTTGAGTGTGTGCGTGTGTGCGTGAGTGTGTGCTGTGCGTGTATGAGTGTGTGTATTTGTGTGCTGATTACATGTATTTGTGAGCATTTCAGTGTATATTAGTGTGTATATTATATATATACACATATATATATATATATGAACTTTCCAGCTTGTGTTGGTATGAGTTAGTGTTGTATGCTCATATGTGAAGGTGTCCCAGCACATGTTAGTGGGTGTGCGTTAAAGATTTTAGTGCTGCCGGAAATCGTTACGTCTTGATTAATTACCTTTGTTATGAAGATATTAGATGAGAATTTGAATACTTGTTCTAATCTTATCATAGATGTTGAAATTGATAAAAATGTGATTTTATTGATGTTAAACTTGATACTATATATTTTAGTCGTGGAGGGTGTCTATGACTCGATTTTAGGGCTGTCTTGGTGGATTATAAAAGCCAACTTCAACTTGAAAATAATGCTCATAAATTGTTTGATATAATGTTTAAGTGGAGTTCAAGTGTAACCAAAAGCTATACTAAATGTGGGAATAAATGGGTTAGATGCATGGTAGTGTAAGTTATGACATGGAACAAGATTGTGGTGATGTGTATGCTTGAATGGGCATTATGAGTTTAGATTGAAATTCAATACATATTTAAATTGTTAAAGTTGAATTTAATCAATAAATGACCTTATGTAGGGATTAAGGGAATTGATTTAAAAGGGTAGAATCTTGTATCTTCATGGATCCCTTCTTTCGTGTCTTGGTTTGAATCACCTCGGTGTGGATTTGAATAATTGTGGAACATGTTAATAAGCTTAATTGAATTGTTTTAGTTAGACACTAGTTGTATATTATTATACATACACCTTGCACTTTCTTTCCCTCTGTTGAACTTGCGTGTTTAGTGAACTGCTATGTGGGTTGGGCGTGATCTTGCACGTATGGGTGTGTGTATCCCGCATCATGTGTGTGATGTAGCGGATGGTGGGAGATGATGGGGTTTTGCATTACCAATGTAATATCATGATTCATGTGAGGATGTGTGCATCCAAAGTATTGATTACGATTTGATTCATAATATTGAGTTATTGATTTGTGATATAGAAATGAAAGTAAGATCTATTTGATGGATGTTCATTGCTCGGATTATGAGCTAATATTGAATTGATATTCGATATAGACTCTACATGAGACTTCAGACGTTGCTGAGAGCTTGTTCATGTTGTCTACTATAAGGTACGTGGTGACGTACGAGCAGGTATATCTAGTATCTATACATTCATGTATACATGCAAATTTGAATATGATGATTCAGGTAAGTGTTTGACTTTAATATCATATACGAGTTATGGGGGACACGTAGTGGTACGTGGTCCAATTTTACTTGTTGAGTAGTGATGTCGTGGGCATGAGCGATATGAGAAAGTATCGAGAATGAGGTGGCGGGATAACCAGGGTTACATTGGGATAACCAGGTTCACATTGATGTTGAACTATTTATGTTTGAGCATAAATAATATATTGTCATTGTATTGAATTCATAAGTGTTGTTGAGTATTACATTTTCAGTGACAATACTAAATTTGACATTATGAAGTGCGTGAGTTTGAAACAGGAACAGTGTGTGGAAGCCATACAAATTCGGAATTGTACAGTGAGTATACTTTATGAGTTTTGAATAATTTAAATTATTGCATTATGATTTTGTATGTTGATTTGTGATTGAATATTGAGTGGGAGTGTGCTCACCCTGTGTGGGGGCTGTTTCTGTTGAAACAGGTACAACAGGTACGATGCTGCTTTGGAGTGCTAGGCTCGAACCTTGTTGGATGATGCTTCCAGAAGCATAGTATGAGATTGAGCCGATATACGAGGTTGAGCGGTCGGTATTTATACTAATTATGCATCTGGATGAATATCCGTTATTCGTTGCTCTTCTGTGAGCACTTGTATGTGTATATGGACTGTATAAGGGTGTTGAAACCCACTTTTGTTGTCTTATTAGTGTGGTGTCTTCCCTGGCCGGGAATTTACTTGTGTTTCTATATTCTGTTTAATATTGTGTTGTCCCTGGTCGGGAATTATATTATGTGATGAGTTTTTATTTCTGGATAGCTCAGTTTGTGGGGAGACTCTGCCCAAATTTTTATAAAAACCCACAATGCAAAAGTGGTATAATGGGGATGGTATTGGGTGAAACCCCTGAGTATATTTGTTGGTAGAGATGAACATATAATGTTGAGCATTTGTTTGTGTCTTGGGATTATGGGAAACAAGTAATGATTCGTTTTAAAGAATGAAAAGAAAATGAAAAATTTATACACATACGACGTCATAAATGAACTAATGACGAGTTTAAGTGTTGGGGCCTTACATTAGTGGTATCAGAGCAGTGGTTAGCTCTTTGGGGCTGTTAAGGGCCTAGGAAGTTATTGATAGCACATATTTATGCATGATGGCATTAATGTTGTATGACACAACTAGTTGTTTATGTGTTTTTATGATATGAAAAGTGGTGTTGCTAATCATTGTGGTTGCAGGAATCGTGTAGAATGCGATGGGATGGCATTAACGGTAATGTCTGGCACTCCATATGTTATGTGCTAAGGAATCTGATTTTGTAGGAAAATCAGGAAATGGAAATGTGAGACGTACGGGCTTCGGACGGTAAAACGTGTTACACCTTTGATTATGTATATCGTGGATAGTGAACCCTTACATGTGATGGTATATGTGAAATGATAGTGATATATATTGTGATAATGGAATCAACTGTTGTGCTTGATTATTGTGGTAGAATTGATGAGTGTTCCGGTAGCCTCTATCTCCGAGTGAGGGAGGTACTTGCCGCTGTCATGACTAAGCGAGGTAACATGCCGCTGTCATTGTCGAAGCGAGGGGTCCTAAAATTCCGCTGTTGTATTGGGACCGGAACAGTCACAATTCTAGTGATTAATGTGGAATATTGTGGTTATAACTGGAACGTGGTATCGATCGTTATATTTGTGAACTGTTGTATTAACCTGGATGCAGGTACATGGAGCTAGTGGAAGTTCAGGTAGTTGTTATATTCGAGCGAGGGAGGTACTTGCCGCTGTCATATGAAGCGATGGTAGTATGATATTTGCCGCTGTCATGTCTAAGCGAGGTAACATGCCGCTGTCATTGTCGAAGCGAGGGATATCATATGATGCCGCTATATGTCGAAGCGAGGGGTCCTAAAATTCCGCTGCTATAACAAGGCCGGAACAACCACATTATCGATATTGATAGCGATGTTTCATTCCGCTATATTGGTTGGCGATGGTTCATGCCGCCATGTGTATTGATAGCGATGTCTCATTCCACTATATTGGTTGGCGATGGTTCATGCCGTCAGGTATATTGATAGCGATGTCTCATTCCGCTATATTGATTGGCGATGGTTTATGCCGCCGGGTACATGTATAGCGATGCCTCTTTCCGCTATGTCAATGGCGATGGCTCATGCCGCCAGACATGTGTTTATCGATGGTGCATTCCACTGATTCCATGGCGATGGTTCTTGCCGCCGATTATATATGTTGCGACGTCTCATTCCGCTATTCTGTTGATGTGAGTATATCAATTTGTGTATTGATATGAAATCATATTTTGTGGAATATTTATGTTGAGAGCAGGGACAGTATAAAAGATCAAGTGTGGATCAACTATGTACAGTAAGTGTTATTACGTCTTGTTGTTTTAAGAATGTATATTCATTGTGATTATGGATATTATATGTATGCCAGTGGCGATGAACATTATGTACCGCCGTAGGGCGATGAAGATTGATGCATTGCTATGTGTTAGCAATGAATATTTTTAGTACCGTTATTGTAATTAACGATGAATGCTGTTGTATCGCAATTGTGTTAGCAATGATTATTGATGATCTTTGATTGCAGATGGCAATAGAAGTTGTGTTATGTACAGTTATGTTATTGCTCATTGGGTATATGTGATTCAGGCCCAAGAGGATATTGGATCGGTCCAGGAGAACAAAATATCGAGGTAAACCGTTTCAGTTGGTTGAACATATTGATATATGTTGATTCGAGTTATTTTATTGATTCATATTGATTCTGAAATCATGTACATGTAGAAAAGTTGATAATAGAATTGAAGTGGAACCTGGATGTGTCATTCATGTTTTATTGCGGTAATAAGGCAAGAAGGGGTGTAACCTCTGTGATAGCACTCTCATATCTACGGTGTGTAGTGATGAGATATTGAAAATAGATGTTAATCATTGTGTGACAATAATTATTGTTGTGAAAGCATGCTAGTTTTGTATGTGGTGGGATTAATAATTGATTAATCACCTATTATGTTGAATGGAATACAATCAGATAGACATGAGTTTAATGAGGGTGTCACGGGATGGCATGAGTATGTCACGGGATGACGCGTGATTACTACGAATGTCGTGTGTGGACATGTGTTCATTGTGAATATTCATGGTTAATGAATTATTATGTTTCGAGGATGAATTAAAGATTGATATAAATTGCGTCATTAAAGCATGCAACTGATTCTTATGTTAAATTCCAATCACCCTATGTGATAGTGTGCAGTAGCATGTTGTGTATAGAACTACGAGAAACTTATGATGCAGGAATTAGTGTTTGATGACAGAAACATTATGGATGTCGAAATGCGTAAATGACAAGGTACGTGTTATGTTACTAGTATTTGAGAAATACTAACGGGATTATTTTGGTACTTGTCCTATGACAGATAATAATTGGGTGAAGTAATATGGAAATGTTGATACTTAAGAGTATGTGAGTGCTGTGATTAACATGATATTATGGTGCCATTGTGTATTGTAGATGAATCCATCTACAAAGGTATGTCACGAACTATTCGATATTGATGTTGATGCCTTGTGTTAGATGAGTATAATCGTGACATGAAAATATTGGTGTTAAGCCATTTATCATGAATTGATACTGATGGTCTGTGGCTATTGGTGTGTATAATGTGTATATACGTATGTGAGAATGACTAATGGGTTTTCTAGTCATTATCTTGCACCAGATAATAGCCAGGAGATGATATATGAAAGATTGATGCATAAAGGCTCAAGAGTACCGTTACTTCATACGGATGATAGTGATGATGTGGGGATAAGTTGCATACATTTGCAACGACACAGGTATGAAGTTAATTAGATAAATGTTGATGTATTGTCAAATATTCTTGAATATATATGAAAGCATGGATTGCATGATTTAACGAGATTATATGATGGGTACTGTGATAAAAGTATATGACGGGAAATAAGATTGTGCAATGGAGTTGTGTCGATGAAAGTACACAGGTAGTGAGATATGACAAAGAAGCTTGACGGTTAAACGCTTCTTGCGATCGTTGGTGCAATGGGGCACATGTGTGAGCCATGATGATTCCGATGACTGTCGCCTTATGGATAGTAAAGTCTCTATCTTGAGCTATATACAGTACGTAAATTTTACAGTTGGCTTTTATGGTAAGCATGCGTTGGAATTTCGAGGACGAAATTTTATATGTTGGGGAGAATTGTGATGTCCAGATTTTTATTAATCATTTGTTGGACTAAATATGATTTGGATTTTATTGATAATTAATTTTAGAATTAATTAGAAGTGGAATTGACCAAGTGAAGGTCAACTGGCAAATTAATCGGATCCTAAAATATTTTGAGATTGTAAAATATACTCCGATAATATTTTAGAGATAAATTAATTAAAATGAAGAATTTAAGTTTTGGGTTTTTGGGGTGTGTATAAATCCCAATCGTTGTCTGAAAATAATATATCAGTGCACCGGTGACACTTCGATGTACAAAACCGGGTCAGGGTACAAAAAAAAATTAAATATGTTATGTTGGGCATTTTTTTTCGGACACACAGTAAAAGGTGTAAAATCACGCACAAAACCCGAACCCCCTCTTTTCTTCTCTGCAATCGCGCACATTCAGACCCCTCGCCACTAAACCGCCGCGCCCGCCGCCGTCCGAGCTCCTTCCGGCGCGTCCGAACCGCCACCGCCTTCGTATCTCCCAGGCGCTTCTTTCCATACCAATATCACGAAGTTTCGTCGAGGATTTCGTTCGGATCTTGCCAGGAAGCGCCGCGATTCGGATTTCCGAATTCGTCCGATTTTGGGACGATTTTCTTCCGATTTTTTTGTGGGTAATCCTCGCCGTCCCTCAGTCGTTATTCACCTGAAATCCCTCGAATTTTTGATGAACTTTGGTTCGATTTTGCTGGCATTTTTCGAAGGGTTTGCTATTGTGTGTTTGAGTGTGTGCGTGTGTGTGCGTGAGTGTGTGCTGTGCGTGTATGAGTGTGTGTATTTGTGTGCTGATTACATGTATTTGTGAGCATTTCAGTGTATATTAGTGTGTATATTATATATATACACATATATATATATATGAACTTTCCAGCTTGTGTTGGTATGAGTTAGTGTTGTATGCTCATATGTGAAGGTGTCCCAGCACATGTTAGTGGGTGTGCGTTAAAGATTTTAGTGCTGCCGGAAATCATTACGTCTTGATTAATTACCTTTGTTATGAAGATATTAGATGAGAATTTGAATACTTGTTCTAATCTTATCATAGATGTTGAAATTGATAAAAATGTGATTTTATTGATGTTAAACTTGATACTATATATTTTAGTCGTGGAGGGTGTCTATGACTCGATTTTAGGGCTGTCTTGGTGGATTATAAAAGCCAACTTCAACTTGAAAATAATGCTCATAAAGTGTTTGATATAATGTTTAAGTGGAGTTCAAGTGTAACCAAAAGCTATACTAAATGTGGGAATAAATGGGTTAGATGCATGGTAGTGTAAGTTATGACATGGAACAAGATTGTGGTGATGTGTATGCTTGAATGGGCATTATGAGTTTAGATTGAAATTCAATACATATTTAAATTGTTAAAGTTGAATTTAATCAATAAATGACCTTATGTAGGGATTAAGGGAATTGATTTAAAAGGGTAGAATCTTGTATCTTCATGGATCCCTTCTTTCGTGTCTTGGTTTGAATCACCTCGGTGTGGATTTGAATAATTGTGGAACATGTTAATAAGCTTAATTGAATTGTTTTAGTTAGACACTAGTTGTATATTATTATACATACACCTTGCGCTTTCTTTCCCTCTGTTGAACTTGCGTGTTTAGTGAACTGCTATGTGGGTTGGGCGTGATCTTGCACGTATGGGTGTGTGTATCCCGCATCATGTGTGTGATGTAGCGGATGGTGGGAGATGATGGGGTTTTGCATTACCAATGTAATATCATGATTCATGTGAGGATGTGTGCATCCAAAGTATTGATTACGATTTGATTCATAATATTGAGTTATTGATTTGTGATATAGAAATGAAAGTAAGATCTATTTGATGGATGTTCATTGTGATGACCAGGGATTATAGGTGTTAATCCCGTAGTATTAATAATCCCTAAAGTGGTTTTACGTGGCGATTTGGGATTTAATCGAGGTGTTGGGCCTTCTGGGCTCGTTTATTTGGGCAGTTGGGATCGTTGGATCCAGAGGTTGAGATTGTATTCACATTGCGGTGTAAAACCTAAGAGTTGGGTTTTTGATGTGTCTCGGGATCTCGGGTGCTGGGTGAGCACCGGTAGGGGATTTTGGAGTTAGAGAGAGAGTTTTTGAAAACAGATGATTTTTAAGGAATCATGATGTATTTGTGGGGCTATTAATTTTTCGGGGTATTTTTGCTATAAATACCATTTAAACCCAAAATTTTACAAAAAAATTCATTTCAGCCCCTTTATTCTTCTCTTCCCCCCCCCCGCGCGCCACTCCCGTCAGCCCCTGCCCCCGCGGCTTCAAGCGCTCCGCCCGCCGCCGTCCGGCCGCCGTTCGGGGCGTGCGACCTACCGCCGTCTTCGTCTCGACGAGGCGCTTCTTTCCCCTCCATCAATTCGAAGTTTCATCGCGTGTGGAAGTCGAATTTTGCAGATAAGCGGCGATCCCCAAATTCTAGGGTTTATCGATTTTGGTCGATTTTTCTTCCGATTTCGTTTGGGTAACCTTCCTAACCCCTTTTTCCATGCTTGTGATGTGATTCCCTGCCAAATTGTGATTTATTGGCTCGAATGATTTCGATTTTCGTTGGCTTGGGTTCGATTTTGGTTGTATGCATGAAGTGGGTTCGAATTTGGGGGTTTTGGAAGGGTTGTGGTGATTCTTGTTATGGATTGATAAATTCATGTTGTAGATGCATTATGATGCTTATTGGGTTTCGAATTTTAGGGATTTGGATTTCAAATTTGGGGGTTTGGCATGTAGGATGATTATTCATGCTATGGATTGATTAATTCACATTTTAGATGAATTATGGAATTATTGGGTTCGAAATTGTGAGATTAAGGTTCGATTTTTGTAGGGCATTCTTGAACAAATTTCGATTGTCTCATTTATTTCCTTCCCTGCATGTACCCTGCCCCGGGTCTTTTAAGAGGATAATTGTCGTGTATTGACAATGTTGTGAGGGATATGGGTGTGCTTGAGCATAGGTTACATGTTCGTAAATAATGGTGAATTGTTTATCGTGTTAGCACATCATTCCTCGGGGCATGGAACTCGAGCAAGGCTTGGCTCGGACTTCGGAGATTTAAGGTACGTGCGACGTACGAGCATTACTATATATATGTGAAATGCATAAGGTGTTTTTGATTGCATTGAATGTTTTGCGTATGGTTATACATATATGTTGATATAGCCAAGGAATGACCCAAATCTTGATATCGCCGCTTGTAGCGTGCGTGACACTAGAGTAGGATGACTCTTGTATGATATATGGGGTACTGGGTTTATATGACTATATTATGAGACATTTGAGATGTCTAGGTTTGTAGAATCATGCATTCTTCGTAAGACATTTGAGATGTCTAGGTTCGTAGAATCATGTATTCATTATGAGACATTTGAGATGTCTAGGTTTGTAGACTCATGTATTCATTATAAGACACTTGAGATGTCTAAGTATAATGAAGGAATGGTAAAATAAATGCTAAGGCATTTGAGCTATCTGTGATTGATAGCAAGGTTGTGAAATCAGTATTAGATATTGTGATATCTGTAATTGCATGTTTAATGAATTTGTAATCACTATATGTTGATATTCGAGGATCAGGCATGCGATGTGTAAATCAATGTGTTGATTTACTGATTTATGAGATTTGATGAGTTTGATGTTGTGAGAACAGGGACAGTACACGGAATCCCGGATGAGGATGTTGCCATCCAGGGAGTATCATTTAAATTCATTAGCATTTACCTTTGTTGTAAATTATGAATTTCATTATTTTGATTATGGGATTTTGTGTATTGGTATGCTCACCCCGTTGGGGGCTGTCTCTGTTGGGACAGGTGGACAGGTACATCGATGGCTATGGAGCTGAGCTCGAGCTGTTGATTTGAGGTACTCCCAGGATCGTGGTACCAGGGCTTGATGGAGCACGGTATCGTATAGAGTACCTATATATACACCTGAGGATTTATACATATTCATATTCATGATGCTCGCATGTGAGCACGACTATACTTGTATATGGATTGTATATAAAGGCATGAGCCTTTCTCTCTTTCATTTAAGGTTGCATGCAATTAGGTTGAATTGCTAGAATGATATGAGAGTCATTGGTGTATTATGTGGGTGTTGGAACCCACTTTTGTTGACATATGTGTGGTGTCTTCCCTGGCTGGGAATCTACTTGTATTACTGCTTTCTGTTGAGTATTATGTGTTCCCTGGCCGGGAATTTTGTTATGTGTTGTACTCTGTTTTGGGATAGCTCTATTTATGGGGAGACTCTGCCCAAATTTTTGTAAAAGTTTACAATGTGAAAAGTGGCACCAAGGGGTTGGTAAAGGGCAAACATATGAGTCTTTTATTGACAGGCAATGATTAAGTATCATCAGAGCTTCCCGATTGACATTTTATAGAAAGCATGTACCACACATAGTGGTTAATACACTAATCAAGGTTTTAAGGGCTTGGGGTCCTTACATTAGTGGTATCAGAGCCAGGTTGCTCATTGGGGCTGTTAAGGGCCTAGGAAGTTATTGATAGCACATATTTATGCATGATGGCATTAATGTTGTATGACATAACACATTGTTTATGTGCTCTTATGATATGAAAAGTGGTATTGCTAACCATTGTGGTTGCAGGAATCGTGTGGAACACGATAGGATGACATTTATGGGGATGTCTGGCACTCCGTGTGTTATGTGCCAAGGAAGCTGGTTTTAAGAAAATCAGATAAAGGGATATTTCCGAGGTAACATGTATTTTACGTTGTCTTGTTGACACATGATGAATGCAAAGTGGTGCATTGAGGTTATGATATATGTTATTGTGCATTGTTTTTGCATATGCATGTCTTGAGTCAAAGTTATCTTAGTAAGGATTTTAATGGCTTATGCTAAAGTCCATATGAAGCGATGAAGAGTCCCGCTTATATGGAGTAGCAACGCTAAAGTCCATTGGAAGTGATGAAGAGTTCCGCTTACATGGAGTAGCAACGCTAAAGTCCAGTGGAAGCGAGGAAGAATTCCGCTTTCCTGGAGTAGCAAGAAGCATTAAAATGTACTAATGATAAGGGCTCAGGATGAAATAAGGATTTAAAGAAGGATATCATGACATTTATTTGTGAAACCATACATTCTCATAATGTGTTTTTATTATGAATTGAATGTGGATGCATAGCGTATATGGCTATTGTTGTTAACCCTGATGGTTGCAGGTTACAGGAAATATGGAGTATAAAAAGGAATGATGATTATACATTCCAGGAGTCCTGCTTATGACAGTGAGAATTTTTATACTTATGCTTGACCGCTAAAAATGTGGAGCGGGCGGGAATGCTCGCTTGCACATGGAGGCGGGGTATTCCATACGAAGCGAGGATGATATACCGCTTGTATGAAGAAGCTTATGCTTGTACCGCTAAAAATGTGGAGCGGGCGGGGATGCTCGCTTGCACATGGAGGCGGGGTATGCCATACGAAGCGAGGATGAGATACCGCTTGTATGAAGAAGCGAGGATGAGATGCCGCTTGTTAGGATGATGATTCATTCCTTTGTGATGACACGGATGATAGCGGTGATGTGTCCCGCTGTGTCGATTTATATTCATTTCTCTATGAGGACACGGTTTATAGCGATGGTTCATTCCGCTATATTTATTGGCGATGGTTCATTCCGCCAGGCGTATTTATAGCGACGGTTCATTCCGCTATATTTATTGGCGATGGTTCATTCCGCCAGGCGTATTTATAGCGATGGTTCTTTCCGCTATATCTATTGGCGATGGTTCATTCCGCCAGGTGTATTTATAGCGACGGTTCATTCCGCTATATTGATTGGCGATGGTTCATTCCGCCAGGTGTATTTATAGCGATGGTTCATTCCGCTATATTGATTGGCGATGGTTCATTCCGCCAGGTGTATTGATAGCGATGCCTCTTTCCGCTACTTTGTGGACGATGATTCATGCTCAGGGTACATGCAGGGAAGGAAATAAATGAGACAATCGAAATTTGTTCAAGAATGCCCTACAAAAATCGAACCTTAATCTCACAATTTCGAACCCAATAATTCCATAATTCATCTAAAATGTGAATTAATCAATCCATAGCATGAATAATCATCCTACATGCCAAACCCCCAAATTTGAAATCCAAATCCCTAAAATTCGAAACCCAATAAGCATCATAATGCATCTACAACATGAATTTATCAATCCATAACAAGAATCACCACAACCTTACAATGTGAAAAGTGGCACCAAGGGGTTGGTAAAGGGCAAACATATGAGTCTTTTATTGACAGGCAATGATTAAGTATCATCAGAGCTTCCCGATTGACATTTTATAGAAAGCATGTACCACACATAGTGGTTAATACACTAATCAAGGTTTTAAGGGCTTGGGGTCCTTACATTAGTGGTATCAGAGCAGTGGTTGCTCATTGGGGCTGTTAAGGGCCTAGGAAGTTATTGATAGCACATATTTATGCATGATGGCATTAATGTTGTATGACATAACACATTGTTTATGTGCTCTTATGATATGAAAAGTGGTATTGCTAACCATTGTGGTTGCAGGAATCGTGTGGAACACGATAGGATGACATTTATGGGGATGTCTGGCACTCCGTGTGTTATGTGCCAAGGAAGCTGGTTTTAAGAAAATCAGATAAAGGGATATTTCCGAGGTAACATGTATTTTACGTTGTCTTGTTGACACATGATGAATGCAAAGTGGTGCATTGAGGTTATGATATATGTTATTGTGCATTGTTTTTGCATATGCATGTCTTGAGTCAAAGTTATCTTAGTAAGGATTTTAATGGCTTATGCTAAAGTCCATATGAAGCGATGAAGAGTCCCGCTTATATGGAGTAGCAACGCTAAAGTCCATTGGAAGTGATGAAGAGTTCCGCTTACATGGAGTAGCAACGCTAAAGTCCAGTGGAAGCGAGGAAGAATTCCGCTTTCCTGGAGTAGCAAGAAGCATTAAAATGTACTAATGATAAGGGCTCAGGATGAAATAAGGATTTAAAGAAGGATATCATGACATTTATTTGTGAAACCATACATTCTCATAATGTGTTTTTATTATGAATTGAATGTGGATGCATAGCGTATATGGCTATTGTTGTTAACCCTGATGGTTGCAGGTTACAGGAAATATGGAGTATAAAAAGGAATGATGATTATACATTCCAGGAGTCCTGCTTATGACAGTGAGAATTTTTATACTTATGCTTGACCGCTAAAAATGTGGAGCGGGCGGGAATGCTCGCTTGCACATGGAGGCGGGGTATTCCATACGAAGCGAGGATGATATACCGCTTGTATGAAGAAGCTTATGCTTGTACCGCTAAAAATGTGGAGCGGGCGGGGATGCTCGCTTGCACATGGAGGCGGGGTATGCCATACGAAGCGAGGATGAGATACCGCTTGTATGAAGAAGCGAGGATGAGATGCCGCTTGTTAGGATGATGATTCATTCCTTTGTGATGACACGGATGATAGCGGTGATGTGTCCCGCTGTGTCGATTTATATTCATTTCTCTATGAGGACACGGTTTATAGCGATGGTTCATTCCGCTATATTTATTGGCGATGGTTCATTCCGCCAGGCGTATTTATAGCGACGGTTCATTCCGCTATATTTATTGGCGATGGTTCATTCCGCCAGGCGTATTTATAGCGATGGTTCTTTCCGCTATATCTATTGGCGATGGTTCATTCCGCCAGGTGTATTTATAGCGACGGTTCATTCCGCTATATTGATTGGCGATGGTTCATTCCGCCAGGTGTATTTATAGCGATGGTTCATTCCGCTATATTGATTGGCGATGGTTCATTCCGCCAGGTGTATTGATAGCGATGCCTCTTTCCGCTACTTTGTGGACGATGATTCATGCTCAGGGTATAGCGAGGTTTCATGCCACTTATTATATGATGAGGTGTCATGCCGTCGATTCTATAGCGAGGGATTTTGCCGCTATGTACTCAGCACAGGATTTTGCCGCCTTCGAGCGATGGGTGCTGATTACGCACTATTATTGAGCGACGGAGACAGGTATGACGCTATATCACTAGCGATGAGGTATGAGATATTGCTATTTTATTAGCTTTATTGTAGCTGGCATGCATTGATATACATGTTTATTATGCCTATTTTACTAGCATGTTAGTGGATGACATACGCTGATGTACATGTATCGTCACTAGTGGGCAATGTTTTAGATGCCATGAGTTGGCATGTGTCGTCACGGGATGACGATGACGATGGTGTAGGAGATGTCTTATTAGACATGCATCATCGTTACGATGATCGATGCGTTGAGTATACGTATTCAGTGGTATGCCTTGGGTGCCAGTACCGAGCACAAGGTGGTGTGTGCGACACCGATGGACGTGACCCTTATACCGAGCGGGTTGCTCGAGGAATGGTTGGATGCGCTGTACGTGTGATTGTACCGCAGCTTACGATTGGGGGATCATTTTACGAGTGGTGATACCCTTGAGGTATGCTCGTTGGAATGGCTTTTGGCCATGTGATTTGACGACAGGAGTAATCATGGAGGAAAGTACTCGCTTTCTGTCGATGTGACATGTGGTGGACATGGTCACACCACCCTTGAGGGTGTAGGATGGGTCCTAAGGGAGTAGGATCAGGTTATGTTAAGTACATAGGGACATTGGAGTGTCCAGGGTGTATCGGCATTGAGGAATGTTGGATAAAGACCCACTACTCTATTGAGTTTTCCTCCCATAGTATGTTATACCATGTGGAAACGTCCGTCTTATTGGTAGGTTTGAGGTAAACCTAAAGAGGCAGAGACTAGGTTGTCTGCCGCGTGTGTGTAGCACCATGATGGGCTTGCTAGAGCCGTTACACTGCTCGTTGGAACCAAGTTTGGCAAATCGTAAGGTAATACGATGTGGATTGTGGTGGACTCTAGTAGTCACCATGTCATTGAGGTTAAGGTTGTTCGTGCCTCGCTGAAACGTGTATACGTTTATGTTTAATCTTGGAGACTTGTCTGGGACAGCTCAGGATGTTGGAGTACCAACAAGAGAGTCATCAGGTCGTTATTGACTCAATCTAAAGGAACCCGTGTATTGGGATACAATGGGTGTTATTGTATCCAGTTTTTCCGAACGATGGTTCGAGACTTGTGGATCTCGAGTTCGATGGCACTTCCCTTGCGAGGAAGGAGGTAGTATTATACCTATTTGGGAATCTTTGAAAGATTCGGTAAGTTGGTACAAGTGGTGTTGATTTTGGGAATCACACCGTGTATTGTTAATCGTCGATTTTCATCCTCCACTGAGTAAGGAATGACTCAGAATTGACGGTTGTGTTTGGGGCTTAGGGATATGTGGTAGATACCCGAGCCGAGTGCATTGAGTATGCATGCGACATCAGTGCTTAGGCAGGTATACCGGTGAGTATACGGATGCCAGTTATTGATTTCCTCTCTGTTAAGCATAGAGTTATGCTATTTTTGGATGGTTAAATCTCTGATGAGAGATATGGAACACCTTGAGATTGGGAATCTCCATGGCACGATGATTATGAGGAATGATCGTGAAGTTAGTTGACTCCCTTGAGGAGGGATTTTCTTGTGAGGGTTAAGGTATTTCCCTTGTTGGTGTTTTCCTTCGAGTTATGCGACAGCCTTCCCAAGTTTGGATTGTTAAATCCGAGGATTTTCAAGGGATGGCAGGATTTCGGATTGGTTGAGTGTCGCTGACGACACAAGCGTTGAGGATGCAATGGGTTTATTGCATGCCCCTTAAGAATTTTAAACTCTGCGGAGTCTCGGTTGTTATTTATGATCAGGACGTGATTCTTGGAACATCCGGAGGTGGACATCTTGTGAGATGTCTTTTGTTTGAATTTGTGGCCGTGAGTTGCCCAAATTAAGTTGCAATGAGGCGACTACTCCTTCGATGGAGGAAGTTTGAAGTGGAAACCAGGTTTGGTATGTGTACACCGTGGTTGTACTAGTGTTTCCTTCGTAACGATGTATGTTAGACATCGAGAGTCTTGGTAAAGATGTCATGGAATGATATCTACGATAGAATCAAGAGCGATTCGAATCCTTGCAGTTTCAGTTGACTAACTGCTTTTGGACTGTTAGCGTTGAGTTGTGCTGACGCTCTTTGACGTTATGATGGATTTGGAAGTCTATTCCACTCCAGAGTTTGACACGAGGTCAACGTTCTTACGGTTGAGGTGTCATTCGGGATGTGTTCGTACTGTTGTATTAGAACGAAGGATGACTGTCTGATCTACAGTCGTAAGTATCAGTTGTTTCGCAGTCATGAGAGGCTGATTTTTGGGATGACCCGCATCGAGGTACGTTTTACCTCTTGGGTGATATGTTGGTTTTGGTATGTCGCTCTGTTTCAGAGTTAGATGAGAGGTAAGTATCCTCGCGTTTATTAATACGATTCTGATATGGTCAAGAATCGAGGTTATGGCTTCATGTTGTTGTGTAGCCTGGGTGTTACGTGATACACCAGTGCTAATTTCGAGGACGAAATTCTTTTAGTGGGGGATATTGTGATGACCAGGGATTATAGGTGTTAATCCCGTAGTATTAATAATCCCTAAAGTGGTTTTACGTGGCGATTTGGGATTTAATCGAGGTGTTGGGCCTTCTGGGCTCGTTTATTTGGGCAGTTGGGATCGTTGGATCCAGAGGTTGAGATTGTATTCACATTGCGGTGTAAAACCTAAGAGTTGGGTTTTTGATGTGTCTCGGGATCTCGGGTGCTGGGTGAGCACCGGTAGGGGATTTTGGAGTTAGAGAGAGAGTTTTTGAAAACAGATGATTTTTAAGGAATCATGATGTATTTGTGGGGCTATTAATTTTTCGGGGTATTTTTGCTATAAATACCATTTAAACCCAAAATTTTACAAAAAAATTCATTTCAGCCCCTTTATTCTTCTCTTCCCCCCCCCGCGCGCCACTCCCGTCAGCCCCTGCCCCCGCGGCTTCAAGCGCTCCGCCCGCCGCCGTCCGGCCGCCGTTCGGGGCGTGCGACCTACCGCCGTCTTCGTCTCGACGAGGCGCTTCTTTCCCCTCCATCAATTCGAAGTTTCATCGCGTGTGGAAGTCGAATTTTGCAGATAAGCGGCGATCCCCAAATTCTAGGGTTTATCGATTTTGGTCGATTTTTCTTCCGATTTCGTTTGGGTAACCTTCCTAACCCCTTTTTCCATGCTTGTGATGTGATTCCCTGCCAAATTGTGATTTATTGGCTCGAATGATTTCGATTTTCGTTGGCTTGGGTTCGATTTTGGTTGTATGCATGAAGTGGGTTCGAATTTGGGGGTTTTGGAAGGGTTGTGGTGATTCTTGTTATGGATTGATAAATTCATGTTGTAGATGCATTATGATGCTTATTGGGTTTCGAATTTTAGGGATTTGGATTTCAAATTTGGGGGTTTGGCATGTAGGATGATTATTCATGCTATGGATTGATTAATTCACATTTTAGATGAATTATGGAATTATTGGGTTCGAAATTGTGAGATTAAGGTTCGATTTTTGTAGGGCATTCTTGAACAAATTTCGATTGTCTCATTTATTTCCTTCCCTGCATGTACCCTGCCCCGGGTCTTTTAAGAGGATAATTGTCGTGTATTGACAATGTTGTGAGGGATATGGGTGTGCTTGAGCATAGGTTACATGTTCGTAAATAATGGTGAATTGTTTATCGTGTTAGCACATCATTCCTCGGGGCATGGAACTCGAGCAAGGCTTGGCTCGGACTTCGGAGATTTAAGGTACGTGCGACGTACGAGCATTACTATATATATGTGAAATGCATAAGGTGTTTTTGATTGCATTGAATGTTTTGCGTATGGTTATACATATATGTTGATATAGCCAAGGAATGACCCAAATCTTGATATCGCCGCTTGTAGCGTGCGTGACACTAGAGTAGGATGACTCTTGTATGATATATGGGGTACTGGGTTTATATGACTATATTATGAGACATTTGAGATGTCTAGGTTTGTAGAATCATGCATTCTTCGTAAGACATTTGAGATGTCTAGGTTCGTAGAATCATGTATTCATTATGAGACATTTGAGATGTCTAGGTTTGTAGACTCATGTATTCATTATAAGACACTTGAGATGTCTAAGTATAATGAAGGAATGGTAAAATAAATGCTAAGGCATTTGAGCTATCTGTGATTGATAGCAAGGTTGTGAAATCAGTATTAGATATTGTGATATCTGTAATTGCATGTTTAATGAATTTGTAATCACTATATGTTGATATTCGAGGATCAGGCATGCGATGTGTAAATCAATGTGTTGATTTACTGATTTATGAGATTTGATGAGTTTGATGTTGTGAGAACAGGGACAGTACACGGAATCCCGGATGAGGATGTTGCCATCCAGGGAGTATCATTTAAATTCATTAGCATTTACCTTTGTTGTAAATTATGAATTTCATTATTTTGATTATGGGATTTTGTGTATTGGTATGCTCACCCCGTTGGGGGCTGTCTCTGTTGGGACAGGTGGACAGGTACATCGATGGCTATGGAGCTGAGCTCGAGCTGTTGATTTGAGGTACTCCCAGGATCGTGGTACCAGGGCTTGATGGAGCACGGTATCGTATAGAGTACCTATATATACACCTGAGGATTTATACATATTCATATTCATGATGCTCGCATGTGAGCACGACTATACTTGTATATGGATTGTATATAAAGGCATGAGCCTTTCTCTCTTTCATTTAAGGTTGCATGCAATTAGGTTGAATTGCTAGAATGATATGAGAGTCATTGGTGTATTATGTGGGTGTTGGAACCCACTTTTGTTGACATATGTGTGGTGTCTTCCCTGGCTGGGAATCTACTTGTATTACTGCTTTCTGTTGAGTATTATGTGTTCCCTGGCCGGGAATTTTGTTATGTGTTGTACTCTGTTTTGGGATAGCTCTATTTATGGGGAGACTCTGCCCAAATTTTTGTAAAAGTTTACAATGTGAAAAGTGGCACCAAGGGGTTGGTAAAGGGCAAACATATGAGTCTTTTATTGACAGGCAATGATTAAGTATCATCAGAGCTTCCCGATTGACATTTTATAGAAAGCATGTACCACACATAGTGGTTAATACACTAATCAAGGTTTTAAGGGCTTGGGGTCCTTACATTCATTGCTCGGATTATGAGCTAATATTGAATTGATATTCGATATAGACTCTACAGGAGACTTCGGACGTTGCTGAAAGCTTATTCATGTTGTCTACTATAAGGTACGTGGTGACGTACGAGCACGTATATCTAGTATCTATACATTCATGTATACATGCAAATTTGAATATGATGATTCAGGTAAGTGTTTGACTTTAATATCATATACGAGTTATGGGGGACACGTAGTGGTACGTGGTCCAATTTTACTTGTTGAGTAGTGATGCCGTGGGCATGAGCGATATGAGAAAGTATCGAGAATGAGGTGGCGGGATAACCAGGATTACATTGTGTAAGGACCCTAATCCTTAAGTGCGGAATAAAGGCATAATAGAGCTAAATAAATGATCAGAGTGGAGTATACAAGTTGAGTCTATGAGCTTAAGCTTTTACATGCCAAAATAAGGACTACCAAAAAGGATTAATTACATTCCAATCAATGAATGTTCACTATAGTTTTACGCTACTCCTAGAGTAGGCACTATACAAAAGAATCCTGTCCTTTCATCTACCAAAGATGCTCGTGAAGCTCACTGTCTCAACCCGTCCAAGCCCATCTATCATGCCAAAAAGGTACCTACAAGGACAACCCCCAAACATGAGCAATAATAATCATTCATATTCAACACAATATGAAGCTAAAGCGTAAATGCATAATCAATATGAAACACTTCCTGTTTCCCGTGCATTTCAAACGCTTCCCGTTTGGTTGTCCCTGTACCATAACTCATGAGTATAATCAACAGATTATTTTTAATGGCCAAAACATGTCATGACATCATATACCATCTCAACAGTACCAAATATTGGTCACCATTCCCTAGTCTGTCCATCACAGTGTATTTTAATGCCCCTCGCTTATATTCATATGGGCGGCATAGGATAACCTCGCTACAATGGACATGCGGCGCTCCCACCCCTCGCTTCACAGAGAGCGGCAAATACCCTTTCCTCGCCCCATATGACAACCACGCTCAAATGTGACATGCGGCGCTCCCACCCCTCGCTTCACATTTAGCGGAACCAATACAAAAAGCCGCAAGCATTAAAATCATCAAAGGATGACCACGACTCATGGGATGTGCATCCAATAATCATAATATGCATCTAACATCAATATGCATAAATTACCATGTATATGCATCCACAATGCAATACCTCATATGGCATAAATCAACATGTATATGCATCCACAATGCAATACCACATATATACTCGCATCCACAATGCATAAACAATGAGTATATAAAATACATGTTACCGTTGGGTGCCCGTACGTCCACTACGTACCTTTCCAAAATGTGGAATGTGGTTGGACCTCAATTCCTTGGCTGCGTTGCCACCTGGGTTGGTTCTACATATTCACAAATACCAATATTAGAACCCAATAATAGTCCAATACCAAAAATCCCACAAAAACACCCAAAAACATTAATTTTGGTGTCTCGCGATCGATCTCCATCAAGCCCCGATCGATCGCGAGAACACACTGCCTCGCCCAACATTTTTAAACAATCCGCGATCGATCGCGGAGCTAGCGCCGATCGATCGCGGCCTCGCCGATCGATCGCGCCAAGCTCGCGATCGATCGCTGAGGCTTACTGCCTCAGCCCTGCTGCTCGCGATCGATCGCGAGCGGACGCCGATCGATCGCCGAGCTGCGGGAAATCGAGATTCGGGCATTATTCACCCTTCTCCTTCCCAAATCCAAACAAACCCACATAACTCAACAACAACCATACCCAACTACTCAAAACCAACAATAAACAACATAACAAACTCAAATATACCACATCCAACCAAAATATTACCAAAACCATAACACCCAACACAAACCCATTTTAAACCCTTCAAAACCAAACCAAACTCAAATAAAACCTTACAAAATAAACCATGAGGTACCCATACCTCTTGGGGATCTCAAATCACCCAACAAACTCCACAATATAAGATTTTGCAAGGACTTCTCTTCACTCCAAAGTTGGTGCTCGAAAATGGGAAGGGAAAGTAAGGGTTTGGGTGTTGATTTTGGTAAAGTTAAAAGTGAGGGATGTAAAGTGGGGTTTGGGGATAAAATGAGTATATTTAAAGCCAACCAAAGCAATTCCATGGTGTATAAAACACCCCAACATGATATTTTTCAAAGCATTTACTCAAAATGCACCATAATATCAATTAACACATGATTTCTCATAAATTGCTAACCAAGGCAAATAAATCATGCTTCCCATAATATTTACCCAACATGCACCACATGCACCCTAAAATGCAATTCCGGGTCACCCTATCCACATGACCATGCATTTCCACATAAGATAAATAAATCCCAACACATAATCAATTACCACATAATTAATCATGTAATCACAATTAATGCACCAATTAGCAATTAACCATTTCGGGGATGTCACAATACTCCCCTACTTATAAGATTTCGTCCTCGAAATCACATGCACTTACCCCAACAGAAACTAAACATAAACTCATACCAGAGAATAGTTCCGGGTAGTGCTGCACCATATGCTGCTCCGTCTCCCACGTAGCCTCCTCGACACCCCTGCGATCCCACTGAACTTTGATCATCGGTATCACTTTGTTCCGAAGTCTACGGTCTGCTCTGTCCAGAATTCTTACAGGCAGTTCCACATAAGATACATCTGACTCTAACTGAACTTCGGAAGGCTGTAACACGTGAGACCGGCTCATACTTCCGTAGCATCGATACATGAAACACATCATGTATACCAGATAAGAAGGCGGCAAAGCCAGTCGGTAAGCCAATGTGCCAATGCGCTGCAAAATCTCGTACGGTCCCACAAACCTCGGAGACAGTTTCCCGCGCATCCCAAACCGCACAACGCCTCTGAAAGGCGAGATCTTCAAAAAGACCTTATCTCCCAACTGAAACTCTAACGGTCTCCGCCGTTTATTTGCATAAGCTGCCTGTCTGTCTTGGGCTGCTTTCATTTTCTGCCTTATAGTCTTTACCTTCTCTTCCATTTCCCGGATCAACCAGGCCCTCCGACTGATCTACTGTCCAAATCATCCCAACATAAGGGTGATCTACATCGTCTGCCATAAAGAGCTTCAAACGGAGCCATCTGAATACTTGCCTGGTAGCTATTGTTATAAGAAAACTCTACCAAAGGCACTGAATCCTGCCAAGAAGCATCGAACTCCAAAACACAAGCTCTTAACATGTCCTCGAGCGTCTGAATAGTGCGCTCGGTCTGGCCATCCGTCTGAGGATGATAAGCAGTACTCAATCTGACCTCAGTTCCCAAAGCTGACTGAAGGCCTTCCCAAAAATGAGATGTGAATCGCGGATCTCGATCTGACACAATAGAAACGGGGATCCCATGCAATCTCACCACATCTCTAATATACAACTGCGCCATCCTCAAGAATGTAAATGTCATGCTATAAGGGATAAAGTGGGCTACCTTGGTCAATCTGTCCACAATCACCCAAATAGCATCGAAGCCTGAAGCACTCCTCGGCAAATGAGTCACGAAGTCCATGGAAATGTGCTCCCACTTCCACTTCGGTATCTCCAAGCTTCTCAACTCGCCGCCAGGTCTCTGTCTCTCTGCCTTAACCTGTTGGCTGATCAAGCACCTCTTCACAAAAGCGACGACATCAGATTTCATTCTCTTCCACCAAAACTGACCACGCAGATCTCTGTACATCTTCTTCCCGCCTGGGTGGATGCTAAGTCTACTACTGTGAGCTCGCTCCAAGATCCCCTTACGCAACTCCGGCGTACTCGGAACTACCCAGCGGTTACCCAATCTCAAAGATCCGTCGTCGGCCACTCTGAACTTCGTCGGCTGACCAAGATGCACTATAGACAACCATCTCTGAACCTCAGCATCTGATCTCTGAGCTCTCCTGATGTTCTCATAAATATCTGGCTCAGCTAATAAGGTAGAGACATACACTGGTGATGCATCTATATCAAAATCATAGCCGAGATGACAATAGGAGGTCATCATAGCCGACAAATGGATGACATCCTCAGCAGAACTCCTCACTTTCCGGCTCAAAGCGTCTGCTGTCAAATTGGCCTTCCCCGGATGGTACTCAATCTCGCAGTCATAGTCCTTGAGTAGGTCCATCCATCTCCTCTGCCTCATGTTCAGCTCCGCCTGAGTGAATAAAAACTTGAGGCTCTTGTGATCCGTGTAGATGGTAAACGACGTACCATACAAATAATGCCTCCAGATCTTCAGGGCGAAGATGATAGCCGCCAATTCCAAGTCATGAACTGGATATCTGGTCTCATGCGGCTTCAACTGCCTCGATGCATAAGCTACCACATGCTTATCTTGCATCAGAACACATCCAAGGCCCTGCAGTGATGCATCCGTATACAGAACAAATCTGGAGTTCTCCGTCGGGGTCACTAACACTGGCGCCGTCGTCAACCGGTGCTTCAATTCCTGGAAGCTCTCCTCACAAGCTTCTGACCAAAAGAAAGGCACTCCCTTCTGAGTCAACTGAGTCAGCGGCTTGGCAATCTTCGAAAAGCCAGCGACAAAGCGCCGATAATACCCGGCCAAACCAAGAAAACTCCGGATCTCAGGCACAGAAGTGGGGGCAGCCCACTCCATCACAGCCTCGATCTTCTTCGGGTCCACTGATATCCCACTGCTCGAAATGACATGCCCCAGAAACACTACACTGCTCAGCCAAAACTCGCACTTACTGAGCTTAGCATACAACTGATGTTCTCTAAGAATCTGAAGCACTGTCCTCAAGTGTTTCACATGATCTTCCTCACTCCGGGAGTAGATAAGAATGTCGTCAATAAACACGATGATGAACTGATCAAGATACGGCTGAAACACTCTGTTCATCAGACTCATAAAGACGGCCGGGGCGTTCGTCACACCGAACGGCATCACCAAGAACTCATAATGCCCGTATCGAGTCCGGAACGCTGTCTTCTGCACATCTTCCTCTCTGACCCGAATCTGATGATACCCGGATCTCAGATCAATCTTGCTATACACCCTGGTACCTTGCAACTGATCAAACAAGTCGTCTATCCTTGGGAGAGGATACTTGTTCTTCACTGTCGCCTTGTTCAGTTGCCGGTAATCGATGCACAGCCGCATCGAACCGTCCTTCTTCTTCACAAAGAGAACTGGTGCACCCCATGGCGACACGCTCGGGCGTATATATCCCTTGTCCAAGAGATCCTGCAACTGTTCTTTCAACTCTCTCAACTCTGCCGGTGCCATCCTATAAGGTGCACGAGAGATAGCGGATGTCCCTGGCAACAACTCGATCCCAAATTCAACTTCCCTGGCCGGTGGAAATCCTGGGATCTCTTCTGGAAATACATCAGTAAATTCTGCCACAACTGGTACATCCTCAACCCTCAGTTCCTTACTCTTTCCAGACGTGTCCACGGCATAAATAAGATAGCCCGTGTGCCCACGTTCCAACAGCTGAGACATCTTGATCGCTGAAATCAACGGAATCTTCGCACGAGACCCGTTGCCAAAGAAAGTCCACTGACTGCCCAACTCAGGTCTGAACTTCACTGTTCTCTGCCGGCAATCTACCACTGCCTGATATCTGTTCAGAACATCAATACCCAAGATGCAGTCGAAGTCTGACATACCCAGCACAATCAAGTCTGATCTCAACTCGTTGCCCTCAAAATAAATGAGGCCATCTGCCAAAAACTGATCAGCAACGACGTTTCTTCCAGTGGGTGTCGAGACTAAAAGAGGCGTGGGCAAGGAAGACGTGCGCATATGGTGTCTTTCCACAAATCCTACTGACACAAAGGAATGGGAGGCACCTGTATCTATCAAAACAAAAGCAGGGTACGTAAATAAATGGCACGTACCGGCAATCACCTCCTCCGGGGCTGCCTGAGCCTGCTCCCTGGTCAGTGCATATACTTGTCCCTGGGGTGGTCCCACTGTCTGACCTCCCGATGGACGAGGCCCAAATTGTTGCCTCTGCTGCACTGTCCTGTCCTCAAACCTTGGCCTGTTGCCCTGATACTCTGACTGGCCTCCCCTGGTGGGACAATACCGAGCAATGTGGCCCATCTTGCCACAGACATAACATGCAGGACACTTATTTGAAGAATGCGGTCCTCCACAATTGTTGCACCTAGGCTCTCCCGGCCTCTCCCCTTGTGAAGATCCTCGATTGGCCGACCAATTACCCTTCTTGTTATCCTGCTTCTGTCCAAAGTGTTTCTTCCCACCATACCGCGAAGATGAAGAGGCACCACGGGGCTTAAATGGCTCACCCCGAGGCCTCAAACTGTCACTAGTCTGCCTCTGTTGCGGTACCGGTGGTGGCATGGCATAAGCTCCCACTCCTAGCTCAGCAAGCTCCGCTCTTGTGAGAGCATCATCAAAGAAGTTGGGTTATTGATAATAACCCGGTCATAGAGCTCCGGTCGCAGTCCTTTCATGAAATTTCTCATCTTGGCACGTCCATCAGAGGCAATATGGGGGACGTACCTAAGTAGTGATGAGTACTGTGTGGCATAGTCTGCCACTGTCATGTTCCCCTGCCTCAGGCTTGCAAATTCATCCTCTTTTGTCTGTCTTGCTGCCGCGGAGAAGTATCGGTTCAAGAACCTGGTCCTGAAGAGCGTCCAGTCAATCACAGCACCCAATGCTCTCATTTCCATCATTGTGCTCCTCCACCACATCAGAGGTTTCTTGGCTAATTGAAACTCCGCTAGCCTCAGCCAAGCCGTCACAGCACAAGGAGCCGATACAAAGATCTGCTCAAGTCTTTCTAACCACTCTTCAGCCTCTTCTCCGGACTCTGTCCCCTCAAACCGGGGCGGATGATAAGACAGAAACTGAGTCAAGCTAATCTCGCCCGGTAGCAATAACTGGACTACTGGTTCCACTCCTACAGCCGGTGGAGGTAGAGGATTAGCCTGTCCAATACTCGCATTTACACTCCCAACATCTCCGACTTCCTCATTAGCAGCCATGCTGTAACACAAATGTTAACAACAATCCAAAGCAATATATAACATGTCGTTAGATAACAGGAGTGATATAAGCATGTTAGTATAACAGGATATACAATAATATGCACCACATGCATAAACATGCTCCAAATGTAAGCACCTAGCCAACCATGCTAAGGCTACCCTTCACTCGTTCCCGGGTTCTCTAACCACTGCTCTGATACCACTAATGTAAGGACCCTAATCCTTAAGTGCGGAATAAAGGCATAATAGAGCTAAATAAATGATCAGAGTGGAGTAAACAAGTTGAGTCTATGAGCTTAAGCTTTTACATGCCAAAATAAGGACTACCAAAAAGGATTAATTACATTCCAATCAATGAATGTTCACTATAGTTTTACGCTACTCCTAGAGTAGGCACTATACAAAAGAATCCTGTCCTTTCATCTACCAAAGATGCTCGTGAAGCTCACTGTCTCAACCCGTCCAAGCCCATCTATCATGCCAAAAAGGTACCTACAAGGACAACCCCCAAACATGAGCAATAATAATCATTCATATTCAACACAATATGAAGCTAAAGCGTAAATGCATAATCAATATGAAACACTTCCTGTTTCCCGTGCATTTCAAACGCTTCCCGTTTGGTTGTCCCTGTACAATAACTCATGAGTATAATCAACAGATTATTTTTAATGGCCAAAACATGTCATGACATCATATACCATCTCAACAGTACCAAATATTGGTCACCATTCCCTAGTCTGTCCATGACAGTGTATTTTAATGCCCCTCGCTTATATTCATATGGGCGGCATAGGATAACCTCGCTACAATGGACATGCGGCGCTCCCACCCCTCGCTTCACAGAGAGCGGCAAATACCCTTTCCTCGCCCCATATGACAACCACGCTCAAATGTGACATGCGGCGCTCCAACCCCTCGCTTCACATTTAGCGGAACCAATACAAAAAGCGGCAAGCATTAAAATCATCAAAGGATGACCACGACTCATGGGATGTGCATCCAATAATCATAATATGCATCTAACATCAATATGCATAAATTACCATGTATATGCATCCACAATGCAATACCTCATATGGCATAAATCAACATGTATATGCATCCACAATGCAATACCACATATATACTCGCATCCACAATGCATAAACAATGAGTATATAAAATACATGTTACCGTTGGGTGCCCGTACGTCCACTACGTACCTTTCCAAAATGTGGAATGTGGTTGGACCTCAATTCCTTGGCTGCGTTGCCACCTGGGTTGGTTCTACATATTCACAAATACCAATATTAGAACCCAATAATAGTCCAATACCAAAAATCCCACAAAAACACCCAAAAACATTAATTTTGGTGTCTCGCGATCGATCTCCATCAAGCCCCGATCGATCGCGAGAACACACTGCCTCGCCCAACATTTTTAAACAATCCGCGATCGATCGCGGAGCTAGCGCCGATCGATCGCGGCCTCGCCGATCGATCGCGCCAAGCTCGCGATCGATCGCTGAGGCTTACTGCCTCAGCCCTGCTGCTCGCGATCGATCGCGAGCGGACGCCGATCGATCGCCGAGCTGCGGGAAATCGAGATTCGGGCACTATTCACCCTTCTCCTTCCCAAATCCAAACAAACCTACATAACTCAACAACAACCATACCCAACTACTCAAAACCAACAATAAACAACATAACAAACTCAAATATACCACATCCAACCAAAATATTACCAAAACCATAACACCCAACACAAACCCATTTTAAACCCTTCAAAACCAAACCAAACTCAAATAAAACCTTACAAAATAAACCATGAGGTACCCATACCTCTTGGGGATCTCAAATCACCCAACAAACTCCACAATATAAGATTTTGCAAGGACTTCTCTTCACTCCAAAGTTGGTGCTCGAAAATGGGAAGGGAAAGTAAGGGTTTGGGTGTTGATTTTGGTAAAGTTAAAAGTGAGGGATGTAAAGTGGGGTTTGGGGATAAAATGAGTATATTTAATTAAAAGCCAACCAAAGCAATTCCATGGTGTATAAAACACCCCAACATGATATTTTTCAAAGCATTTACTCAAAATGCACCATAATATCAATTAACACATGATTTCTCATAAACCAAGGCAAATAAATCATGCTTCCCATAATATTTACCCAACATGCACCACATGCACCCTAAAATGCAATTCCGGGTCACCCTATCCACATGACCATGCATTTCCACATAAGATAAATAAATCCCAACACATAATCAATTACCACATAATTAATCATGTAATCACAATTAATGCACCAATTAGCAATTAACCATTTCGGGGATGTCACACATTGGGATAACCAGGTTCACATTGATGTTGAACTATTTATGTTTGAGCATAAATAACTGTATTGAATTCATAAGTGTTGTTGAGTATTACATTTTCAGTGACAATACTAAATTTGACATTATGAAGTGCGTGAGTTTGAAACAGGAACAGTGTGTGGAAGCCATACAAATTCGGAATTGTACAGGGAGTATACTTTATGAGTTTTGAATAATTTAAATTATTGCATTATGATTTTGTATGTTGATTTGTGATTGAATATTGAGTGGGAGTGTGCTCACCTTGTGTGGGGGCTGTTTCTGTTGAAACAGGTACAACAGGTACGATGCTGCTTTGGAGTGCTAGGCTCGAACCTTGTTGGATGATGCTTCCAGAAGCATAGTATGAGATTGAGCCGATATACGAGGTTGAGCGGTCGGTATTTATACTAATTATGCATCTGGATGAATATCCGTTATTCGTTGCTCTTCTGTGAGCACTTGTATGTGTATATGGACTGTATAAGGGTGTTGAAACCCACTTTTTGTTGTCTTATTAGTGTGGTGTCTTCCCTGGCCGGGAATTTACTTGTGTTTCTATATTCTGTTTAATATTGTGTTGTCCCTGGTCGGGAATTATATTATGTGATGAGTTTTTATTTGTGGATAGCTCAGTTTGTGGGGAGACTCTGCCCAAATTTTTATAAAAACCCACAATGCAAAAGTGGTATAATGGGGATGGTATTGGGTGAAACCCCTGAGTCTATTTGTTGGTAGAGATGAACATATAATGTTGAGCATTTGTTTGTGTCTTGGGATTATGGGAAACAAGTAATGATTCGTTTTAAAGAATGAAAAGAAAATGAAAAATTTATACACATACGACGTCATAAATGAACTAATGACGAGTTTAAGTGTTGGGGCCTTACAAAAAGCCAGTCTCAAATCCAATATATCACAGTTAATTAATTATTAACAAACATAAAAAGAATCGAGCATCACATTACTTCCCCAATAGGGGGTGTTTATTTCTTGATAGCACATAATGTTAAAAATATACATTTTGTTCACCCTTGATTTAAAAAATTATGTACATTAAATGCGTAATTCTGCATCTTATACATTTATGTAAAATGACTATCAAATTCTATGTGCATCTCTATCACAAGCGTAGTCTCCCTTGCCCAGACTCCAGAGGGTAGTTGGTAGTTGAGCTGGGGAGTTACATCAAAAAGTACAACAATAAAACCTTGATTATATTAATCTTAATCTAAGAGTGGTCTTAGATTAATTAATTTTGTGCTGGACCGCATGAATTGTTGATATTAATTAATAATAAATGGCTAGCTACAAGTTAATTATACTTTCGTATAATGGGGATCGAATAAAGTAAAAACGGAACTTCGATCCTGTTGTGAGGTATTACCTTCACTGTAGATTCAACTGCGATTTGTGGCCATTGGATTTGCGGTTAATGTAACCACCACTTTAAGGTCGAATTTTCTATAGAAAAGAGAGGATCCATAAATAAGCCCTGCATTATATAGACAACAACTATTAACTATTTGGTGGCACATACTAACGGGGCAATCTATATTTCACGTTCATAGTTTAGATTCAATCGATTAAATCATTTATCTCGAAAATTTGATAATACATGTCTAAAATTAAAATCTAATAATACATATTTTTTTGGTAATCCAAGTTCCCGGTTTTTACTCGACTAATCCTATTGAAAGACAGTCTTCCCCCCTAATTTGTCCCTGATATATCCGGATGCGGTCATAACCTATACACACTTGTAGATGACTTTCATTTAGTTTTATGTTGGGTTTCAATCCCCCGGCGTCAGATCCAAACGCAACGGAAAATTAACCGGGGACGGACGATCTGACCCGGGGACGGACGATCGCGCCTGATTCATATATTAAAATACATAAATGCACGAAAATGAATTAACCTTCACCGACGTGAATCTGATGGCAGTGACCCTTGAGTCCAGCAACCTGACCAGATCTACAAGCTCAGCACCAGTGCTAGTGTGATGTCGGTGTTTCTATGAGATAGAGTGTATTGTGTGGAATCATTTAACCGTAGAGAATGAACATATATATTTATAGTTGAAATGAGTCAGCTAATTGGGCTAGGGTCCATAAGCCCATAGGGCCAACGTTTGGTTTGTTGGACATTTATGCTAACAATCTCCCACTTGCACAAAAGCCAATACAAAACTGCAAACTCATAATCCAAGTAACTCAATCTAATTGAACAACTTGGTATACTATCAATGTACATAATTATGAGACATAAATATATCACACGTTTTAATTTTAAAACTTTCTATAACTATAACATTTTCAAATATAGAAACTCCACTAAATTGAGGAGATTTCCAAAATTAAATTCATCTCTTCTAAATCACTCAGTTTGAGCACTTAACATTTAAGTCTCAATTACCATCGATAGATCGCGGCCGGTTGATTGTGACCCAACGAGGCTCAAGTGTATCGTAGTAGTAGGATCACAACCTTTGTGATTTTAGAAGTCAAATAACTTCTTTGGGCTTACCCTGAATGTCACATTGTCAATTAAACTCCTATAATAGAAAATGGTCGAAATATGATTCCAGCAACAACCTACCGATCGTGGGTAGCGCCTAGCATTCGCGCTTCACGAAGACCTAGATGCAAATGACTTGCAACGTACGAGATCCTGTCAGCCATAGTTAGCATGTAGAACATTCCTTTCACTCAATATATCCCGATTGAATCAAGGGCATTGGGTGATCGAGACCCCTATGATTTCAATTACTATGTATTTGTTTCATGTTATATGATTCATTGTGTGCGTATATGAAAAACACCTTTTTTCACAACCACTACCCACTCTGGCCAGAGATTCTTTGAATCATATACAGAAAACACGTAGGGCACCCTGGTTCATCAAGACCAGTGGTGAATACCCAACGACAATCATAGGCATCTGATAGCATCACTGAACACCCAAAATAACAATTTTATGACCCGCATGTGATCAGTCATTAAATCAAAGCACAGAGCTATATGTCAAGGCCTCGATGACGCCTCGGGTCATGAGGAGTAATTGTGCACAACTATGACTAGATTTTCTATACTCGACAAATGGTAACCACTTATAGAATTCCGAGTATGTTCGTTCAGTGAACTCATTCCTAATGAGCACCTATTCATGTGTGCTGACTTCTCCAAGCCAACGCCGATGAAACGCGGCGCACTACACTAGACGCATCATGAATACTAGTCTCTAACGAGCATATATCGATATCAAAATCTCGAATGCTCATCGACTAGGAACATTTAGAAATCATAGTCGAGAATGTATTTCATGGTCACCGTCATATGCGTAACCACATTCTCTAGACTATAGCAATCTCAAGGACTTCATCAATGCATCAAGATGCATGGGTAAACAGTTGAAAAAGTTCCATGTATATTAACATTCAAACAAAGATTTGTCATAATAAGATTACATGTACAATCAATCAACTATTGATTTACTTAAATCACATATGACAACAATATTTTTCACTTTCTCCAAAGCCAACTACTAATGTCTCTTAAGACCATCTTCCCAAGATATCTGACATCAATCATCGTAGAGGCTTTGTTAGTGGATCTGCTATATTTTTCTTGTGAAGCAACTCTCTCAATAAGGATGTCACGTCTACTATATGGAACCCGTGCCCTTAACCCGCTATTAGTATATTAACCAATGTATTTAGTACATACTACCATGAAATCAGGGGGAAAACTACATGCAACCATTAGCATAATATACCAACAATAAAATTCCTTACATTATTCCATATAATGTTCAAATCCCCCATACCACTCAACCCTTAAGTATGCATCTTATAATACACTAACATATTCTCAATTCATTTAGCAATTCCTTAATTAATTGCATGCAACCCACTAATGAAAAGAGAAAGGTTCATGCCCTTTATACAACCCATATACACATATAGCAGTGCTCACATGCGAGCATCAAATGAGTGAATGTGTATTTAATGTATAAAAAGTACCCTACCCAATACCGGCACTGGTACCTCGATCCTAGAAGTACCTCCAATCCATAGCTCGATCTCAACTCTGGAGCTACCGCTGTACCTGTTCCACCTGCCCCAACAGAGCAGCCCCAACACGGGGTGAGCATACCAATCCACCATCTCAATAATAGCAATATTACAATTCATAATTTACAGAACATAAAGTTGTAATGTAAAAGATACTCCCTGTATAGTATCGTAATCCCATAGGATTCCCCGCGATGTTCTTGTTCTCACAATAACCAAACCATCAAATTCTCAATCAGTTAATCATCACATTGATTAACTATGCCCGTTCTTACCATGCCAGTTTCATAACTAAGTATGAATAAATCATGCAACTGATGATTACAGATAACGCATGTATCTATGTCATGATTCCATAGTTCTATCACATCATATTTCATCGCTCGCTCAATGGCGGCGGCATTCCATACTTTTGCACACTCAACAGCGGCGGCATCGTGACCGATGTTCGCTCCGTAGCAACAACATCCCAACTATTGCTCGCTCCATAGCGGCACCATATAATTTGCAATACTTACCAGTTTATTGCTTTAACAGTATATCATGCATTTCACAGTTGCAATAATATAAAAGACTATGCTCGTACGTCATACGTACCTTATAATTCTGTATTCCGAATCAAACCTTGCCTTTGTCCCGTGACCGATGAATCACGTGCTAAACACATTAAATAATTCAAAATTATTTATGAGCATGCAACCACGTGCCCAAGCACGTTCACAATCCCCAAAAAATATCATCAATCCATGACGATTAACTTAAAGACCCCGGGCGAAGCATGCATAGATTCCATAACATCAACACAATATATACCATAAAACAGGGCCTCTCGATCGATCGACTAGAAGTGCTCGATCGATCGAGAGCTCCAGAAAATTGTTGCCCAAAATTCTTCCTTGCTCGATCGATCGAGCAGCCATATCGATCGATCGGCAACTTTGCTCGATCGATCGAGCGTATTGTTCATCGTCTTCCGATTTTGTAAAATCGTGCGATCGATCGTGCCCCTATTGCCGATCGATCGGCGAGCACTGCAACAGCCCAAAATGGCATTTTCGAGTTTAAAACCCCCAAATACACAAACCCAACACCCATTAAACCATAATCCTCAACATAAACACCATAAATCTTCCTTAAACATACCAACCCAAAAATCATTAAAATCAAAAAACTTAAACCCAACTCAAAACTCGACCAAATACCACAATACTACAATCAAATTGAAGATAAAGAAGAGGGGAAGCGTATTACCAAATTATCTTCAAGAAATCCGGCTCCCAAGTCGAGCCTCCATCGATTTTGCTCCAAGGAAGAAAAGAGGGGAAAGGGAGGGGTTTGGGCGTGTGAGAGAGAGAATAGAGAGGAGAGAATGCCTGAACACCGAGTCCACTTGGTATATATAGTACCAAGGCTCAAAAATCCCGAGTCCTCCACAAATACATCATGACTCAATAAAAATCATTTGTGTTCAATAATTACCTCTCAATCTCAATTTCCATTACCAGCCCCAACACAAAGCATCCCAGACTCCAGACCCCAATTCCAAGGTTTATCACCACGATGAGAATACAATCTCAACCCTTGGATCCAACGAGCCCAAATACCGAATTTTAAAATTCTTGGGAGTCCCAACACCACAATTAATTCGTAATTGCTACCATTAAAACCCATTAAGAATCATTACCACACCGGGATTTACACCATTAATCCCCGGGCATCACAATTATCCCCCACTAATAAAATTTATTCCTCAAAATTTGCACAGGCGTACTCCAGGTACTGCCAAGACCTCTTAATCCAATCAGATCCACAATATTGATTCATGAACACATCATGATCGAAACACCAACCGCGAGAACATCGGCCTCGCACCAAATCCTCAAGGACATGCTACGGACTTGTGTGTTGGAGTTTGATACTTCATGGCAGGATTCAGTGGCCTTGGTAGAGTTCTCTTATAACAATAGCTATCAGGCAAGCATTCAGATAGCTCCTTTTGAGGCCCTTTATGGTAGACGATGTAGATCACCCTTGTGTTGGGATGACTTGGATCGTAAATTAGTCGAGGACCAGAATTAGTTCGGGAAATGGAAGAAAAGGTAAAGGTGATAAGGCAGAAAATGAAAGCAGCCCAGGACAGACAGGCAGCTTATGCTAATAAACGGCGGAGACCGTTGGAGTTTCAGTTGGGAGATAGAGTCTTTTTGAAGATCTCACCTTTCAGATGTGTGGTACGGTTTGGTATGCGTGGGAAATTGTCTCCTAGGTATGTGGGACCGTATGAGATTTTACAACGCATCAGTGTCTTGGCTTTCCGTTTGGCATTGCCACCATCGTTGTCTGGTATTCACGACGTGTTCCACGTATCTATGTTGCGGAAATATGAGTTGATCGCATGTGTTGCAGCCTTCTGAAGTGCAGTTAGACTCCGATGTGTCCTATGAGGAGCGGCCAGCCAGGATTCTGGATAGAGCTGATCGCAAACTTCGGAACAAAGTGATACCGATGGTCAAGGTTCAGTGGGATCGCAGGGGTGTCGAGGAGGCCACGTGGGAGACGGAGCAGCATATGGTGCAGCATTACCCGGAACTATTTTCTAGTATGTGACTTATGTTTAGTTTCGTTTTGGGTAAGTGCATGCGATTTCGAGGGCGAAATCTTATAAGTAGGGGAGTATTGTGATATCCCCGAAATAATTATATGCAATTGGGCATTAATTATGTTTATGTGATTATCTATGGTGTTAATTAATCTAGTGTTGGCTTTATGGTGAAATGCTTAGTCACATGGTGGGCGTGACCTGGTAATGCATTTCGGGGTGCATGTGATGCATGTTGAGAAATTGAGTGTTATGGTTTATTTGTGATGGTTGATAATTATTTTGTAAAGCATGTATTTAATTGAGATTTTTGTGCATTTTGGAAAAATGCTTTTAAAATATCATGTTGTGATATTTTATACATCAATTCTAATTTTGGGGTACCATGATATTTTAATCCCAACACTTATACCCCCACTTTCCTATTTAAACCATCACTCTCAATTAGAATCACTCCCAACCCTTTCCCCAAACCCCATTTTCGATCTTGGCTTTAGAGGAGGAGAGAAAACTTGGGGAAAGCTTGCTTTTGCTTGGTTCTTGCAAGAAGTTTGAAGCTTCAAGTGGTATAAACCCTCCTAGTGTTATTCTCTTGTATTTTGATAAGAATAGGGTTTGTGTTTTGGGGATTTAAAGTGAGTTTGTTTGATTATATGGTGTTTTTGGTTGGGTTTTGGAGTATGTTATTGTTGAGGGTTGTTTTGAAGTTATATTAGTGTTTTTGATGTATTGGATTGAGGTATTATGGGGTTAATGTGGTTTGGTAGGGTTTTGTGCACATTAATGGCGATTTCTCGCATTTACAGAGCTCCTCGATCGATCGAGCGCGGCAGAGCTTCTGGCAGAATTTTTGAAGTCTTCCCGATCGATCGAGAAGAACTCCCGATCGATCGAGGCGACTTCTCAATCGATCAGTGAGGACATCTCGATCTATCGAGGCGGGCAGCGAGGCTTTGGGCGCTGGATGGTCAGCTCGCAATCGATCGAGCGTAAGGGCCGATCGATTGCGAGTCTTAAAAATGTGTTGTTTTGGATTTTGGCTATTTTGATGGGATTTTTGGTATTGGTTCATAAATTGGCTTCTAATATTGGTTTGTATGATTGTGCAGAACCATCCCAGGTGGCGACACAACCAAGGAGATAAAGTCCATCGATATCTCCATTTTGGAACTAAGGTACGTAGTGAGACGTACGGGCATCGGACGGTAAAACGTATTTTACGCATTGGACTTGGTTATGCATTTTGGTTGCTTACATGGATTTAATTATGCATTGTGGTTGCATACATGGTCTTGGTTATGCATTATGGTTGCATGAGTACATAGGATGCATTGGTGCATGTAATTGTAAGTCGAGATTATATTACAGTGATGAAGAATACTTGCCGCCAGTGGCGTAGCGATGTGAATACTTGCCGCTGTCATACCGTAGCGATGAGAGAATATTTGCCGCTAATATGAAGCGAAGAACACGACCGCTGTCATATTTATAACGATGGATATTAGTGCCGCTGGTATTGTCTAAGCGATGGGTATTTTCGTTGTCATGTTAACGCGAGGGGTATTATGCCACTTATATAATAAGACTTGGAAATCGAACACGGGGTACATGGAATGGATGCATGTCATGACATACATATTGGTGTTATAATCTATTGGGTTGATTGTGATACAGGAACAACCAAATGGAGCATTAAATGTATTAAATACAGGAAGTGATTCGTATTTACGGTTTATGCATTTCTAAATTACAATCATATTATTGTGAATATGGTTTGTTACATGCTCGTGGTTTTGGCACTGTAATCCAGCTCAAAGCATCAACACGATCTTTATACTCTATAGATGTATGTTAGCTCTATTTACGCCTTTAATCCGCACTTAAGGAACTAGGGTCCTTACAGCTCTGGTATTTCCAATCATACCTGATAGGGTTGAATATTACGCGTTTTTAGGCTATGATATGTATATGTTTTTGTGTTGATTCTTGGATTATTTTACGGTTTATGGTATATATTTCTCTATTTCAGGAATCAATGTTGAAATGAGGGAAAGGTGAAGAAATCAAGCTAAAATGATGAAAAAATGAATAAAGTTGAAGAAAAGAGGAAAAAACCGGAATCCAAGACACATGTTGCTCCTTTCTCCTCCACTTACTATATGTTCGAGCCAGGTTTTGGAAATGTGGTCCATATAAAAGTTGTATAACTTTCTCTTATCTTCGCGTGGACAGCTGATTCATCAAATTTGGAGTTTGTATGAGAAAGTTACGGCCAAAATACGAAACTCGCCAGAAGCTGAAAAGGCGAAGAAACTTATTGTGAAGCTCGATCGATCGAGCAAGGATTTCCGATCGATCGAGAAAGGCTGAAAAAAGCCACGAATTTCTACTGTCCAGCTCGATCGATCGCCCCCTCTGTCCCGATCGATCGCCTAGAGTTTTGAAAAATATGGAAACTTGATTTCTTGCCTTCCAAGTTGGATTCTATTCCATCCTCCTAGCCTCCAACCCTACATAGCTCGAAATATTAGCCAAAAAGAGGGATATATCAGATGGGGAACCCTAGAAAAAGACTACACACCTCCATACACCCATTCACCATCCAAACCACACGCCTCCTTCACACACCTTCACCCTAATTCAACCTCATGCCAATTCCTTCACTCCACCACACGTAAAAACCTCCACCAATCTTCCACTCTTCTTCCAACACTCATCACCATCATCCACCATCACCACTTCACCCTAGGATTTGGAACAACCCAACAAGGCGATAAAAAGAGACGATCGAGAAGGAAGCAAGAGAAGGAGCGAGGATCTACAACCGAAGTCGACATCGGGAGTTTATTCTTGTCTTTTACTATTAGTTTTGATTTGCTTTGATTTACTATGTTGAACTAATTTATTTATCGAGGCTAGGCGAACCTTTGTTATGAACCTTCGATTTGATGATTTAATGATTGAATTCTTATAGTTCTTTGCGTATGTTTTGTGTTCTTCATTCTTTTAGAGGATTGATCACCTTTGAATGATGTTAGTATCATAATTGAGATCGAGAGATGATTTTATGATACGGAATTGATAATTCATACCATGGATTTCAGACCGAGATCGAGCGATGACGTCAAATACATGTGTGATAGCCATAGATATCTAGTAATCGAAAGCTATGAGTTTCATGGATCTTATGCAACATTGAATTGTTAAATAAGTGAACGAGAGTTACTTACTGCAATTCGGTGTTAGGTTTAATATAGCTCGAGAGAGTGTATTAGATAAATTGGGAGAACTCGTCACCTTAGAAATATTTGAATATTCAATCGAGAATTGTAGGGGATTGCATTGGTGAGCCAAAGTCTCGATAATCTTCTCTAGTGGATTTTTCTCGTTTACTTTTATTGACTTGTTGGATTAGTAGTTTTTATTAATTAATTAGTTGTTAATTATAAATTAATTATCGTAGGTTAAATATAGTTAAAAGACATCTTATTTGGTACTTGCTTATTAGTCCCTGTGGGTTTGACAATCCGTATCTTCCTATCTATACTAAAACTTGACACCGTGCACTTGCGGTCTAAAATCGCTAGATTGGAATTAATTGTTTAAAATAAAAGCGATCAATACCCATAAGCCCCAAATACAACTGTCAATCCTCAGTTATTCTCACATAGTGGAGAATGATGATTGACAAACCAACAACCAATGGTGTGATTCCAACATCAACACCACACAAACTGACTCATCGAATCCTCCAAAGATTCCTAATAGGTAGGTATATCAATACCGCCTTCCTCATAAGGAAAGTGTCACGAATCCATGACTCTCCAACCTCGAACCACCGTTCAGAAAGCCTGGATATATTTATACCAATTTACCTTGGAACCAATAAATACATAACTGGTTCAAACAGTGCATCTTTGCTACTATTACCAATCCGAAACCCGTATACACGACGTATACCCATCTAACAATACTCTGTACTAATACCATGGTACTCCACGTTCTCGAGCATCTCCCAAGAGATGTCTCCTCGTATGTCTCACCAAAAAATAAAACCACTACCCAGTCCAACACCAGTAATGCTTACAATGGCTGATTCACAATCAACCCTTGACCAATACCAGCTGTCTCCATGACAGTATGTTCCAAATCTCTCCAAGAAATACAATCAATATAGTATTGTCACCCCACTAACTATATCCCATTATTCCGATCGTGTCCCCCCGCCCCCATTGCATTCCATATGCAAGGGTTCTCAACCAGAGCTAACAACGGCTTGTTGACACTCACGTTGCTACTCCCAACAAAATTGAGTTGTCAAAGTACAAGTCTGATAAGTGTGATTTTTATACTTGATTTGATATAAGATTATGGGCGTTTTTGTAGTGATTCTTGGAAAATATTACTCTTTTTGGTATATATTTGTATTCAGGAATCCGGATCCAAATGCATAAAAGTGGAGGAAATAGGCTTAAAATGGTGAAAAAGGACCAAACTGAGCAAATATGGAAAAGGAGGGATGAAATCGTAATTTGCTAAAAATCAGAGGAAGTGATCGATCGCTTCGAATGAGGCGATCGATCACCTAGAGGCAGAATGTTATGGCGATCGATCGCCAATTACTGCCGATCGATCGCCAGGACTCGAAAAATTTGGGATTTGATTCGATATAGTGATTTATGTCGTGGATTTCAGACTGATATCGAGAGATGAAGTCAAATACACGTGTGATAGCTATAGATATCTAGTAATCGAAAGCTAGAAGTTTTCACGGATCTTAATACAATATTGTGTTGTTAAATAAGTACACAAGAGTGACTTACTGCAATTTATTATTAGGTTTAATATAACTCGAGAGAGTATATTAGATAAATTTGGAAAACTCGTCACCTTAGATTGTTTGAATTCGATTATTAACTAATAGGCGAATTATGGGGGATTACATAGGTGAACCGAAAGTCTTGATAATTGTTTCTTTTGATTCTATTCTTATTCGTTCTTGTTTGTTTGGGTTGATATTGAGTTAATTAGTCAATTTAGTCAATTAATCACAATCAGTTATCGTAGACTAAATACAGTTAAACTATTGGAGGTAATTATTTCATAGTACTCGTGGGATCGACAATCCGTACTTTTCATATCATTATACTAAAATATGACACCGTGCACTTGCGGTACACAATAGCTACACTGAAAAATACTGTTTAAAATAATAGCGATCAAAGCCCCTCAAAACATTTAACATATAAACATCCTCGTGAGGTATTCCCTGTATCAACCTCATGCAACATAGAGACTACACGAGTCCACCATAAACCCTCATCGTATCATCATACGATTCACCAAGCTCGGTTCCAATGAGCAGTATAATGGCTACAACAAGCTCACAATAGCACTGCAACAATACATGGCTAGCAGATCGTTGCCTCCTTAGGTTTATACCAAACCTACCAACGTATCATAGTTCCACCCCGGTATACCATACCGTACCATCATTAGAGTAATGGGTCATCATCCAATATTTTTCTAACACCCATACACACCGGACATCCCGGTGTCCTTACTCAACCTCAATGCAATCCTAAGCCATTAGCACTTAATCCACACCTTCATTTGTGGGTGTGACCATGTTCACCATACGTCACATCTGTATATGCAAGTAGTTTCCTCAATAACTACTCCTACCACCAGTCACTTGGCCATAGTCATTCCAACGAGTATACCAAAGGTAGCACTACTCGTAAAATATTTACCTCAAATACGTGTGCGGTGTACGGCGCATCCATATATTCATCAAGAAAATCTGCTCGGCATAATGGTCTCGTCAACCGCTGATGCAGACACCACCTTGTGCCCACAATTGGCATTCCAACCATACGACTAAATACATATACAAATGTATTTTCCATCGTAACGACGGCACACATCCACATAGAACATCCATTATGCCATCGTCATCCTGTGACGGTACATGTCAACATATGACATCCACAACACCATCGTCAGCTCGTGACGGTACATATCAATACATGACATCCACAACACCATCGTCAGCGCGTGACGGTACATGTCATACATGACATCCACAATATCATCGCCAACCCGTGACGGTACATGTCAATACATGACATCCACAATAACACTAACAAAATAGTAATATATCATAAATCATTGCTAACAAGATAGCGGTATAACTGTATTCATCGCCCAACGGCGGTACGCAATCAGCACCCATCGCTCGAAAGTGGCATAATCACGTGCTACATAAATAGCGGCATAACCCATCGCTATAAAATCAGTGGCATATGCCCTCGCTCGGCATGAAACATTGTTATATGTAGGGTCTTCCTACCTTAACATCATACTAATAACGTATTAAGGACTAAACATGCATTAATAACATCTTAGGGTACCGGTTGTAGCTTTGAGCTAATAAGATTACAGGCCAAAAATAAAATTTCAAAACTTAATAATTACATTCTCGATAATGAATGTTAAAGCTATAGATTTACACTACTCCTAGAGTAGAGACTATCCAAGATCATGTATCCTATATTCTTTCATGCTCCTTTTAGCTCACTGCCTCAACCCAACCCTTAGCCCTTCAGTCCAAAAGTGTACATACAGGAACAACCCATCATGAGCATGTACATCATTACTTAACATCATAAGGTAATGGCATATAAATAAATGCATGAAAATAATCGTAACATATACTTCCTTGTTAATCACATTAACCCACTTTGGTTGTCCCTGTTTCATAATCATGCACGTAGTCATTAGTTCTTGACATAAATGATTAAAATCATACTTCACATATGTTCATAATCAACAATGTTAATTAGAAATATGACTGTCCTGGTCCTGTTATGACAGCGGCACAATTGGCCCCCCTCGCTTCGACATATAGCGGTACTGTGATACCCCTCGCTACACCTTGATAGCGGATGTATCTCCTCGCTAGCTATGTCAGCAGTAAGTACCTTCCTTGTAATACCCCCGAAATGTGATATGATTATGTTCTACAATGATAAATTATGATGTGTTTAAGGGTTGTGGTGTATTTAAATTGGGGGCCACGATTTATGTTATGGTGATATGATGTGGGGAGCATGATGGGTATTTTAAGGGATGTATTAATTATATGAAGTTAGAAAATATCGAGTGAGGATATTTTAATACATCGTACTATATACCGGGATACAATTAAACACCACATGGCACCCCAACCACACCACCCCACCCCCCCCAACTCGGTCACCACCCATCCCCCACTTGTCAACCCACTTGTTTCACACCCATGCCTCCACTTGCCCCAACCCATGCTATGATCATTTTCCTTGCAATCAATTCCCTCCACCTCCTCCTCCCTCTCTTTTCGTCCCTGGAGCTGCAGATTTGAGAAGGAAAGAGGCTGTGAAGCTTTGTGTAAAAGCTTGCCAATTTGAGGAAGAAAAAGGGGAACCATCCCAGGTACCAGCACCATCAAGGAGATAAAGTCTGTTGACTCCTCCTCCTTTTGAAAAGGTACGTAAGAAGCGTACGGGCATCGGACGGTAACACATATCTCTATACTATGACTATGCTTTTATTGCATGAGTATTCACGATGAAATGACGGTGTTTATACGATGTTTACACGATGATGTTTATATGATGTTTATACGATGAAGTTCATATGATGTTTATTACTTATACGATGCTTATATGATGACATTTATGCGATGTATTGTGGTAAGATGCCTCGGGGTAAGATGCCCCACATGGTAAGAGGCCATGCGATGTATTGTGGTAAGATGCCACGGGGTAAGATGCCCCACATGGTAAGAGGCCATGCGATGTATTGTGGTAAGATGCCACGGGGTAAGATGCCCCATATGGTAAGAGGCCATACGATGATGTTGTGGTAAGATGCCACGGGGGTAAGATGCCCCATATGCATGATTCTAAATCAGGGACAACAATAAGAAGTGAATGTACAACCAGCATATTACTTAACCAATGTTTCATGCATTTACTATGATGTTTATAATGTTAAGTAAGATTATATATGCTCATGATGTGTTGTCCCTGTAGGTACACTTTTGGACGAAAGGACTAAGAGTCGGGTTGAGGCAGTGAGCTACTAGGGACACAGGAATGCATAGGATTCAAGTTATGATTAGTATCTACTCTAGGAGTAGTGTGAATCTAAATGACATTCTTTTGGAATGTAATGAATTATTTTTGAAGTTTTGTATTCATGCCTGTAATCCTGTTAGCTCGTGTAACAACCAAAACCTTAAGATGTTACCTTAATGCATGATTAGTCCTTCTTATGTCTTTTAATCACTGTTAAGGTGGGAAGACCCCACATTAGTGGTATCAGAGCAGTGGTTAGATAACTCGGGAATGAGTGAAGGGTAGCCTTAGCAATAAGTTAGCTAGGTGCTTACTTTTGAACATGTTTATATGTATGTTATTCATAAAGAAGAAGATGTTATACTAACATGTTCAATTATCTAACGATGTGCTTTATGAACTGCTTTTGGTGTTGTTATTAACCCTTGTGTTGCAGCATGGCAGCAAATATAGAAGTGGGTGACGCCATTAGTGTAAATGCAAGTGCTGGGCGTACGAACCCATTGCCACCACCAGCTTTGGGAGAGGAACCCTCTGAACAGCAGTTGCTACCTGAGGAATTGAGCTTGGCTCAGTTTATGATGTATCGACCTCCGATGTTCGAGGGAACTGAATCAGGAGAGAAAGCTGAGGAATGGTTAGAGAGGATCGAACAGATATTTGTGGCAGCGCCTTGTGCAAAGACGGCCTGGATCCGATTAGCAGAACTTCAGCTGTCCAAGAAGGCATTGATGTGGTGGAAAACCACAGTGATTGAGCAAGAGGCTCTGGGACAGGAAGTTAATTGGAAGATGTTCCGAACGCGGTTTTTGAACCGCTATTTCTCAGCCGCTGCAAGACAGGCCAAGGAGGATGAGTTTACCAGTTTAAGACAAGGTACCATGCCTGTATCTGACTATGCTTTGCATTATTGTTCCTTACTACGATATGTACCACACATTGCTGCAAGCACTCAAGCGAAGATGCGGAACTTCATGAAGGGCGTGAGGCCTGAACTGTATGACAGGGTGATCTATGGCCTTGCTTGTTTTGATGATGCGCTCTCACGAGCTGAGCTAGCTGAACTGGGAGTCGGTGCATATCCTGATGCTGTGCCACCTCCGGCACCCCCTCAGAGATCCACTTCTGACAATTTGAAGCCCAGAGGTGATCAGTTTAAGCCTAGGGGGAACACTTCGGCATCAAGATTCAGTGGCAAGAGGCCCGAGAATCGATGGAAAGGGAAAGGTAGGAATGATGCTCCATCTGGGAGAGGACAGTCTCAGGGAGACAGATCTGGAAGAGTTCAGTGCACTCTTTGTGGGCAGCCACATTTGGCAAAGGACTGCGTAGGATGTTATGTCTGTGGCGACAGAGGCCACTTTGCTCGGCGGTGTCCCAACAGGGGAAGACAGCAGAGCTCTACGGGGAGACCTGCGGACAGAACGGCACAACACCGGCACCCTTTGTGCCAAGACAGTATGGAGGTCAGCCGGCGGGGCCACCTCAGGGACAGGTGTATGCTTTGACGAGGGAGCAGGCTACGGCGGCCCCGGAGAAAGTTATAGCGGGTACGTGTCTTTTATTTACGCACCCTGCTCTTATATTGATAGACACAGGTGCGTCACACTCTTTTGTGTCGACGAGTTTTGTTGAAAGGCACCACATATGCACTTCTCCGTCCCCCATGCCTCTTATGGTCTCGACCCCCGCTGGAAGAAGTTTGACTACGGATCAGATTGTTTATGATGGCCTCATTTATTTTGAGGATAATGAGTTAAGATCAGATTTGATTGTGTTGGGAATGACAGACTTCGATTGCATTGTGGGCATCGATGTTCTGAACAAGTATCAGGCAGTGGTAAACTGCAGGCAAAGGACTGTCCGATTTAGATCTGTATTGGGAGTCCAGTGGACATTATATGGGGATGGTTCCCGTCCGAAGATTCCGTTAATATCTGCTGTCAAGATGACACAGCTATTGGAACGAGGTCATGAAGGATATCTTATCTACGCTGTTGACATGACGGATAAGAGGAAGGAATTAAAGGTTGAGGATGTGCCCGTAGTGGCGGAGTTTCCTGATGTCTTTCCGGAGGAGATTCCCGGATTCCCACCGACGAGAGAGGTCGAGTTTGGGATTGAGCTGCTACCAGGGACGTCTGCAATTTCTCGTGCCCCATATAGGATGGCACCAGCAGAGTTAAGGGAGTTAAAGATACAGTTGCAGGAACTCCTTGATAAGGGCTACATACGCCCTAGCGTATCGCCATGGGGTGCGCCTGTCTTATTTGTTAAGAAGAAAGATGGATCGATGCGTCTATGCATTGATTATAGGCAGTTAAATAAAGCTACAGTAAAGAACAAGTATCCACTTCCGAGGATCGATGACTTGTTCGATCAGTTGCAGGGTACGAGGCTCTATAGTAAGATCGATCTGAGGTCGGGGTACCATCAGATTCGAGTAAGAGAAGATGATGTTCAGAAGACGGCTTTCAGACTAGATATGGGCACTATGAATTCCTGGTCATGCCTTTTGGGGTGACGAATGCCCCAGCTGTCTTCATGAGTTTGATGAACAGGGTGTTCCAGCCATATTTGGATCAGTTCGTCATAGTCTTCATTGACGACATACTTATCTACTCTCGGACGGAAGAAGAGCATGTAAGGCACTTGAGGATAGTACTTCAGATCCTTAGGGATCATCAGCTGTATGCGAAGCTCAGTAAGTGCGAGTTCTGGTTGGACAGCGTGGTATTTTTAGGCCATGTCATATCTAGCCACGGGATATCTGTGGATCCAAGGAAGATTGAAGCTGTGATGGAGTGGGCTGCACCCACTTCTGTACCTGAGATAAGGATTTTTCTCGGTTTGGCAGGATATTACCGACGTTTCGTCGAGGGTTTTTCGAAGATTGCCAAACCCCTGACGCAGCTGACTCAAAAAGGAGTCCCCTTCTTTTGGTCCGAAGCTTGTGAGGAAAGCTTCCAAGAGCTGAAGCGTCGTTTGACTACAGCGCCTGTACTGGTGATTCCGTCTGAGGATAAGAGGTTCGCCTTGTATACGGATGCGTCATTACAGGGCTTGGGCTGTGTGTTGATGCAAGATAAGCATGTGGTGGCTTATGCATCGAGGCAGCTGAAGCCACACGAGGCTAAGTATCCAGTGCATGATTTAGAATTGGCGGCCATCATATTCGCCTTGAAGATTTGGAGGCATTACTTGTATGGCACGTCTTTCACTATATATACGGACCATAAGAGCCTGAAGTTCTTATTCACTCAGGCAGAGTTGAATATGAGGCAAAGAAGATGGATGGATTTGCTCAAAGACTATGATTGTGAAATTGAGTACCATCCAGGTAAAGCGAACCTGATAGCAGATGCCTTAAGTCGGAAGGTGAAGAGTACTGCAGAGGATGTTATGTGTTTGTCGGCCTTGATGACGTCTTATTGCCAACTGGGCTATGATTTCGATGTAGACACGTCGCCTGTGCGAGTGTCGACCCTATTGGCGGAGCCAGACATATTTGAGGCGATCAGGGAGGCCCAGAAGTCGGATAGTGAGGTTCAGAGGTGGACATCATTGGTACTTCAAGGCCAACCATCCAAGTTTAGAGTGGCTGAGGATGATTCCTTGAGACTGGGCAACCGATGGGTAGTCCCAGATACACCAGATCTGCGTAGAGGAATATTGGAGCGAGCTCACAGTAGTCGATTCAGTATCCACCCAGGGGGAAAGAAGATGTACAAAGATCTATGCAATCAATTCTGGTGGAGACGCATGAAGCGTGAGGTAATCGTTTTCGTTAAAAGATGTTTGATCTGCCAACAGGTAAAGGCAGAGAGGCAGAGGCCTGGTGGTGAGCTGAAGAGCTTAGAGGTGCCTGAATGGAAGTGGGAGCATATATCTATGGACTTTGTGACCCACTTACCTAGGACGGCCTCAGGATTTGATGCGATCTGGGTGATCGTGGATAGGCTGACGAAGACGGCTCATTTCATCCCTTACAGTATGTCATATACATACTTGAAGATGGCCCAGATGTATATACGGGATGTGGTGAGGTTGCATGGTATTCCAGTCTCGATAGTGTCTGACAGGGACCCGAGGTTCACTTCACATTTCTGGGAGGGTCTCCAGACAGCTTTGGCACAGAGGTGAGACTGAGTACGGCCTATCACCCTCAGACAGACGGCCAAACAGAGCGTACCATTCAGACGCTCGAGGACATGTTGAGGGCGTGTGTTTTGGAGTTTGATACTCCGTGGCAGGATTCAGTGCCGCTGGTGGAGTTCTCCTATAATAACAGTTATCAGGCGAGCATTCAAATGGCCCCTTTTGAAGCTCTGTATGGACGACGATGTAGATCACCACTGTATTGGGAGGACTTGACCAGCAAAGCGGTCGGAGGATCGGATATGATCAGGGATATGGAAGGTAAGATAAAGTTGATACGCCTGAAGATGAAAGCGGCCCAGGATAGGCAAGCAGCCTATGCCAATAAGCGGCGACGACCGCTAGAATTCCAGTTAGGAGACAGGGTCTTCTTAAAGATCTCGCCCTTCAGGGGCGTGGTTCGTTTTGGGATGCGGGGAAAGTTATCTCCGAGGTATGTTGGGCCCTATGAAGTTTTACAGCGTATCGGTACTTTGGCATATCGTTTGGCTCTACCGCCATCCTTGTCTGGCATACACGATGTTTTCCATGTCTCTATGTTGAGGAAGTATGAGCCAGACCCGTCCCATGTCTTACAGCCTACTGAAGTACAGTTAGATTCAGATGTGTCCTACGTTGAACGACCTATCAGAATTCTGGATCGAGAGGATCGCAGCCTACGAAGCAAAGTTATACCGATGGTCAAAGTTCAGTGGGATCGTCGGGGTGTCGAGGAGGCTACGTGGGAGACGGAACGGCATATGGTGCAGCGCTATCCGGAACTATTCTCTGGTATGTCTTTATGTTTAGTTTCGATACGATGATGCATGTGGATTTCGGGGACGAAATCTTATAAGTAGGGGAGTAATGTAATACCCCCGAAATGTGATATGATTATGTTCTACGATGATAAATTATGATGTGTTTAAGGGTTGTGGTGTATTTAAATTGGGGGCCACGATTTATGTTATGATGATATGATGTGGGGAGCATGATGGGTATTTTAAGGGATGTATTAATTATATGAAGTTAGAAAATATCGAGTGAGGATATTTTAATACATCGTACTATATACCGGGATACAATTAAACACCACATGGCACCCCAACCACACCACCCCACCCCACCCCCCCACCCCCCCCAACTCGGTCACCACCCATCCCCCACTTGTCAACCCACTTGTTTCACACCCATGCCTCCACTTGCCCCAACCCATGCTATGATCATTTTCCTTGCAATCAATTCCCTCCACCTCCTCCTCCCTCTCTTTTCGTCCCTGGAGCTGCAGATTTGAGAAGGAAAGAGGCTGTGAAGCTTTGTGTAAAAGCTTGCCAATTTGAGGAAGAAAAAGGGGAACCATCCCAGGTACCAGCACCATCAAGGAGATAAAGTCTGTTGACTCCTCCTCCTTTTGAAAAGGTACGTAAGAAGCGTACGGGCATCGGACGGTAACACACATCTCTATACTATGACTATGCTTTTATTGCATGAGTATTCACGATGAAATGACGGTGTTTATACGATGTTTACACGATGATGTTTATATGATGTTTATACGATGAAGTTCATATGATGTTTATTACTTATACGATGCTTATATGATGACATTTATGCGATGTATTGTGGTAAGATGCCACGGGGTAAGATGCCCCACATGGTAAGAGGCCATGCGATGTATTGTGGTAAGATGCCACGGGGTAAGATGCCCCACATGGTAAGAGGTCATGCGATGTATTGTGGTAAGATGCCACGGGGTAAGATGCCCCATATGGTAAGAGGCCATACGATGATGTTGTGGTAAGATGCCACGGGGGTAAGATGCCCCATATGCATGATTCTAAATCAGGGACAACAATAAGAAGTGAATGTACAACCAGCATATTACTTAACCAATGTTTCATGCATTTACTATGATGTTTATAATGTTAAGTAAGATTATATATGCTCATGATGTGTTGTCCCTGTAGGTACACTTTTGGACGAAAGGACTAAGGGTCGGGTTGAGGCAGTGAGCTACTAGGGACACAGGAATGCATAGGATTCAAGTTATGATTAGTATCTACTCTAGGAGTAGTGTGAATCTAAATGACATTCTTTTGGAATGTAATGAATTATTTTTGAAGTTTTGTATTCATGCCTGTAATCCTGTTAGCTCGTGTAACAACCAAAACCTTAAGATGTTACCTTAATGCATGATTAGTCCTTCTTATGTCTTTTAATCACTGTTAAGGTGGGAAGACCCCACATTCCTCGCTTGCCCATAACAGCCACCGGATATTCTACCATTTCTAGTAACATAGTTTAACATACATCATAAACATCATAGCATCTTTACTCATCATAGACATCATCATATCTTTCCTTATCATAATCATCATCATAAACATCATATCATCTTTACTCATCATAGACATCATCATATCTTTTCTTATCATAATCATCATCATAAACATCATAAATACTTATGCAATCATTGCGTAGTCATAGTATAGGAGTGTGTTTTACCGTCCGATGCCCGTACGTTTCTTACGTACCTTAATTCCAAAAGTGGAGAAGTTGGAGAACTTTATCTCCTTGAAGCTGTGGGTACCTGGGATGGTTCTACACAACCATACAAATCGATATTAGAAGCTAATTATAGTCAAATATCCAAAAATCCCACAAAATAATCAAAAACACACATTTATGTGTCTCGCGATCGATCACCGAAATGTCCCGATCGATCGCGAGATCACACTGCCCGTTGCCAACTTTTTTTTGTCTTCGGCGATCGATCGCCACTTTTGGCGCGATCGATCGCCGATCGATCGCGCCAAAAGTGGCGATCGATCGCCAAATGGTTCTGGAGCCTACTGCTGGCTCGCGATCGATCGCCAAAAACGGGCGATCGATCGCCGATCCCTGTACATCGAAAAATCGCCATTTTTGAGCATTTTTCAAGCTCTACCTCATACCCTTCAAACCCAAACATACCAACAACTCAAACATCATCATAACTTACTAAAACCCACATAAAACACTGCAAAAATCATATCCCAACCACATTCAACACATACCCAAAATAAACCCATATAAAAACTCAAAATGCTAACCCATTTCTAAACCAAACATCATTAAAACTTTAGGAAGGGTTTCATACCTCTTGAGGACTCCAAATCTTAACAAAAATCCCACAAACAAAAGTTTTGTGAAGATTTCTCCTTCCTCCTTGCCAAATTTCGAAAATATGAGATGGGTTAGGGTTGGGGATGAATTTGGGGATTTTAAAAGAGTGAAGGATAAAGTGAGGTTAAAGTGAATAAAGTGGGGGGGTATAGTGGGGTATGGGTTTTTAATTTGCACCCCAAAATTAACATGATGTATAAAATACCACAACATGGTATTTTAAAAGCATTTACAAAAAATGCAACAAACTTTCACTAAATTCATATCTTCCTCATAATTAACAACCAAAACAAATAAATCATGTTAACACCCCATTTTCTAACATGCATAACATACACCCTGAAATGCAACCGTGGGTCACGCCTACCATGTGACTAAGCATTTCAACAAGATAATTAATTTCAACACATAAATCAATTATCTCCATAATTAATCATATAAACATCATCAATGCCCAAATTGCATATAATTAATTTCGGGGCATCACAATACTCCACTACTTATAAGATTTCGTCCTCGAAATCGCATGCACTTACCCCAAATGAAACTAAACGTAAATAACATACCAGAAAATAGTTTCGGGTAATGCTGCACCATATGCCGTTCCGTCTCCCACGTAGCCTCCTCGACACCCCGACGATCCCACTGAACTTTGACCATCGGTATAATCTTGCTTCGTAATCTGTGATCCTCTCGATCCAGAATTCTGACCGGTCGTTCTACGTAGGATGCATCTGAGTCCAACTGCACTTCAGTAGGCTGTAATACATGAGACGGGTCTGGCTCATACTTCCGTAACATAGAGACGTGAAAAACATCATGTATGCCAGATAAAGACTGCGGTAGAGCCAAACTGTAGGCCAATGTACCGATACGCTGCAATACTTCATATGGCCCAACATACCTCGGAGATAACTTCCCCCGCATACCAAAATGAACCACACCTCTGAAGGGTGAGATTTTCAATAAGACCTTGTCTCCTACTTGGAATTCTAGCGGTCTTCGTCGCTTATTGGCATAAGCTACTTGCCTATCCTGGGCCGCTTTCATCTTCTGGCGTATCAACTTAATCTTTCCTTCCATATCTATAATCATATCCTGTCCTCCGACCGCTTTACTAGTCAAGTCCTCCCAATACAGTGGTGACCTACAGCGTCGACCATAAAGATCTTCAAAAGGGGTCATTTGAATGCTCGCCTGATAGCTGTTATTATACGAGAACTCTACTAGTGGTAATGAATCTTGCCTCGGAGTATCAAACTCCAATACACATGCCCTAAGCATATCTTCGAGCGTCTGTATAGTACGCTCCGTCTGGCCGTCTGTCTGAGGGTGATAAGTTGTACTCAGTCTCACCTCTGTGCCCAAAGCTGTCTGGAGACCCTCCCAGAAATGTGAAGTAAACCTTGGATCTCTGTCAGACACAATCGAGACTGGAACCCCATGCAACCTCACCACATCCCGTACATATAATTGGGCCATCTTTAGATATGGGAAAGTCATACAGTAAGGGATGAAATGAGCTACCTTGTGATGTCCGGGATAATTAATAATTATTTATTTGGATTTAATTATGATATTTTTATGATATCTCGGGATTTAATTTTTGGGTATCGGATTTTGGAGCGTAGTCGGGATAAATAATTCCGGGTTAAATTTATAATGTAAACTAGAATCAATGGGATTCTTAATAATAATGTTATTATCATTTGAGTTTGAGATTTAATTGGAATTTTAATCAAGGGATGAGATGATAATTAGATGGTGTTTATTTAATCTAGGGTTAGATTAAAAGACACACACATACACCACTTTTCACACAATAAAATCGGCTACCCTCTCCTTCCCCAAACCCCAAACCCGTCGCCCCTTCTCTCCCGCCGGTAGGGCTCGGTTTTGGCCATGGAATTCGATTTATTTTGCCATGAAATTGTTGGGTATGAAGTTTCCTAACATCCTACACCTTTTACCTCTATTGTATTCGATTTTTTTGGTTGAGTTTTGTGGGTTTTGTGTTCGAAAATTTGAGATGTAAATGTTTGAAATTTGTGGTTGTGTTGGGGGCGAAATTATTGCTTGTTTTGGGGCTAATGATTTTCGAAATTATTGCTTGTTTTGTGGCTGCCCTATATTTCGAAAATATGGCTATTTTTTAGGCTTGTAAAAGATGCTTTTATGATGTTTGATAAAATGCTTGAATGGTGTTCTAGTGTTGGTTAAAAGCTGTGACATCCACGAAATGGTTAATTGCTATGTGGCTTTAATTGTGTTCATATGATTAGTTATGGTAGTAATTAATTATGTGTTGGAATTTATTTACCTTATGGAAATGCATGGTCATGTGGATAGGATGACCCGGGGTTGCATTTCAGGGTACATGTGGTGCATGTTGGGTAAATATTATTGGGAGCATGATTTATTTGCCTTTGGTAACAATTGATTAGAAATCATGTGTTAATTGATATTATGGTGCATTTTGAGAAAATGCTTTGAAAAAAATATCATGTTGGGGTGTTTTATACACCATGGAATTGTTGGTATGCTTTTTAATTAAACCCAACCCTTTTACCCCCAACCCCACTTTACCAAATCACTTTCACTTTACCAAATCAAAACCCACAAACCCTTCCCCTTCTTCCATTTTCGAGCTCAAGCCTAGGGTTGAGAAGAAACCTTTCAAAAATCTTGATTTGTGGAGCATATTGGGTGATTTGAGATCCCCAAGAGGTATGGGTACCTCATGCTTTAATTTTGTAAGGTTTTGTTTGAGTTTGGTTTGATTTTGAATGGTTTTAAAATGGGTTTTGTTGGGTTGTTGTGGGTTTGGTTAATGGTTGGATTTATGGTTGTTTTAAGGTGTATTTTGGAAGTTTATGTTGATAAATATGTTGTTGGTTGGTTGGTTTGAGTATTGGGATGGATTGGAAGGTTTTGGTATGCAAAAATGGTGAAAAATCGCGAGTCTGTGCGAGGCGATCGACCTCCTGAAATGGGGCGATCGATCGCCGTAAGGCAGTACCAAAATTTCGGGTTAGGCGATCGATCGCCTGTTATGAGGCGACCGATCGCCGAGAGGCAGTGGGTTTTTCAAAGGAATGGCGATCGATCGCCATGTTTGGGGCGACCGATCGCCGCTGTGTAAATTTCGAGGCGATCGATCGCCTATGGGAAGCGATCGATCGCCGCCTGTGGAATTTTGGAAAATGATTTATTTTGTCAAATTTTTGGTATTTGGCTATTATTTGGCTTCTAATATGGGGTTGTGTGATTGTGTAGAACCATCCCAGGTAGCAACACAACCGAGGAATTGAAGCCGGACCAATTCCACTTTTGGAAAGGTACGTAGTGGACGTACGGGCACCCAACGGTAACATGTATTTTATATACTCATTGATTATGCATTGTGGATGCGGGTATATATGTGGTATTGCATTGTGGATGCATATACATGTTGATTTATGCCATATGTGGTATTGCATTGTGGATGCATATACATGGTAATTGATGCATATTGATGATAGATGCATATTATGATTATTGGATGCACATCCCATGAGTCGTGGTCATCCTTTGATGATTTTAATGCTTGCCGCTTTTTGTTTTGGTTCCGCTAAATGTGAAGCGAGGGGTGGGAGCGCCGCATGTCACATTTGAGCGTGGTTATCATATGGGGCGAGGAAAGGGTATTTGCCGCTCAACGAGAGGCGAGGGGTGGGAGTCCCGCAGTCCGTTGAAGCGAGGTTATCCTATGCCGCTCATATGAAAATAAGCGAGGGGCATTAAAATACACTGTGATGGACAGACTAGGGAATGGTGACCAATATTTGGTACTGTTGAGATGGTATATGATGTCATGACATGTTTTGGCCATTAAAAATAATCTGTTGATTATACTCATGAGTTATGGTACAGGGACAACCAAACGGGAAGCGTTTGAAATGCATGGAAAACAGGAAGTGTTTTATATTGATTATGCATTTACGCTTTATCTTCATATTGTGTTGAATATGAATGATTATTATTGCTCATGTTTGGGGGTTGTCCTTGTAGGTACCTTTTTGGCATGATAGCAAGCTTTGAACGGGTTGAGGTGGTGAGCTTGAGAAGCATTCTTTTGAGGATTAAAGGACAGGATTATTTTGTCTAGTGTCTACTCTAGGAGTAGTGTAAAACTAGTTGATAGCATTCATTGATGAGGAATGTAATTAATCCATTCTTTTTGGAAGTCCTTATTATTATGGCATGTAATGCTTAAGCTCATAGACTCAACATGTTCTTTTAGACTCTGATTGTTTATATTAGCTCTATTATGCCTTATTTCCGCACTTAAGGATTAGGGTCCTTACATTAGTGGTATCAGAGCAGTGGTTAGAGAACCCGGGAACGAGTGAAGGGTAGCCTTAGCATGTTTGGCTAGGTGCTTACATTTAGAGCATGTTTATGCATGTGGTGCATATTGATGTATATCCTGTTATACTAACATGCTTATATCACTCCTGTTATCTAACAATATGATGTATATTGCTTTGGAATTGTTGTTAACAATTGTGTTACAGCATGGCTGCTAATGAGGAAGTCGGCGATATGGGGAGCATGAATGCGAGTATTGGACAGACTAATCCTCTACCTCCGCCGGCTGTAGGGATGGAACCAGTAGTTCAGTTGCTGCTACCGGGTGAGATTAGCTTGACACAATTTCTCTCTTATCATCCGCCCCGGTTTGAGGGGACAGAATCCGGAGAAGAAGCTGAAGAGTGGCTGGAGAGACTTGAGCAGATCTTTGTATCGGCTCCTTGTGCTATTACTGCTTGGCTGAGGCTGGCGGAGTTCCAGTTGGCTAAGAAACCATTGATGTGGTGGAGGAGCACCGTGATGGAGATGAGAGCACTAGGTGCTGTGATTGATTGGACGCTCTTCAGGACCAGGTTCTTGAACCGATACTTCTCCGCGGCAGCAAGACAGACAAAGGAGGATGAATTTACAAGTCTGAGGCAGGGGAACATGACAGTGGCAGACTATGCCACACGGTACTCTTCGTTGTTGAGGTACGTTCCCCACATTGCCACCAGTGGGCACGCTAAGATGAGGAACTTTATGAAAGGGTTGCGACGGAGCTCTATGACCGGGTTATCACTAACAACCCAACTTCATTTGACGATGCTCTCACAAGAGCGGAACTTGCTGAGCTTGGAGTAGGAGCTTACGCTATGCCACCACCGGTACCGCAACAGAGGCAGACTAGTGACAGTTTGAGGCCTCGGGGTGAGCCATTTAAACCCCGTGGTGCCTCTTCGTCTTCGCGGTATGGTGGGAAGAAAAACTTTGGTCAGAAGCAGGATGGCAAGAAGGGCAGTTGGATGGCCAATCGAGGATCTTCACAAGGGGATAGGCCGGGAGAGCCGAGGTGCAATAATTGTGGAGGGCCACACTCTTCAAACAAGTGTCCTGCATGTTATGTCTGTGGCAAGATGGGCCACATTGCTCGGTATTGCCCCACACGGGGAGGACAGTCAGAGTATCAGGGCAACAGGCCAAGGTTTGAAGACAGGACAGTGCAGCAGAGGCAGCAGTTTGGGCCTCGTCCATCGGGAGGTCAGACAGTGGGACCACCCCAGGGACAGGTGTACGCACTGACCAGGGAGCAGGCTCAGGCGGCCCCAGAGGAGGTGATCGCCGGTACGTGTCATTTATTTACGTACCCTGCTTTTGTTTTGATAGATACAGGTGCCTCCCATTCCTTTGTGTCTGTGGGATTCGTAGAGAGACACCATATGCGCACGTCTCCTTTAACCACGCCTCTCCTTGTCTCGACACCCACTGGAAGAAACGTCGTTGCTGATCAGTTTTTGGCAGATAGCCTCATTTATTTTGAGGGCAACGAGTTGAGATCAGACTTGATTGTGCTGGGTATGTCAGACTTCGACTGCATCTTGGGTATTGATTTTCTGAACAAATATCAGGCAGTGGTAGATTGCCGGCAGAGAACAGTGAAGTTCAGACCTGAGTTGGGCAGTCAGTGGACTTTCTTTGGCAACGGGTCTCGTGCGAAGATTCCGTAGATTTCAGCGATCAAGATGACTCAGTTATTGGAACGTGGACACACAGGCTATCTCATTTATGCCGTGGACACGTCTGGGAAGAGTAAAGAACTCAGAGTTGAGGATGTACCAGTAGTGGCAGAGTTCGCCGATGTATTTCCAGAAGAGATCCCAGGATTCCCACCGGCTAGGGAAGTCGAGTTTGGGATCGAGCTGTTGCCAGGGACATCCGCTATCTCTCATGCACCTTATAGGATGGCACCGGCTGAGTTGAGAGAGTTGAAAGAACAGTTACAGGATCTCCTGGACAAGGGGTATATACGCCCGAGCGTGTCGCCATGGGGCGCACCAGTTCTCTTTGTGAAGAAGAAGGACGGTTCGATGCGGCTGTGCATCGATTACCGGCAGCTGAATAAGGCTACAGTGAAGAACAAGTATCCTCTCCCAAGGATTGACGACTTGTTTGATCAGTTGCAAGGTACCAGGGTGTATAGCAAGATTGATTTGAGGTCCGGGTATCATCAGATTCGGGTCAGAGAGGATGATGTGCAGAAGACAGCATTCCGGACACGATACGGGCATTATGAGTTCCTAGTGATGCCGTTCGGCGTGACAAATACTCCAGCAGTCTTCATGAGTCTGATGAACAGAGTGTTTCAGCAGTATCTTGATCAGTTCGTCATCGTGTTTATTGACGACATTCTTATCTACTCCCGGAGCGAGGAAGATCATGTGAAACACTTGAGGACAGTGCTTCAGATTCTCAGAGAGCATCAGTTGTATGCTAAGCTCAGTAAGTGTGAATTTTGGCTGAGCAGTGTAGTGTTTATGGGGCATGTCATATCGAGCAGTGGGATATCTGTAGATCCTAAGAAGATTGAGGCTGTGATGGAGTGGGCTGCCCCCACTTCTGTGCCTGAGATCCGGAGTTTTCTTGGTTTGGCCGGGTATTATCGGCGCTTTGTTGAGGGCTTTTCGAAGATTGCCAAGCCGCTGACTCAGCTGACTCAGAAGGGTGTGCCTTTCTTTTGGTCAGAAGCTTGTGAGGAGAGCTTCCAGGAGTTGAAGCACCGGTTGACGACGGCGCCAGTGTTAGTGATCCCGACGGAGAACTCCAGATTTGTTCTGTATACTGATGCATCACTGCAGGGCCTTGGATGTGTTCTGATGCAAGATAAGCATGTGGTAGCTTATGCATCGAGGCAGTTGAAGCCGCATGAGACCAGATATCCAGTTCATGACTTGGAATTGGCGGCTATCATCTTCGCCCTGAAGATCTGGAGGCATTACTTATATGGTACGTCGTTTACCATTTACACGGACCACAAGAGCCTCAAATTTTTATTCACTCAGGCAGAGCTGAACATGAGGCAGAGGAGATGGATGGACCTACTCAAGACTATGATTGCGAGATAGAGTACCATCCCGGGAAGGCCAATTTGACAGCGGACGCCTTGAGCCGGAAAGTGAGGAGTTCTGCTGAGGACGTCATCCATTTGTCGGCTATGATGACCTCCTATTGCCATCTCGGCTATGATTTTGATGTAGATGCATCACCAGTGTATGTCTCTACCTTATTAGCTGAGCCAGATATTTATGAGAACATCAGGAGAGCTCAGAGATCAGATGCTGAGGTTCAGAGATGGTTGTCTATAGTGCATCTTGGTCAGCCGACGAAGTTCAGAGTGGCCGACGACGGATCTTTGAGATTGGGTAACCGCTGGGTCGTTCCGAGTACGCCGGAGTTGCGTAAGGGAATTTTGGAGCGAGCTCACAGTAGCAGACTTAGCATCCACCCAGGCGGGAAGAAGATGTACAGAGATCTGCGTGGTCAGTTTTGGTGGAAGAGAATGAAGTCTGATGTCGTCACTTTTGTGAAGAGGTGTCTGATCTGCCAGCAGGTTAAGGCAGAGAGGCAGAGACCTGGCGGCGAATTGAGGAGCTTGGAGATACCGAAGTGGAAATGGGAACACATTTCCATGGACTTCATGACTCATTTGCCGAGGAGTGCTTCAGGCTTCGATGCTATTTGGGTGATTGTGGACAGATTGACTAAGGTAGCCCACTTTATTCCCTATAGCATGACTTTCACATTTTTGAGGATGGCGCAGTTGTATATTAGAGATGTGGTGAGGTTGCATGGGATCCCCGTTTCGATAGTGTCAGATCGAGATCCGCGATTCACATCTCATTTCTGGGAAGGCCTTCAGTCAGCCTTGGGAACTGAGGTCAGATTGAGCACTGCTTATCATCCTCAGACGGATGGTCAGACCGAGCGCACAATTCAGACGCTCGAGGAGAGAGCTTGTGTTTTGGAGTTCGATACTTCTTGGCAGGATTCAGTGCCTTTGGTAGAGTTTTCTTATAACAATAGCTACCAGGCGAGTATTCAGATGGCTCCGTTTGAAGCTCTTTATGGCAGACGGTGTAGATCACCCTTATGTTGGGATGATTTGGACCGCAAATCGGTCGGAGGACCAGAGCTGATTCGGGAGATGGAAGAGAAGATAAAGACAATAAGGCAGAAAATGAAAGCGGCTCAGGACAGACAGGCTGCTTATGCAAATAAACGGCGGAGACCGTTGGAATTTCAGTTGGGAGATAAGGTCTTTTTGAAGATCTCGCCTTTCAGAGGCGTTGTGCGATTTGGGATGCGCGGGAAACTGTCTCCGAGGTATGTTGGACCGTACGAGATTTTGCAGCGCATTGGCACTTTAGCTTACCGACTGGCCTTGCCGCCTTCTTTATCTGGTATACATGATGTGTTTCATGTATCGATGCTGCGAAAGTATGAGCCGGATCCGTCTCACGTGTTACAGCCTTCCGAAGTTCAGTTAGAGTCAGATGTATCTTATGTAGAACGGCCTGTCAGAATTCTGGATCGAGCAGACCGTAAACTTCGGAACAAAGTGATACCGATGATCAAATTTCAGTGGGATCGCAGGGGTGTCGAGGAGGCTACGTGGGAGACGGAGCAGCATATGGTGCAGCACTACCCGGAACTATTCTCTGGTATGAGTTTATGTTTAGTTTCTTTTGGGGTAAGTGCATGTGATTTCGAGGGCAAAATCTTATAAGTATGGGAGTATTGTGACATCCCCGAAATGGTTAATTGCTATGTGGCTTTAATTGTGTTCATATGATTAGTTATGGTAGTAATTAATTATGTGTTGGAATTTATTTACCTTATGGAAATGCATGGTCATGTGGATAGGATGACCCGGGGTTGCATTTCAGGGTACATGTGGTGCATGTTGGGTAAATATTATTGGGAGCATGATTTATTTGCCTTTGGTAGCAATTGATTAGAAATCATGTGTTAATTGATATTATGGTGCATTTTGAGAAAATGCTTTGAAAAAAATATCATGTTGGGGTGTTTTATACACCATGGAATTGTTGGTATGCTTTTTAATTAAACCCAACCCTTTTACCCCCAACCCCACTTTACCAAATCACTTTCACTTTACCAAATCAAAACCCACAAACCCTTCCCCTTCTTCCATTTTCGAGCTCAAGCCTAGGGTTGAGAAGAAACCTTTCAAAAATCTTGATTTGTGGAGCATATTGGGTGATTTGAGATCCCCAAGAGGTATGGGTACCTCATGCTTTAATTTTGTAAGGTTTTGTTTGAGTTTGGTTTGATTTTGAATGGTTTTAAAATGGGTTTTGTTGGGTTGTTGTGGGTTTGGTTAATGGTTGGATTTATGGTTGTTTTAAGGTGTATTTTGGAAGTTTATGTTGATAAATATGTTGTTGGTTGGTTGGTTTGAGTATTGGGATGGATTGGAAGGTTTTGGTATGCAAAAATGGTGAAAAATCGCGAGTCTGTGCGAGGCGATCGACCTCCTGAAATGGGGCGATCGATCGCCGTAAGGCAGTACCAAAATTTCGGGTTAGGCGATCGATCGCCTGTTATGAGGCGACCGATCGCCGAGAGGCAGTGGGTTTTTCAAAGGAATGGCGATCGATCGCCATGTTTGGGGCGACCGATCGCCGCTGTATTTCGAGGCGATCGATCGCCTATGGGAAGCGATCGATCGCCGCCTGTGGAATTTTGGAAAATGATTTATTTTGTCAAATTTTTGGTATTTGGCTATTATTTGGCTTCTAATATGGGGTTGTGTGATTGTGTAGAACCATCCCAGGTAGCAACACAACCGAGGAATTGAAGCCGGACCAATTCCACTTTTGGAAAGGTACGTAGTGGACGTACGGGCACCCAACGGTAACATGTATTTTATATACTCATTGATTATGCATTGTGGATGCGGGTATATATGTGGTATTGCATTGTGGATGCATATACATGTTGATTTATGCCATATGTGGTATTGCATTGTGGATGCATATACATGGTAATTGATGCATATTGATGATAGATGCATATTATGATTATTGGATGCACATCCCATGAGTCGTGGTCATCCTTTGATGATTTTAATGCTTGCCGCTTTTTGTTTTGGTTCCGCTAAATGTGAAGCGAGGGGTGGGAGCGCCGCATGTCACATTTGAGCGTGGTTATCATATGGGGCGAGGAAAGGGTATTTGCCGCTCAACGAGAGGCGAGGGGTGGGAGTCCCGCAGTCCGTTGAAGCGAGGTTATCCTATGCCGCTCATATGAAAATAAGCGAGGGGCATTAAAATACACTGTGATGGACAGACTAGGGAATGGTGACCAATATTTGGTACTGTTGAGATGGTATATGATGTCATGACATGTTTTGGCCATTAAAAATAATCTGTTGATTATACTCATGAGTTATGGTACAGGGACAACCAAACGGGAAGCGTTTGAAATGCATGGAAAACAGGAAGTGTTTTATATTGATTATGCATTTACGCTTTATCTTCATATTGTGTTGAATATGAATGATTATTATTGCTCATGTTTGGGGGTTGTCCTTGTAGGTACCTTTTTGGCATGATAGCAAGCTTTGAACGGGTTGAGGTGGTGAGCTTGAGAAGCATTCTTTTGAGGATTAAAGGACAGGATTATTTTGTCTAGTGTCTACTCTAGGAGTAGTGTAAAACTAGTTGATAGCATTCATTGATGAGGAATGTAATTAATCCATTCTTTTTGGAAGTCCTTATTATTATGGCATGTAATGCTTAAGCTCATAGACTCAACATGTTCTTTTAGACTCTGATTGTTTATATTAGCTCTATTATGCCTTATTTCCGCACTTAAGGATTAGGGTCCTTACAAAAGCCTTACTAATGGTAGGGTGGATAGCTAACATTTATGGCTCATAATTTGAGAGTATTCTAATTGGATTTAAACATTTGTTTTGAAGGATGAAGATTGTTTTATTGTTGTATGTGGATATATGTTGTGATTTGTGGTTAGATGAAGTATTGTCAATGAAGAATGATAACTTGAATTGGTATAGCGGGTTAAGGCGGTTATGTGACTCACTTTATTGAATGATTAATTGTTAGAAGGAAATTGTTGAGTTTTGTCTTGGCTTAGTATTATTGTTGGTTAAAATAAATGAAGATTAAATCATGCATGGAAGGTGTTTGTTAATATGCTTAAAGGAGATTCAAGTGTGGGTCTAAGTCTTGTTAGTGGGGGAAAATGACTACCTTCTATGGCTTGTAGCCATTGTGATATTTGGTGGGTGTTGGGCTATGGTATGAGATGTGTTACAATTGAAAACATGTGTAGTGTGTAAATAAATGGGTTAGATGCATGCTAGTATGTATTATAACATGGAATAGTGTTATAGTGATATTTATGCTCAAATGAATAGCATAGCATGTATTATTGATTTATGTCACCTTATTGAGTCACTAATCTTAATAGTGAGTTCTAAATCAAGAATTTGGAATCCAATGCATCTTTAATTTGTTAAAGTTGAATTTAATCAAATAAATGACTTTATGTTGGGATTAAGGGAATTGGATTAAAGGGTAGAATCTCTTATCTACATGGACCCTTTCTTTCCTGTCTTGGTTTGAATCACTTCGGCGTTTGTTTGGATGTTTGGAACATGTTAATTGGCTAAATTTAGTTTTGTTGTTGGGTGGTTGGATTATGTGATATTATGGGCATAACTTTATGAATGAATTAATAAGAGATTTTGTGCATCAAATATTGGTTATGAGATAACCATTATACCTTTAAGTTCATGTAGAGCCTTCTTGAGCTCTCGGACAACAAGGAGGGTGACTTGACGGTAAAAACAGATTATAAGGTATGTAGTGACGTACGAGCAGGTATAATATGAATTATTTCATATTCCAGTATTCATGTATTGTTGAATTGTGATAACTGAATATGAGAAAATGAATATGTGAACTGAGTTGATATATGTGGTATGATGGACACGTAGATGTACGTGGTCCGGATATGGAGTTGGGTATGGATGCCTTTGGCATGATCGATATGAGAAATGGTCGAGAATGAGATTAACGTACAGGCAGAGTTGCCTTCGATATGAGACTCGTTATGATTGAGCATAAATGATGAATTGTGATCATATTGAATTTATTGCATTGATGAGTTTCATGTTGTGATTAACGATACTGAATTTGATGTTTATGAAAGCATGTGAGACTGAAACAGGAACAGCTAGTGGAAGCTATGCGGATTCCGAACTGTACAGGGAGTACATTTTTATGGATTTTAAATACTCTTAAATTGTTATATTATGAATTAATTATAATTGTTATGCATTGTCATGAATATGAGTATCGTGACAAGATATGATCACCCGTGTGGGGGCTGTTTCTGTTGAAACAGGTACAACAGGTACTAAACTACTTTGGGATATTGGTTCGAGATTTGTTGGATCATGCCGCTTCCAGAAACAGAAGCGTATATGAGAGTGGGTAAATAGGATATGCTATTTATTCAGTTAGATTGGTATTCATTTATTTGTTGCTCGTATGTGAGCAATTGGAAGTATGTGGACTGTATAAGGGTGTTGAAGCCCACTTCTGATGTCTTCCTAGTATGGTGTTTTCCCTGGCTGGGAACTTATTTAGAGTTTTGTTTTCTTTTTGTGTTTTTCCCTGGCTGGAATTATGTTGGTGATGTGTCTTACTTTGGGATAGCTCAATTTTATGGGGAGACTCTGCCCAAATTTTTATAAAAACCCACAATATAAAAGTGGTGTAATGGGGTTGGTAATGGGCGAAATCTTTGAGTCTATTTGTTGGTAGAGATGATCATATAATGTTGAACATTATTTATGTCATGGGATTATGGGAAACATGAAATGATATTTTAAAGAATGAAAAATTTATACACATACGACGTCATTAATGAACTAATGACGAGTTTAAGTGTTGGGGTCTTACATACCTTCGTCAGCCTATTGGTAGCGTTTATCGCGTACGCCCAAATTAACCCTTCTCAAGTTAATAGCAAAAGTATGTAGTAGCGAGAGTAGGGATCGATCCCACAGGGAATGTAGTACTTTTTTCGTGCCAATTTGAAAACGAATAGTAAAAAGGGGATTTGGGTTGAGTGATTACTACTAAACAAATTCTAAGAACTAAACTAAATTAACAAGATTAACTAAGATGATTTAAACTTATGAGAGTGAAGCGATTCTTGGTTGTCGGTCAACTTTACTTTTGGAAAATTCTCTCTCGATCATCAAATCACTAACATTCGAATTCTTTCAATTATTCATCGATTGGAAATTTAATTCCTATCCACCTTAATCGTAGTCAAAGAGAAAACAGCATTCAATCCGGCCCTTATCAAATCTCTAATCAAAACTACAGCAGTATGATTAAATCAATGATAGATTTCAAACTAGTGAATTCGATAAACCTAATCAATAGAAACTACAGCCGTTAAGAATTGATTACTCAATCGTTTCTCCTAAGAATTCAATAACACCTACAGCCGGTAATTATTAATCTTAGTTGCTTCTTAATTAGCTATCGATTATGCATATGAACACTAGGTGATCAATCTAATAAACAAACACAATAATCATTGAAATCGATACCAAGAAACAGGATTGAAATTGAAATTAAATTCACAAAACAAATCAAAATTCTCACAAGAGATTCAATTCCAAAAGCAAGTATCCCTTAAACCAAGAATCTAAGGGTTTAGCCTAGCATAATTGAATCCAAAATCAACAAAATATGGTTCGAAATCATTAAATAAATAAAGGGAAAGAAATTACTAAGACGAATCACGATTCCGGCTTGTCGATTCCGGTTCCGTTCTTCGCGTTGTTCGTGACAAAACTTGAAAGAAAATTATTCTAAAAACCTAACTTAGTTGAAAATTCTCAAAATCTGTCTGATATGAGGTGTAAAAATCGAGTTATCAGGTTATGGAGGCTAAAATTTAGGTTACAATCTTTTAAACATGGTAAAAGACTCAATTTCCATATTTCCGGACTCTTCGGCGATCGATCGCTATCAATATGGCGAACGGTCGCTTATTTATTTTTTTCGGCAAAATACTTGAGGCGATCGATCGCTATAAAGTGGCGATCGATCGCTGAATATGGCGATCGATCGCTGCTTCTTCACATTTGATGCAAAAGTTTCTGTCCATAGGCGATCGATTGCCTCTTCCATGCGATCGATCGCCACTTCCAAAATTATGTTTTTGCCCTTTTCTTGATCAACTTTGAGTCCTTGTCATGTCCATGTCTTTTCTTGGTCTTTACACATCATTTATAGCTCGTTTTCTTCGATTGTACCTACAATTACACAAATACACGATTAGGTAGCATACGTATCAAATTATCCATCAAAACCTACCAAATCGTAGACAATTAAAAGCTAAAGATGTGTCTATTCTAGTCACATCAAACTCCCCCATACTTACTCTTTACTCGACCTCGAGTTAACAAATAAAAACTACAATATTTTTGGTTAGCTCATAGATTCATAACTAAGCAACTTGTCCTCACTTTAATGCCTCAACAATTTTAACATGCACAGTAATGAAAGGCGGTGAAAAGTTAACAGTGGAACAAGTTCAATCCCTAAACATTTCATACTCAACAGAGTAGTGAACGTGTGTGTGTGGTCATAAACAAATGTTGTGTACAACTTATAGCTCCGAAAGATGTAAATCCACAACAGTTCAAGTCATACACTAACACAAGTATAAGCTCACTTGCACACTCTTCTCCACTATCTTAGCTACTTTGCAAACATAAATCAAGTAGGTCTTTATTAGCTTGTAGCTTGGCCTAGGTATTGGCTTATGAAAGAAAGGATAAAGATATATCAAACAAGAGAGTATGATGAAATGCACACTAAAACTTCTCTTCTTGTATGAATTTTTCAAACCTTGTTCATTTTTTCAAGGTTTATTTCAACATTTTTTTCTTTTGTGCATTGGCTCCCCTTGGAGTCATATTTTATCAAATTTCTCAAGGCATTCCTTTTCTTTCATGTATTCCATTCTTTTGACAATAAAGTTCACAAATATAATTCAATGAATTTCCAAGTGCATTTGAGTGAAATACATCATACTCCCTTAAGAGGTATGGATTAAAAGCATATTTAGGCTAAAAGGGTAGGATGATAAGCTAGTCAAGGAATGTTGAATGGGGGTCTCTAGTATGCTTAGCATACTACCATTCTTTTACATTAAGGCTCAAAACGGGTACTAGAGATTGATTTTGTTTACATGGTAGGCTTGAAAGGCTCAAACGCATCAAAGATTGCCTATATCACTTTCATGTTTGCAAGTAGTCTAGACATACGCCTCAAAGAGCATGTAGTTAAGTTCTAGCATGTATTAGAGACTTCTTAAGACTATCACAAAATTTACACAATCTTCACTAAGCTATGCACACTTCACAAGCCATGACAATAATGTGCTCAAAATATTCAACTATTAAGTTATAGTAAACTTTGCATTAGAGTTCAAAGTGTTCCAAGGTTAACAATTCACCTAAGTTCAAAAGCATGCATGATATCAATTAGATTTCATCATGGGCTAGTGATTCTAAGCATTTGTTCATTACTAACTATGAGCTCAAAATTTGTCAAAATTTTTGATTTTTTTGTATTTTTGAAATAAGAAAAACAATAACACACTACTAATCCCTCCCCCATACTTAAATCTTACATTGTCCCTAATGTAAGGCAAAAATACAAGAAAAGAGAAAAGTCTAACGACTAAAACAAAAAAAAAATAAAAGGGAGAAAGGAAATTAACTCCCCTTGGGTTGCCTCCCAAGCAGCGCCTCTATTTAACGTCGGTGGCCCGACGCCAGTCCTTTATCCAGGTGGTTGATGCAGTGTTGCTCTATCCTTCCTTAACCACCTCAATATCTTTTTCACTCCTCGGTATTTCGGCTTGTTGCTCTTTGAGTGGTCGTCCCCAGTCTTTGCTCCTTCGTCACTTGATTTACATGGTTGATCCGGAGAGTGCTTCTTTCCAACAGTACGATCCTGCAAGTGAGAAATAAGAGGGTCAGCAGTATCGTGAGTAGATAACGCAGCAATAGTATGAACAATATGCACTAAGTTAGAATCCATACCTCTCTTGTCGTCAAGGCCATCAGTAGCCTTTCCCATTTCCCACAACTCATCATTATCAAAATCCGAATCATAATCATCATGTATGCCAATAGCGTAACTAGAATGCTCAAGAGTCTTAATGGGTTCATAGATGTTGAATTTTGCAACTTTACCACTAGACTCCAATGTTATCATACCGCTATTCATATTGATTACTGATTTTGATGTTTTTAAGAATGGCCTCCCTAAAAGGATTAGACTAGATGGATCACCATTTTCCATATCTAAGACATAGAAATCGGCTGGGAATACCAAGTTCTTTACATGCACGATTACGTCCTCTATTATCCCCCTAGGTATGACCGTGGACTTATTAGCTAAATGAATCACAGTGTCATTTCTTTTTAAAAGTCCCGGTTTTAGTTGAGAATAGATTGAGTAAGGCATGACATTTATAGAAGATCCTAAATCAAGCATAGCCTTCTCAATCCTATTAGCATTAATCATACATGGGATGGAAAACATACCAGGGTCTTTGCATTTAGCGGGATGCTTCTTTGGATGTCCGCTGAAACATTCTCACCTAGCTCGACCTTGGGCTGCCCTTCGCGTTCCTTGCACTTATCATCTTTCTTGGCTTCCTCGAGTGGACCTTTTTCATTACAGCGTGGGGACATCTCGTAGAGCCTCTTGAGACCCTTGTCCTTCAAATTCATCTTCAATGCAAGGGGGAATGGGGGTTCACTTTTAAATTCAGAAAAGTTGGGGAACTTACCTCGTGGTTTCTCCTCTTGCATGGGTTCTTCAACTTCTTTCTCCTTCTCCGTCTTCTCTTTGTTATTAGGTGGCGTCAGTACCACCTCTTCTTCAGTTGTATCTCCACTCACATTCACAGTGATAGCGCTCACATTCTCCCTGGGGTTCACCTCCGGTTGTGAAGGTAGTCCATTTGAGATTCTTGCTTCGATCTTGTTGAGAGAAGTTGCCAGTTGTCCCATTTGCGTAGTCAAGCTCTGGATGCTTGCCCTCGTCTCCTGTTGAAATTGTAAGCTATTTTCAGCAATAACTTTAATACTATGTTCTAACCTGTCAGAAGGAGGGTGCGCTGGAGGTGGTGGAGGTCTTTGATATGGCGGTCTATAGGGTGGAGGTTGGTGCATCTGTGGGTTTCCATAACCTTGGTTCGGGTGATCTTGCCAACCTTGATTGTAATTGCTCGATGGATTACCATAGCTCCTTTGTGGGGGACCTGGGAATCCTCCCGCGGCATTCACGTTCTCAGCGGCTGTCTCTTGTAATGAGGGGCATGCGTCCATGGGATGGTTTGCAGCCAGACAGATTACACACGGCTTTATCTTCCCTACATTTCCACCTGCAAGACCACGCACAAGAAAAGTTAGGTCTATCAGTTGTTGTTCCAGGTTTGATATGTTTACCTCTTTTCTTTGCGGTTGTCCATGGCGAACATGTCCAAACTGTTGGGAATTGGCCGCCATGTTAGCTATCAAGCTCCTTGTCTCCTCCGCTGTCTTGTCGATAAATGCTACTCCGCTTGCCGCATCCACCAAGTTCCTGTCACCAGAAAGCAAACCTTCATAGAAATATTGAATCAGTAGATGTTCACTTATCTGATGTTGTGGACAACTTGCACACAACTTCTTGAATCGTTCCCAGTACTCATGTAGTGACTCCTCGTGGAACTGCTTCACGCCGTAGATCTCCTTTCTTATGTTAGTCGCCCTTGAAGCAGGAAAATACTTCTCCACGAATACTCTTTGTAAGTCCGTCCACGTGGTGATCGATCCAGATGGTAAGTAGAATAGCCAGTCTTTTGCAGTGTCCTTTAGAGAAAATGGAAAGGCTCTTAACTTTATTTGATCCTCAGTGATTCCGGTTGGCTTCATAGTAGTGCACACCACGTGGAATTCCATTAAATGCTTGTGCGGGTTTTCTCCTGCAAGACCATGGAAAGCTTGCAATAAGTGAATTAAACCAGATTTGAGTTCAAAATTTACGTTATTAGTCAGGGCAGGGAAAGTGATGCAGAGAGGTTGTTGATCCAAGTTAGGATTCGCCAACTGCCTCAAGCTTTGATTCGCAGCCATCATGTTCCTCTCTTCTTCCTCAAGTAACATTGCTTCTCTTCTTCTCCGATGTAGTGTCCTCTCGATCTCAGGATCGTAGTAAAAATTCTCTTCGTGATCAGAGGGTTCACCTGTACTCATCAACAAATCACAGTAGTAGTGCGGGATAACAACTAAAATAAAATAAAAAAAATTAACACGAAATTATACCAATGCCTTCCCCGGCAACGGCGCCAAAATTTGGTAGCGTTTACCGCGTACGCCCAAATTAACCCTTCTCAAGTTAATAGCAAAAGTATGTAGTAGCGAGAGTAGGGATCGATCCCACAGGGAATGTAGTACTTTTTCGTGCCAATTTGAAAACGAATAGTAAAAAGGGGTTTTGGGTTGAGTGATTACTACTAAACAAATTCTAAGAACTAAACTAAATTAACGAGATTAACTAAGATGATTTAAACTTATGAGAGTGAAGCGATTCTTTGTTGTCGGTCAACTTTACTTTTGGAAAATTCTCTCTCGATCATCAAATCACTAACATTCGAATTCTTTCAATTATTCATCGATTGGAAATTTAATTCCTATCCACATTAATCGTAGTCAAAGAGAAAACATCATTCAATCCGACCCTTATCAAATCTATAATCAAAACTACAGCCGTTTATGATTAAATCAATGATAGATTTCAAAACTAGTGAATTCGATAAACCTAATCAATAGAAACTACAGCCGTTAAGTATTGATTACCCAATCGTTTCTCCTAAGAATTCAATAACACCTACAGTCGGTAATTATTAATCTTAGTTGCTTCTTAATTAGCTATCGATTATGCATATGAACACTAGGTGATTAATCTAATAAACAAACACAATAATCATTGAAATCGATACCAAGAAACAGGATTGAAATTGAAATTAAATTCACAAAACAAATCAAAATTCTCACAAGAGATTCAATTCCAACAGCAAGTATCCCTTAAACCAAGAATCTAAGGGTTTAGCCTAGCATAATTGAATCCAAAATTAACAAAATATGGTTCGAAATCATTAAATAAATAAAGGGAAAGAAATTACTAAGACGAATCACGATTCCGGCTTGTCGATTCCGGTTCCGTTCTTCGCGTTGTTCTTGACAAAACTTGAAAGAAAGTTATTCTAAAAACCTAACTTAGTTGAAAATTCTCAAAATATGTCTGATATGAGGTGTAAAAATCGAGTTCTCAGGTTATGGAGGCTAAAATTTAGGTTACAATCTTTTAAATATGTCCATGTCTTTTCTTGGTCTTTACACATCATTTATAGCTCGTTTTCTTCGATTGTACCTACAATTACATAAATACACGATTAGGTAGCATACGTATCAAATTATCCATCAAAACCTACCAAACTTAGCTCCCCAGGTAGTAACTATTGCTCAGAGGGTTCTTCGCCCAAGGCTGGCGGTGGTAGGGGATTTGTACGCCCAGCACTTGCATTAACAGTCACTGCATCTCCTACTTCCACATTTGCTGCCATGCTGCAAGACAAGGGTTAACAACAATACCCAAAAGCAGTTCATATAATACATCGTTAGAAATCATAACATGTTAGTACAATAGTCATATGATTCATATGTGTAAGGACCCTAGTTCCTTAAGTGCGGATTAAAGGCATAATTAGAGCTAATATAAATGATCAGAGTAGAATAATCGTGTTGAGACTATGAGCCTTGAGAATTACATGCCAAAAAAATAAGGACTATCGATGGATTAGTTACATTCCCAAATCAAATGAATGTTATCAATTATAGCTTTACACTACTCCTAGAGTAGTTACTATACAAAATGAATCATGTCCTTCCTTTCTCAAAAGAATTCTTCACAAGCTCACCACCTCAACCCGCTTAGCCCTTCTTATCATGCCAAAAGTGTACCTACAAGGACAACCCCCAAACATGAGCAATAATATCATTCATATTCAACACAATATGAATATAAAGCGTAAATTCATAAATCACAATAAAACACTTCCTGTTTTCCCATGCATTTCAAAACGCTTCCAGTTTGGTTGTCCCTGTACCATAACTCATGAGTATAATCAATAGATTATTTAATGGTCTAGACATGTCATGACACAATACCATCTCATCAAACCAAATACCAGTCACCAATCCCTAGTCTGTCCATCACAATGTATTTTAATGCCCCTCGCTTATTTACATATAGGCGGCATAGAATAACCTCGCTTCAATGGACATGCGGCGCTCCCACCCCTCGCTTCACATTGAGCGGCAAATATTCTTTCTTCGCTCTATATGACAACCACGCTCAAATGTGACATGCGGCGCTCCCACCCCTCGCTTCACATTTAGTGGAAACAAACCAAATAGCGGCAAGCATTAAAATCATCAAGGGATGACAACGACTCATGGGATGTGCACCAATAATCATATGCATCTACAATCATCATGCATAATTCAACATGTATTTGCATCCACAATGCATAATCACATATATACTCGCATCCACAATGCATAAACAATGAGTATATTAGATACATGTACCGTTGGGTGCCCGTACGTCCTCTGCGTACCTTTCCAAAATGTAGGATGTGGTAGGACTTCAATTCCTTGGTTGTGTCGCCACCTGGGATGGTTCTACATATTCACACAATTCAATATTAGAACCCAATAATAGTCCAATACCAAAAATTTCATCAAAAGAAATCATTTTTCAAAATTTCACAGCTGGCGATCGATCGCTTCGCTGAGGCGATCAATCGCCTCAATTTTTCCTTCGCGGCGATCGATCGCGCCAAACATGGCGATCGATCGCCTAACCCATGAATTGGCTACTGCCTCTCGGCGATCGGTCGCCTCATTTCAGGCGATCGATCGCCTACCCTGCGATTTTGGTACTGCCCATCGGCGATCGGTCGCCTCATTTCAGGCGATCGATCGCCTCGCACAGACTCGCGATTTTTCCACCATTAATGCACCCAAAACCTTTCCAAACCATACTAAAACTCCTCCCACCAATCCAACAACATAATAACACAATATATCAACAAAATACACCCCAAGCAACACAAAAATCCAACATTCACCCAAAACCACAACAACCCAAAACAACCCATTTTAAAACCCTTCAAAACCATTTCAAAACTAAACCAAACACAACAAAAATGACATGGAGGCATCCATACCTCTTGGGGACCTCAAATCTCCCAATAAACTTCACAAACAAGCTTTTTGCAAGAATTTCTCTTCACCCCAAAGCTCAAAAACGAAAATGAAGAGAAAAGAAAGGGTTTGGGTTTGTGGGAAGCGATTTTGGGGGAAAATGAAAAGTGTTTTGGTAAAGGTGGGGGGCAAAGGTTTTAAAACGAGTCCAATTGCATCCCCACAACTAACATGATGTATTAAACATCCCAACATGATATTAAAAAGGCATTTCACCAAAATGCACCAAAATACCAATTAAGCTCATGATTTCCAATTAATTGCTAACCATGGCAAATAAATCATGCTAATAACCATTTTCCAAACATGTACAACATGCACCCTGAAATGCCCTCCCGGGTCACCCTATCACGTGACTAAGCATTTCAATAAGATAAATAATTCCAGCACATAATTAATTACCACCATAATTAATCATATAAACACAATTAATGCCCAATTGCAATTAATCATTTCGGGGATATCACAATATGCAACATATGCACAAAACATGTTTAAAAGGAAGCACCTAGCCAACTTATTGCTAAGGCTACCCTTCACTCATTCCCGGGTTCTCTAACCACTTCTCTGATACCACTAATGTAGGGTCTTCTTACCTTAACATCATACTAATAACGTATTATGGACTAAACATGCATCAATAACATCTTAGCACTTAATCCACACCTTCATTTGTCGGTGTGACCATGTCCACCATACGTCACATCTGTATATGCAAGTAGTTTCTTCAATAACAACTCCTACCACCAGTCACTTGGCCATAGCCATTCCAACGAGTATACCCAAAGGTAGCACTACTCGTAAAATATTTACCTCAAATACGTGTGCGGTGTACGGTGCATCCATATATTCATCAAGAAAATCTGCTCGGCATAATGGTCTCGTCAACCGCTGACGCAGACACCACCTTGTGCCCACAATTGGCATTCCAACCATACGACTAAATACATATACAAATGTATTTTCCATCGTAACGACGGCACACATCCACATAGAACATCCATTATGCCATCGCCATCCTGTGACGGTACATGTCAACATATGACATCCACAACACCATCGTCAGCTCGTGACGGTACATATCAATACATGACATCCACAACACCATCGTCAGCTCGTGACGGTACATGTCAATACATGACATCCACAATATCATCGCCAACCCGTGACGGTACATGTCAATACATGACATCCACAATAACACTAACAAAATAGTAATATATCATAAATCATCGCTAACAAGATAGCGGTATAACTGTATTCATCGCCCAACGGCGGTACGCAATCAGCACCCATCGCTCGAAAGTGGCATAATCACGTGCTACGTAAATAGCGGCATAACCCATCGCTATAAAATCAGTGGCATAAGCCCTCGCTCGGCATGAAACATTGTTATATGTAGGGTCTTCCTACCTTAATATCATACTAATAACGTATTATGGACTAAACATGCATTAATAACATCTTAGGGTACCGGTTGTAGCTTTGAGCTAATAAGATTACAGGCCAAAAATAAAATTTCAAAACTTAATAATTACATTCTCGATAATGAATGTTAAAGCTATAGATTTACACTACTCCTAGAGTAGAGACTATCCAAGATCATGTATCCTATATTCTTTCATGCTCCTTTTAGCTCACTGCCTCAACCCGACCCTTAGCCCTTCAGTCCAAAAGTGTACCTACAGGAACAACCCATCATGAGCATATACATCATTACTTAACATCATAAGGTAATGACATATAAATAAATGCATGAAAATAATGGTAACATATACTTCCTGGTTAATCGCATTAACCCACTTTCGTTGTCCCTGTTTCATAATCATGCACGTAGTCATTAGTTCTTGACCTAAATGATTAAAATCATACTTCACATATGTTCATAATCAACAATGTTAATTAGAAATATGACTGTCCTGGTCCTGTTATGACAGCGGCACAATTGGCCCCCCTCGCTTCGACATATAGCGGTACTGTGATACCCCTCGCTACACCTTGATAGCGGATCTCGCTAACTATGTCAGCAGTAAGTACCTTCCTCGCTTGCCCATAACAACCACCGGACATTCTACCATTTCTAGTAACATAGTTTAACATACATCATAAACATCATAGCATCTTTACTCATCATAGACATCATCATATCTTTCCTTATCATAATCATCATCATAAACATCATATCATATTTACTCATCATAGACATCATCATATCTTTTCTTATCATAATCATCATCATAAACATTATAAATACTTATGCAATCATTGCGTAGTCATAGTATAGGTGTGTTTTACCGTCCGATGCCCGTACGTTTCTTACGTACCTTAATTCCAAAAGTGGAGAAGTTGGAGAACTTTATCTCCTTCAAGCTGTGGGTACCTGGGATGGTTCTACACAACCATACAAATCGATATTAGAAGCTAATTATAGTCCAATATCCAAAAATCCCACAAAATAATCAAAAACACACATTTATGTGTCTCGCGATCGATCGCCGAGATGTCCCGATCGATCGCGAGATCACACTGCCCGTTGCCAACTTTTTTTTGTCTTCGGCGATCGATCGCCACTTTTGGCACGATCGATCGCCAGCCTCACCGATCGATCGCCCAAAAGTGGCGATCGATCGCCAAATGGTTCTGGAGCATACTGCTGGCTCGCGATCGATCGCCCAAAACGGGCGATCGATCACTGATCCCTGTACATCGAAAAATCACCATTTTTGAGAATTTTTCAAGCTCTACCTCATACCCTTCAAACACAAACATACCAACAACTCAAACATCATCATAACTCACTAAAACCCACATAAAACACTTCAAAAATCATATCCCAACCACATTCAACACATACCCAAAATAAACCCACATAAAAACTCAAAATGCTAACCCATTTCTAAACCAAACATCATTAAAACTTTAGGAAGGGTTTCATATCTCTTGAGGACTCCAAATCTTAACAAAAATCCCACAAACAAAAGTTTTGTGAAGATTTCTCCTTCCTTCCTTGCCAAATTTCGAAAATATGAGATGGGTTAGGGGTTGGGGATGAATTTGGGGATTTTAAAAGAGTGAAGGATAAAGTGAGGTTAAAGTGAATAAAGTGGGGGGTATAGTGGGGTATGGGTTTTTAATTTGCACCCCAAAATTAACATGATGTATAAAATACCCCAACATGGTATTTTAAAAGCATTTACAAAAAATCCAACAAACTTCCACTAAATTCATATCTTCCTCATAATTAACAACCAAAACAAATAAATCATGTTAACACCCCATTTTCTAACATGCAACATGCACCCTGAAATGCAACCTCGGGTCACTCCTACCATGTGACTAAGCATTTCAACAAGATAATTAATTTCAACACATAAATCAATTATCTCCATAATTAATCATATAAACATCATCAATGCCCAAATTGCATATAATTAATTTCGGGGCATCACATTATATGATCAGCGGCATGACACATCTCTATATGATCAGCGGCATAAATCATCGCTATAGAATCAGCGGTATAGATCCTCGCTATAGAATCATTGGAATGAACCATCGCTATATATATCCGGCGGCATGAAAACCATCGCCATAGAACTAGTTGAATGAACCATCGTTATATATATCCGGCGGCATGTACCATCGCCATAGAACTAGCGGAATGAACCATCGCTATATATACCCGGTAGCATAAACCATCGCCATAGACCTAGCGGAATGAACCATCGCCATATTGTACCCGGTGGCATGAACCATAGTCATAGGACTAGCGGAATGAACCATCGCTATATATACCCGGCGGTATGAACCATCGCCATAGAACTAGAGGAATGAACCATCGCTATATCAAAATCTTGTTATAACAGTGTATTTTAATGCACATCGCTTGTCATGACCACGGCACTAATACCCCTCGCTTCGACATATCAGCGGCATCGAATAACCTCGCTTTAATGTGACAAGAGGCATTTACCATCGCTTCAACATTTTAGCGGCAAATATTCTTTCCTCGCTACGATATGACAGCGGCAAATATTCTATCATCGCTTCAAATGACAGCGCCAAAGCATTAAAATCATCACTCGAATATAACAACGATACCTCGCTTTCGGGTAACAGCGGTAAAGTATTTTATGTCACATCTTGTTATAACATCGTATTTTAATGCACCTCGCTTGTCATGATCACGGCATTAATACCCCTCGCTTTTGTGTAACAGCGGCAAGTATTCTATCATCGCTTCAAATGACAGCGGCAAATCATTAAAATCATCGCTCGAATATAACAACGACTCTTCATGATGTGTACCAAATATCCAATATATATCTGCAACCACAATGGTTAGCAATAACACATTCAATTTATAATCCCACATCATAAACGGCAACTTTGCTCGATCGATCGAGCCTACTGTTCATCATCTTTTGATTTTGTAAAATCACGCGATCGATTGAGACCCTATTGCCGATCGATCGGCGAGCACTACAACAGCCCAAAAATGGCGTTTTCGAGTTTGAAACCCCCAAATAAACAAACCCAACACCCATTAAACCATAACCCTCAACATAAACACCATAAATCTTCCTTAAACACACCAACCCAAAAATCTTTAAAATCCAAAAACTTAACCCAACTCAAAACTCAACCAAATACCACAATACTACAATCAAATCGAAGATAAAGAAGAGGGGAAGCGTATTACCAAATTATCTTCTAGAAATCCGGCTCCCAAGTCGAGCCTCCATCGATTTTGCTCCACGAAATAAAAGAGGGGAAAGGGAGGGTTTGGGCGTGTGAGAGAGAGAATAGAGAGGAGAGAATGCCTGAACACCGAGTCCACTTGGTTTATATAGTACGAAAGCTCAAAAATCCCGAGTCCTCCACAAATACATCATGACTCAATTAAAATCATTTGTGTTCAATAATTACCTCTCAATCTCAATTTCCATTATCAGCCCCAACACAAAGCACCCCAGACTCCACACCCCACCAAAAACCCAATTCCAAGGTTTATCACCACGATGAGAATACAATCTCAACCCTTGGATCCAACGACCCCAAATACCGGAGTTTAAAATCCTCGGGGAGTCCCAACACCGTAATTAATTCGTAATTGCTATAATTAAAATCCATTAAGGATCATTATCACACCTGGGATTTACACCATTAATTTCCGGGCATCACATCTACCATCTTTCTCATTAGATGATATTTTCTCAATGTATGTTTTGATTCTTATGAGATCTTGGTTATTCATAATAGCTCAGCTGTTGTCACAGTATACAATGATTGTGTCAACCGCACCAGAAATTATACCCAACTCTTGAATGAAATTTCATATCCAAACTTCATCTTTGCTGCATTGGATGCTGCAATGTATTTTACTTCAGTGGTGGAATCCGATGTGGTGTCTTGCTTGGAACGTTTCCAAGAGACAGCACCATCATTAAGCTTAAATACAAAACCGAACATCGATTTTGAATCATCTACATCCGACTGAAAAACTAGCATCAACTTAAGCTTTCATCTTTTATTTCTCCATTTACAGATCCAAAAACTATAAACATATCCTAAGTTCTTCACATACTTGAGGATTCTTTCACAGTTTTCCAGTGACCTTCACCAAGATCTGTCTAACGTCTGCTCATTACACTAAGAACATACATCAGGCCGAGTACATAACATAGCATACATTATGCTATTAAAAGTCGGAACATAAGGTACCAATGTCATCTTTTCTCTCTCATCATCAATCTTAAGACACATTGACTCCAGAGATGAATATTATGACCTATTGGGAAGTAACTCCTTTTTCGACTATTCCATGCTAAACCCTTTTAGCATAGTTTTTATGTACGTAGATTGAGAGAGCGCAAGCATCCTTTAAATCTATCCCTATATATCCTTATGCCAAGCACGTAGGACTGTTTCTCCCAAATCTTTTATAGACAAATTAGTATATAACAAAACTTTAATTGATTACTCCAATGTCATTCACAATGAGTAGGATATCATCGACTTAAAGCATTACAAATGTAACCGGAGGAGGCAAGGAACTTTATAGCAAACATGGCAGCCAACTCCCAGCAATTTGGACATGTTCGACATGGACAACAGCCAATACAAGAGGTAAACATATCAAATCTGGAACAACAACTGATTGATTGACGTTTCTTGTGCGTAATCTTGCAGGTGGCAACGTGGGGAAGATGAAGTCATGTGGAATCTGTCTAGCCGTGAACCATTCACTGATGCATGTCCATCCCTACAAGAGACATCTGCGGAGCACGTGAATGCAGTGGGAGGATTTCCGGGTCCCCCACAAAGGAGCTATGAACACCCATCGAGCAACTACAACCAAGGCTGGAGGGACCATCCAAATCCGAACTATGGAAATCAATTGATGCACCAACCTCCACCATACAGACCACCATATCAAAGACCTCCACCACCACCCATGCACACTCCTTCTGACAGGTTAGAAAATATGGTTAAAGTAATTGCTGAAAATAGCCTGCAATTTCAACAGGAAACGAGGGCGAGCATCTAGAGCCTAACTACGAAAATGGGACAATTGGCAACTTCGCTCAACAAGCTTGAATCGAGCATGTCAAATGGACTACCGTCACAGCCAATTGTGAACGGGAAAATGTGAGCGCCATCACTTTGAAGATGAGCGAAGATGAAGCTGAGGAGAAGGTGGTACTGACGCCACCAAAGAACGGAGAGTTGAAGGAAGAGAAGGACTGTTGAAGAGCCCATGCACGAAGAGGAACCACGAGGTAAGCCCCCTCCACTCCGTGAATACAAAAATGAACCCCCATTCCCCCTTGCATTGAAGGTGAACTGGAAGGACAATGATATCAAGGGACTCTACGAGATGTTCCCACGCTGCGAGGAGAACGCCCCACTACATGATGACATAATGAAAGTGCCTCGATATGCAAGATTCTTGAAAGAAGTTTGGAAGGCGGATAAGAGCAAGGAACGCAAAGGGTGCCCCAAGATAGAGCTAGGCGAGAATGTTTCCGCGGATCATCCAAGTATTCCCACAAAGTGTAAGGACCCCGGTATATTTTCTATCCCTTGGCTTACTCAATCTATACTCAACTAAAACCTAGACCTTTGAAAAGAAATAATACTGTGATTCAATTAGCTGATAGGTCCACGGTTATTCCTATGGTAATAGTAGAAGATGTACTTGTGCATGTAAAAAACTTGGTCTTCCCCGCTGATTTCTATCTCTTAGACATGGAAAATGGTGATCCATCTAGCCCCATTTTATTAGGGAGGCCATTCTTGAAAACTTCTAATTTGTAATCGATGTAAATAGTGGGACTTTAACTATGGAGTTCAATGGTGAGATGGCGAATTTCAATATCTATGAAACCATTCAAACTCATGACCACACTAGTTACACGGTTGATAGCATCGAGCACATGGCACGTGATGATTCTGATTGTGATAATGATAAATTGTGGGAGATAGGAAAGGCTACTGATGGCCTTGATGACAAAGGAGGTATGGACTCAAATTTAATGCATACTTTTCATACTCTTGCTGCCTTATCTACTCATGATACTGCTAAGCCTCTATCTTCTCACTTACAGGATCCTACTGTGCAAGAGAAACACCCTCCGGACAGACCACAACAAGCAACAATTGAAGGAGGAGGAACAACGACTGTTGATGACCTCTCCAAGACGAGCAAGGCGAACAAACCAAAGTTCAAAGGACTTAAGAAGATATAGAAGTGGAAGAAGAAGGATGGAGTAACCGCATAACCACCTTGATCATAAGGACTGGTGTCGGGCCACCGACGTAAAACAGAGGCGCTTCTTGGGAGGCAACCCAAGGGGAGATAGTTCCTCGTATCCTTTTTTATTTTTTATTGCTTTCATAGTAAACTTTTCTCTTTTCTTATATTTTGTCTTACATTGGGGACAATGTAAGATTTAAGTATGGGGGAGGGATTAGTGGTGTGTCATTGCTTTATTATTACAAAAAAAAAAATCAAAAAATTTGAAAATTTTGAGCTCATAGTTAAGTAACGAACGCATGCTTAGAATCACTAGCCCATGATGAAACCTAATTGATATCATGCATGCTTTTGAACATAGGTGAATTGTTAACCTTGGAACACTTTGAACTCTAATGCAAATTTTGCTTTGACATAGTAGTTGAATATTTTGAGCACATTATTGTCATGACTTGTGAAGTATGCATAGCTTAGTGAAGATTGTGTAAACTTTGTGATAGTCTTGAGAAGTCTTTAATACATGCTAGAACTTAACTACATGCTATTTGAGGCGTATGTCTAGACTACTTGCGAACATGAAAGTGATATAGGTAATCTTTGATGAGTTTGAGCCTTTCAAGCCTACCATATAAAGCAAATCAATCACTAGTATCCCTTTTGAGCCTTAATGCAAAAGAATGGTTGTATGCTAAGTATACAAACAACCCCCATTCGACATTCTTTGACTAGATTATCATCCTTCCCTAATAAGCCTAAATATGAATTATATACATGCCTTTGAAGGGAGTATGATGTGTTTCATTCACGTGCACTTACGTTATCAATGATTCATATATGTTTTGTGAGCTTTATTGTCAAAAGAATGAATGCATGAAAGAAAATGGATTCCTTGAGAAAATAAATAAAAATATGACTCAAATGGAAGCCAAGCCACAAAAGAAGAAAAGCGTTGAAATAAACCTTGCAAAAATATACTAGGTGTGTAAAAGAACAAAGTTGAAAAATTCATGCAAGAAGAGAAGCTTTTAGTGTGCATATCATCATACTCTCTTGTTTGATATATCTTTTCCTTTCTTTCATAAGCCAATACCTAGGCCAAGCTACAAGCTAATAAAGACCTACTTGATTTGTGTTTGAAAAGTGGCTAAGATAGTGGAGAAGAGTGTGCAAGTGAGCTTATACTTGTGTTGGTGTATGACTTGAACTATTGTGAGTTTACATTAATTGGATCTATAACTTGTACATGACACTTGTTTATGACCACACATGTACGTTCACTGCTTTGTTGAGTATGAAATGTTTAGGGATTGAACTTGTTCCACTGTTAATTTTTCACCGCCTTTCATTACTATACGTGTTTGAGATTGTTGAGGCATTAAAGTGAGGACAAGTTAGTTTGTTATGATGCTATGAGCCAAAGCAAAAGGATTGTAATTTTGTCTGATTCACTAGAGGTCGAGTAAATTTAAGTATGGGGGTATTTGATGTGACTAAAAATAGACACATCTATTGCGGTTAATTGTATACGATTTGGTATATTTTGATAGTTAATTTGATACATATACTACCTAATCGTATAATGGTTTATATGTAGGTGGAAACGAAGAAATCAAGCTAACAAGGGCGAATAAGGATCAAGAAATGCATTGGAGTTGACAAGGAATCAAAGTAGACCAAGTAAAATGCATAAAAGTGGACAAAAGACCGAGATTGATCGCCAACGAGAAGTCCCGATCGATCGTCAAAGGAAGAAAACAAGTCAACAAAATTTATGTCTTCGCGATCAACGTTTTCTCCCGATCAATCGCCAAATGTTACTGAACGAAAGAGTATAACTCGCGATCGATCGGCATTTTGTCCCGATCGATCGCGAGAAGTTTCTGGTTGAAAAATAAAAGCTAGCGATCGATCGCCAGCAGTGTTTTGGAAAGTTTGGAGACTTGATTTCTTTCCTTCCTACATGGACTCTAACCTACCCCATCAGCCTCCACACCTCTATATACTCAAAATATCAGCCTCATAGACAATAATTCAGACTTTAGAACATAGTTTAGAGATTAGAATAAATTTTCTTTCAAACTTTTGTGAAGAACGCTTGAAGAACGAAGACGGAGGCGACGCTCGTGATTTCTTTTAGTAATTTTTCTTTTACTATTAGTTTAATGTTTTCTAGAATAGATTTGCTTGTTTTTAACCCAATTATGCTTGGCTAAATACTTTTGATTCTTGGTTAAAGGAAGACAATACATTGGATTTTATGTTGTTCATGAGATTGATGTTCTTTTATAAATTTTTATTGAGTATTTGATTGCCATGATTGTTATGCATGATTGTTAGATTGATCACCTATTGTTCATACGATTTAATGCTAAATTTCGATATCAAATACCGAATTGTTTGATTCCTCTAATTTAAGAAGCAACTAAGATTGATAATTGCGTGTTGTTGGTGTTGTTAAATTCTTAGGAAAAACACGTGACTAGATTAAACATAGACGCTTGGATTATGTTGTCTAAGTTTCATCATTCTTACTAGAATTGAAAGCTATTGTTAATTTTAATCTTAAGCTGTTGTTTTGATCGATATAGCGATACGGGTTAATTTAGAACGTTTGGGCTATCTTAACTAGGCATAAGGTAAGATAAGAGTTGAATCTCTAATTATGAATATTTAAGTAAAACTTACATCTTTTGTGATAATCGATGATTGAATGCATAAATCCAAGGTAGAGTCGACTGAAAACCAAGAATCGTTTTTCTCAAAATTTTAATCACTTTAGTTTAATTTTGCTCATTAGTTTAATTCATAGATTTTGCTTAGTAGTAGTTAATCAAATTCAAAAATCCCCTTTTTACTATTTGTTCGAATAATTGGCACGAAAAATACATCCTTCCTCGTGGAATCGATCCCTACTCACGCTACTATATTCATTACTGTTATTAACTTGAGAGGGTTAATTTCGGCCTACGCGATAAGCGCTATCCACGCTCCCACTAACCCTTTTGTACACACATGTCACTTCTGGATTTTTGACAAAACCATACATTTTGATAATGTTATCAATCAGATATACTTGCATCGGGACGCCTTCTTAGGCCTATAAATGGACATCTGGAGTTTGCAAACATTTTGCTTACTCCCAGAAGTTGTGAACACCTTTGGCTGCTACATTTCTACCTCAATGTCACCATTGAGAAATGTTATGTTCACATCCATATATTATATCTCATATTTATAATACAAAGATATAACTAATAAAATCCAAATAGACTTTAGCATCACAACCGATGAAAAGTTTCTCACAGACAACTCTTTGCCTATGAGACTAACATTTCCCACCAGTCAAGCTTTGAAGATCACTACTTTCCCATCCACTCCAAGCTTTCTCTTGTAGATCCATTTGCAGCCAATGGGAACAATTCCCAAAGAGGGTCTATTAAGCTCCATACATTATTAGAGTACATTGAGTCCATTTCAGATCTCATGGCTTCTTGCCAATGTCATGAATCGATGTCCAACATGGTCTCCTTGATAGTCCTAGGATCACATCCATTGTCAAAATCATTTGACTACTTTCTAGGAGTAAATTCAATCTATCAGGAGTTCTTGAAACACATTCAGATCTCCTTGGTATGTGTAGTTCAAAGGTTATGATTGACTAAATTAATTTCACAGTTTTCATATATCCAGTGGTTTGTGGTTCTTGGACCCTTTCAAGTTATATTATATCATCATTCCTTTCTAATAGAAACATTTTCTCTAGAAAAATTACATTTGCGAAACAAACAGTTTGTCTCCTATTGATAATATAAATTTCCACAAAATAACATAAGATTGATCAACCATCCAACTCATCTCCCACTGGCTGCTTTACATAAGCAGAACAATCTCAAATCTATATTTGGATATTCTTTTTCAGTCCATATTGTATATGGAATTTTGATCATTGTATTGGTATGAATTATGTTCAACAAATGTGTAATTTTAGAGAGTTAATGGTAGAGAATCATATTCTCTTTAAGATAACTCAACATCATCTTGCACTAACATTTAGTGCTACACATACGTCAATGTGAATCAAACTCAATGGACCGTCAGCACATGCCAAAGATATGCGGGGTTTAAGTTATCATCATTTTATATTCTTTAAACATAATCATACTAATTGTTCATAAGTTCATCAGGTTCAATAAAACATTCATTAAAAATACTGCAAATCGCATTCGCAAATTTAAAAGAATGTCATTCTTTGTCAAAATAGGAACAATGTTTCATTAAATATGGAACAAATAATCAATTGTTCAAAACTAGTTCCAAACCAGTTTAACTTTAAATAAATGTTTCAAACAACATTTGCAACAACTCTTGCTACAAGGCTTAGCCTCAGGTATGTGTCACCTTCCTAGGACTCTCTACTCTTCTCAACATATGCAACTCTTTGCAAAGATGTGAGCACAATTGATATCATATACCAAATAAGTAGAACCAATAGAAACATTAATTTTAATATAAAATATACCCTTTCTAGAACTCTTCTAGTCTAGGTATTCCTTGTAAGTTTGTGCCAATGACCAGCAGTGAAAACATAGTTGATTCTCCTTTTATTTGCTACTATATCCGTTTTTGTCTTTTGAGGTCGGGAACAATCTTCATCCTCTTCTTTATCCTTGAATCCTTCCTACCATTGGTAGCATATTCAACAAGAAGAACATGTTTCTCCTTTTGAATCAAGGATTCATGAGTTTCCAATATTTTGACTATAAGATCAAATCTACAGTCATTTGATGAGGTATTGTCACATAAAAAATTTCCAATTTCTCAACAAGAGATATTATTTCTACAACATGCTCATGGACCAAAGCCCCATCTTGCAGATGAGACAAATAGCTCTTTTGAGATTACGAGTCTCAATAATCACGCCCGTTCACCAATCAGCATTGTAGGTGTTGGAAAATATCAGCAATGTGAGCAAATTCCTCATATCTATGTTGAAACTCATTTGACATTGATGCTATCATATAATACCTTGTCTCAAGATCACCATATTATCACTTCTCAAGTGAGGTGATCTCTTCATCAGACGATCCGGAAGGCACTTCAACAATAGGCTTCCCAATCAAGGATATATAGTAACCTTTTAGAAGCAATCACTATTTTAAATTATGTAGTTAATCAAAATAATCTGGTCCGATTAATTTGTTTGTATCGAGACTAGATGTAATCAAATTCACGACAATCACAATATTGAGAATAAACAGAAAATATAAGCAAACTGTTTGATTATTAATTAATTCAAAAATCATGGTCTTTAGTTGTTGAATGTTCCCAAACTGTTTGATTATTAATTAATTCAAAAATCATGGTCTTTAGTTATTGAATGTTCCCACTAAATTTTTTTGAATTCATCACCCTCATGACAAATGAAAACCCTGGATGTGGGCCCACCAACTTCATGATACTAAAGGTAGATCACAATTACATCATATGTTGTGATGATCAGGGATTATAGGTGTTAATCCCGTAGTGTTAATAATCCCTAAAGTGGTTTTACGTGGCGATTTGGAGTTTAATCGAGGTGTTGGGCCTTCTGGGCTCGTTTATTTGGGTAGTTGGGATCGTTGGATCCAGAGGTTGAGATTGTATTCTCATTTGGGTGAAAAACCTAAGAGTTGGGTTTTTGATGTGTCTCGGGATCTCGGGTGCTGTGTGAGCACCGGTAGGGGGTTTTGGAGTTAGAGAGAGAATTTCTGAAAACAGATGATTTTTAATGAATCATGATGTATTTGTGGGGCTATTAATTTTTCGGGGTATTTTTGCTATAAATACCAATTGAACCCAAAATTTTACATTAAATTTCATTTCAGCCCACTTTTCCCTCTCTCTCCTCGCGTCGCCCCTTTTCCCGTCTGGACCAGCCCCGCCGCTTCAGGCGCTTCGCCCGCCGCCGTCCGGCCGCCGTTCGGCGCGTGCGACCTATCACCGGCTTTGTCTCGTCGAGGCGCAGCTATCCCCTCCGTCAATTCGAAGTTTCTTCGCGCTTTAAGTTCGGATTTTACAGGAAAGCGGCGATCCCCAAATTCTAGGGTTTATCGGATTTCGACCGATTTACTTCCGATTTTCGATTGGGTAACCTTCCTTACCCCTTTTTCATGCGTGTGATGTAATTCCATGCTAAATTTGATGGTTTTGGTTCGAAATTATTTTCGAAATTTGTAGGGTTGAATTCGAAAATTTGGGGGTTTTGGCAAGGGTGATGATTCTTGATTTTGAGGGTTTAATTCACATTTTAGATGAATTAAGGTGTTTAATTGGGTTCGATTTGTGAGATTAAGGTTCGAATTTTGTAGGGTGTTCTTGAACAATTTTCGATATTGTCTCATTCGTTCCCCTCCCTGCATGTACCCTGCCCCGGGTCTTTTAAAAGGTTAATTGTCGTGTGTTGACAATGTTTTGAGGGTTATAGGTGTGCTTGAGCATGTGTTTCATGTTCGTAAATAATTGTGAATTATTTATCGTGTTAGCACATCATTCCTCGGGGGATGGAACTCGAGCAAAGTTTGGCTCGGACTTCGGAGATTTAAGGTACGTGCGACGTACGAGCATTTCTATATATATATAGAGCATTGTGAAATGCATAAGGTAATTTTGATTGCATTGAATATTGTGCGTATGGTTATATATATATGTTGATATAGCCAAGGAACGACCAAATCTTGATATCGCCGCTTGTAGCGTGCGTGACACTAGAGTAGGATAACTCTTACAAGATATAAGGGGTACTGGGTTTATATGACTATTGTAAGACATTTGAGATGTCTAGGTTCATAGAATCATGTATTCATTGTAAGACATATGAGATGTCTAGGTTCATAGAATCATGTATTCATTGTAAGACATTTGAGATGTCTAGGTTCATAGAATCATGTATTCATTATAAGACATTTGAGATGTCTAGGTTCGTAGAATCAAGTATTCATTATAAGACATTTGAGATGTCTAGGTATAATGAAGGATTGGTAAAATAAATGCTAGGCATTTGAGCTATCTGTGATTGATAGCGAGGTTGTGGAATCAGTATTAGATATTGAGATATCTATAATTGCATGTTTAATGAATTTTCAATCACTATCTGTTGAAATTCGAGGATTAGGCATGCGATGAGTTAATCAATTTGTTGATTTACTGATTTTTGAGATTTGATGAGTTTGATGATTGTGAGGACAGGGACAGTACACGGAATCCCGGATGAGGTTGCCATCCAGGGAGTATCATTTAAATTCATTTGTATTTACCTTTGTTGTAAATTATGAATTTCATTATTGTGATTATGGGATTTTGTGTATTGGTATGCTCACCCCGTTGGGGGCGGTCTCTGTTGGGACAGGTGAACAGGTACATCGATGGCTGTGGAGCTGAGCTCGAGCTGTTGATTGGAGGTACTCCCAGGATCGTGGTACCAGGGCTTGATGGAGCACGGTATCGTATAGAGTACTTATATACACCTGAGGATTTTATACATATTCATGATGCTCGCATGTGAGCACGATTATACTTGTATATAGATTGTATATAAAGGCATGAGCCTTTCTCTCTTTCATTTGAGGTTGCATGCAATTAGAGGTTGAATTGCTAAATGATATGAGAGTCATTGGTGTATTATGTGGGTGTTGAAACCCATTTTTGTCGTCATATGTGTGGTGTCTTCCCTGGCTGGGAATTTACTTGTATTACTGCTTTCTGATGAGTATTATGTGTTCCCTGGCCGGGAATTATGTTATGTGTTGTGCCTTTTTTTTCGGGATAGCTCTATTTATGGGGAGACTCTGCCCAAATTTTTATAAAAGTTCACAATGTGAAAAGTGGCACCAAGGGGTTGGTAAAGGGCAAACATATGAGTCTTTTATTGTTAAACATATGAGTCTTTTATTGTTAGGATGATGATCTTATAACATTGAGTATTAAAGGAAATTTTGTAATTGACATTCAATGGTAAAGTATCATCTGAGCTTCCCGATTGACTTTTTATTGAAAGCATGTGCCACACATAGTGGTTAATACACTAATCAGGGGTTAAGGGCTAAGGGGGTCCTTACATATGTAATCCCCAAGATATTTGTCTCATGATTGGCATAACCCTACGTGGCAGGACAATTATGCCTTCTCACGTCAAACTAACACATCCCACGGATGGAAATGTCATGCTCAAAAGACCCCATGTTGGTGAGTAGTCAAAAAGGTTAACATAACCACACCCTTAATTAAGTGGCAGTTAAACACATAGATTTCCCATGCCAGATGCCCCCAAGTAGGTGAGTAAGGCAATATGACACAAGTAGGTGAGTAAGGCAATATGACACGAGTAGCGTATCATGGCTTAACGTTGATGGAAGACAGGAAGCAACAAACCCCTTTGTGCTCCCCTTAGTTTGATATTAATATTTTGAATCATATTCAAAAGAGGGATTTAATAATTTTTATAATCTCATCTAGTGCTTGTTTGTTTGTTTGTTGGATTCATGCAACTATGTTTTATTCATGCAAAGTCAATTGTACTAATAAAACATACAAACAAATATTTATCATACATCATATGCATAATTAAAATAAATATGGATGCTTACGGCCTTTTCCTAATTGATACACATGGGCCAAAATGTGGATCCTATGTCTGTCTAGGTAATGCAGGTATACAATGCAATACTATTACATTTTTGCTTTCGTTATACATGTTGTAAGGACCCCATGCCCTTAACCCTTGTTTAGTGTATTAACCACTATGTGTGGCACATGCTTTCAATAAAAAAATCAATCGGGAAACTCAGATGATGCTTTACCATTGAATGGCAATTACAAAATTTTCTTTAATACTCAATGTTATAAGATCATCATCCTAACAACATATAGACTCATAAAGTTCGCCCATTACCATCCCCTTTTTGCCACTTTTTACATTGTGGACTTTTATAAAAATTTGGGCAGAGTCTCCCCATAAATTGAGCTATCCCGAAATAAAAGCACAACGCATAACATAATTACCGGCCAGGGAAGCACAATACTTAATAAAATACAGAAATACTAAGTAAATTCCCAGCCAGGGAAAGCACCACACAATAGGACAACAAGAGTCGACTTCAACACCCACAAAATACACCAATGACTCTCATATCATTTAGCAATTCTACCTCTAATTGCATGCAACATAGAATGAAAGAGAGAAAGGCTCATGCCTTTATATACAACCCATATACAAGTATAATCGTGCTCACATGCGAGCATCATAAATATGTATATAACCCTCAGGTGTATATAAGTACTCTATACGATACCGTGCTCCATCAAGCCCTGGTACCACGATCCTGGGAGTACATCAAATCAACAGCTCGAGCTCAGCTTCACAGCCATCGATGTACCTGTTTACCTGCCCCAACAGAGACAGCCCCCAACGGGGTGAGCATACCAATTCCACAATTTCATAATCATAATGACATAATACATAATTTACAAAAATGTAAATATTGTGGAACATATGTGACACTTCCTGGATGGTATCATCCTCATCCTAGCGTACCCCTGTAATATCCCTGTTCTCAAAACAGATAAATCATCAAATTCTGAATATGCAGTTAATCATCACATTGGTTAACCCTAGCCAGTTTCAAATTAACAATATCTCATTACATTTTCTTTATCAAAGAATTATCGTAATTCTAGATATCATGTAGAGATTTCCTTAACTTCCATTACCAATTCATCAACTCCTTGATTAACTTACGTCTCTGTTCCTATTCATAATGATAGGGAATGGAATATAGATATCTTGGATATCTAGTCAAATGCCACATTTCATCCTTTGCTCGCTTCATAGCGGCAACATGTATTTCCTCACGTTAAACAAATAACAATAAAGTTTCATTTCCCTTATCCTATAGGTTGTCACCTATATATATATATATATATATATATCATGCATCACACTTGCAAAGATAAATTAAAGACATGCTCGTACGCTAAACGTACCTTAAATCCTCGAAGTCCGAGCCAAACCTTGCTCGAGTTCCATGCCCCGAGGAACGATGTGCTAACACGATAAATAATTCATAATTATTTACGAACATGTAACCCATGCTCAAGCACATCCATAACCCTCAAAATATTGTCAACACACGACAATAAATCATTTAAAAGACCCGGGGCAGGGCACATGCAGGGAGGGAAAACGAATGCGACATATCGAAAAATTGCTCAAGAACACCTTCAATAATTCGAACCCTATCATCACAATTCGAACCCAACCAAGCACCATAATACATCGAAAACAAGTAATAATCGATTAACAACAAGAATCATCGCCCCCTTGCCAAAACCCCCAAAATTCAAACTCAAAGCTTTAAATTCAAACCCAAATCCTTAAATTCGAACACAAATCCTTAAATTCGAACACAATACCACCAAATTTAGCAGGGAATTACATGAGAGGGGCGAAAAAGGGGTAAGGAAGGTTACCCATACGAAGATCGGAAGGAAATCGGACGAAAATCGAAGAACCCTAAAAATCTAGGCCTCGACGCATTCTGGAAAACCCATGCGCGATTCGCGACGAAACTCTCAATTGCCGGTGTGGAAAGCTGCGCCTCGGAGAGACAAATCCATCGGTGGGTCGGACGCGCCGAACGGCGGTCGGACGGCGGCGGGCGCACCGCTTTTGTGCGCGGGGGTTGGGGACGACGGGATAAGGGCGGACGCGGGGAGAGAGAAGGTAAGGTGCTGAAATGGACTTTTTTAATTAAAATCTCGGGTTCAACTGGTATTTATAGCAAAAATACCCCGAAATACTAATAGCCCCACAAATACACCATGATTCATTAAAAATCATCTGTTTTCAAAAACTCTCTCTCTAACTCCAAAACCCCCTACCGGTGCCCACACAAGCACCCCAGATCCCGAGACACACTAAAAACCCAACTCTTAGGTTTTACACCGTAATGAGAATACAATCTCAACCTCGGGATCCCACAATCCCAACTACTCAAATAGACGAGCCCGAAAGGCCCAACACTACGATTAAACTCCAAATCGCCACGTAAAACAACTTTAGGGGTCATTAACACTCCGGGATTAACATCTATAATCCCTGGTCATAATATCCCCCACTAATTTCGTCCTCGAAATTAGCACCGGTGGATCACGTAACACCCAGGCTACACAACAACATGAAGCCATAACCTCGATCCTTGACCATATTAGAATCGTCTTAATAAACGCGAGGATACTTACCTCACATCAAACTCTGAAACAGAGCGACTTACCAAAACCAACATATCACCCAAGAGGCAAAACGTACCTCGATGCGGTTCATCCCAAAAGTCAGTCTCTCATGACTGCAAAACAACCAATACTTACGATGGTAGATCGGACAGTCATCCTTAGTTCTAATACAACTAGTATGAACGCATCAATAATGACACTGCAACCGTGAGAACGTTGACCTCGTGTCAAACTCTGGAGTGGAATAGACTTCCAAATCCATCATAACGTCAAAGAGCGTCAGCACAACTCAATGCTAACAATCCAAAAGCAGTTAGTCAACTGAAACTGCAAGGATTCGAATTGTGATATCCCCGAAATGATTATGTGGGTAATCATACAATTAAAGGTTGTTAATTGTGAGCCTATGTGCTAAAGGCGTATTTTATGTGGGAGTGATTTATTTATTTTGAGGATGTGGTTTAGGGAGCATGTTAGGTGTTTTTAATTGTTGTGATGATGTGGTAAAATAATAAAATATCAAGGAAAGATATTTTTATACATCGTATGAAATACCGGGACACAATTAAACACCCCAAAACCACCCTATATGCAACCACCCCACCCCCACTTGACTTAACCCACGCCCCTCCCCTGTTTTTCTGGGAAAGCAGATGACTAAGCAAGCAACTTTACTTGAAGATATTTTCATCTTGCCTCTTCCAAAAAGCTTCCTTCTTTTTCCCTTCATTTCTCTGCAACTTGGTCGAGTTCCAGGAGAAAAGTGATCGGGTTTCATTCTTCTTTTCATATAGAAAATCGAAGGGCAAAAGTGAACCATCCCAGGTGCCATCACAACCGAGGAGATAAAGTCGATTGACTCCTCTATCTTTTGGAAAGGGACGTAAGCGACGTACGGGCATCCCAACGGTAACATGTGCTTTATGTTTGTCTTTTTGACGCATTATGAATGCAATGTGGTGCATTAAGATTATGACACATGTTATTATACATTGTTTTTGCATATGTATGTTGTGAAATATAAGAGGTGTATTTCACAAGTCAAGGTTATCTTAGTAAGGATTTTAATTGCTTACGCTAAGGTCCATTGGAAGCGAGGAAGAATTCCGCTTACATGGAGTAGCAAGAAGCATTAAAATGTACTAATGATAAGGGCTCAGGATTGAAATAAGGATTTAAGGAGGAAGGATGTCATGACATTTATTTATGAAGCCATACATTCATATAATGTGTTTTATTATGAATTATGATACAGGGACAACCAATGGGCGATATAAATGCAGGAAATACAGGAAGGGCTTGTGTTTAAGATTTGCATTTATGCCTTACTTTCATATTATGTTGAATATGAATTGTGTTATGCTCATGTGTTGGGGGTTGTCTTTGTAGGTGCTTTTGACGAGAACCAGGGTCGGGTTGATATGCTGAGCTGTAAGGAGTGCTACAGGATTAGCATGTTAGAGAAAATTTTTGTATAGCTTCTACTGAGTAGAGTAAGACTATAATGTAGTACCTTTGTAGGAATTGTGTCTTCCTTTTGAAACATTTTGGTACTGTAATCTCTAAAGCTCAGATAAATCAACACGGCATGTTACTCTGATTTATTCACATGAATGTTTAGTTCTCTAAATTGCACCTTAATGTCTTGATGTGATAACGGGGTCTCACACGAATCGCTCCCGATTCCATCGTAGATATCATTCAATGACGTCTCTACCATGACTCATGATGTCTAACATACATCGTTACGAGGGAAACACTAGTATACCACGGTGTACACATACCAAACCTGGTTTCCACTTTCAAACCTCCTCCATCGAAGGAGCAGTCGCATCATTGCAACTCAAATTGGGCAACTCACGGCCACAGATTCACACAAAAGACATCTCACAAGATGTACACCTCCGGATGTTCCATATCTCTCATCAGAGATTTAACCATCCAAAAATAGTACAACTTTATGCTTGACAAAAAAGAAATCAATAACTGGCATCTGTATACTCTCCGGTATACCTGCCTAAGCACTGGCATCACATGCATACTCAATGCACTTGGCTCGGGTATCTACAAGATAACCCTAAGCCCCAAACACAATCGTCAATCCTGAGTTATTTCCTACCCAGTGGAGAATGATAACCGACGATTAACAACACACGGTGTGATTCCCAAAATCAACACCACATGCACCAACTTACCGAATCTTCCAAAGATTCCCAAATAGGTATAATACTACCTCCTTCCTCACAAGGGAAGTGCCATCGAACTCGAGATCCACTAGTCTCGAACCATTGTTCGGAAAAACTGGATACAATAACACCCATTGCATCCTAAATACACGGATTCCCAGATCGAATCAACAACGACTTGATGACTCTCTTGTTGGTACTTCAACATCATGAGCTGTCCCAGACAAGTCTCACCAAGATTAAACATAAACGTATATATGTTTCAGTGAGGCATGCACAACCTCAACCTCAAATGACGTGGTGACTACTAGAGTCCACCACAATCCACATCGTATCACCTTACGATTTGCCAAACTTGGTTCCAGCGAGCAGTATAACGGCTCCAGCAAGCCCATCATGGTGCTGCACACACGCGGCAGACAAACTAGTCGCTGCCTCACTAGGTTCACCTCAAACCTACCAATAAGATGGACGTTTCCGCACGGCATACCATACTGTGGGAAGAAAATCAATAGAGTAGTGGGTATGTACCCAACGTTCCTCTAATGCCGATACACCCTGGACACTCTAGTGTCCCTATGTACTTAACGTAACCTGATCCTAATCCTGTAGGACCCATTCTACACCCTCAAGAGTGGTGTGACCATGTCTACCACATGTCATATCGACAGAAGGCGAGTAATTTCCTCCATGATTACTCCTGTCGTCAAATACATGGCCAAAAAGCCATTCCAACGAACATACCTCAAGGGTATCACCACCCGTAACATGATCACCTCAAACAATTGCTGCGGTACAATCACATGTACAGCGTGTCCATCCATTTCTCGAGCAACCCGCTCGGTATAAGGGTCACGTCGACCGGTGACGTAGACACCACCTTGTGCTCGGCACTGGCACCCAAATCATCATACAACTGAATACGTATACTCAACGCATTGTTCATCGTAACGATGATGCATGTCTAATAAGACATCCCCCACACCATCGTCATTGTCATCCCGTGACGATACATGCCCACTCATGGCATCTAAGGCATCGTCAACTAGTGACGATACATGTCAACAATGACATCTAAACAACCCAGTCAACTCGTGACGGTCCATGTACATCAACGTATGTCATCCATCATCATGCTAGTAAAATAGTCATAATAAAACATGCATATCAATCCATGCTAGCTATAATAATACCAATAGAATAGTAACATCCCATACCTCATCGCTAACAAGATAGCGGCATACCTGTCTCCGTCACTCAATAATAGTGCGAAATCAGCACCCATCGCTCGAAGGCGGCAAAATCCTGTGCTGAGTACATAGCGGCACAATCCATCGCTATAGAATCGACGGCATGATACATCGTCATATAATAAGTGGCATGAAACCTTGCTATACACCTGAGCATGAATCATCATCTACATAATAGCGGAAAGAGGCATCGCTATCAACGTATCCGGCGGCACGAATCATCGACAATCCTCATAAAAGAATGAGTCATCGTAAATCCACATAATAGCGGGATGAGGCATCGCTATCAACATATCCGGCGGCACAAATCATTGCCAATCCTCCTAAAAGAATGAGTCATCGTAAATCCACATAATAGCGGAATGAGGCATCATTATCAACATATCCGGCGGCACAAATCATCGCCAATCCTCATAAAAGAATGAGTCATCGTAAATCCACATAATAGCGGAATGAGGCATCGCTATCAACATATCCGGCGGCACAAATCATTGTCAATCCTCATAAAAGAATGAGTCATCGTAAATCCACATAATAGCGGAATAAGGCATCGCTATCAACATATCCGGCGGCACAAATCATCGCCAATCCTCATAAAAGAATGAGTCATCGTAAATCCACATAATAGCGGAATGAGGCATCGCTAATCATCATAATCATTAGATCTTAACGTAATTGATTAACATCATAGTGTCATAACATCTTATGGCATCTTACCACATAATAATATCGTATGGCCTCTTACCATATGGGCATCTTACCCCGTGGCATCTTACCACAAATAACATCGCATGGCCTCTTACCATGTGGGGCATCTTACCCCGTGGCATCTTACCACAAATAACATCGCATGGCCTCTTAACATGTGGGGCATCTTACCCCGTGGCATCTTACCACAAATAACATCGTATCATCATATATACATCATCATTATAAACTTATTCATCATAATCATCATCATAAACATCATATCATCTTTACTCATCATAAACATCATCATCATAAACTTATTCATCATAATCATCATCATAAACATCATATCATCTTTACTCATCATAAACATCATCATCATAAACTTACTTATCATAATCATCATCATAAACATCATACATACTTGTGCAATCATTGCATAATCATAGTATAGAAGTATGGTTTACCGTCCGATGCCCTTACGTTTCTTACGTACCTTCCTTGCTTGAACATTACATGAACAAACGCATTAGTATATTCAATAATAATTGAGACCATACCGAAGTATTCCACTGTCGGTTGTCTACCCAGTCTGTCCTCAGACAATACATCATATCTTTCTTTTCCTTGATTTTCTTACCAAAATCAGATTCCTTGGCACGTAACATATAGAGTGTTAGACATCACTGTTAATGCCATCCTATCGTGTCCTATACGATTCCTGCAACCACAATGGTTAGCAATACCACTTTTCATATCATAAAAGCACATAAACAATTAGTTATGTCGTATAACATTAATGCCATCATGCATAAATATGTGCTATCAATAACTTCCTAGGCCCTTAACAGCCCCAATGAGCAACCACTGCTCTGATACCACTAATGTAAGGACCTCATGCCCTTAACCCTTGTTTAGTGTATTAACCACTATGTGAGGCACATGCTTTCAATAAAAAAATCAATCGGGAAACTCAGATGATGCTTTACCATTGAATGGCAATTACAAAATTTTCTTTAATACTCAATGTTATAAGATCATCATCCTAACAACATATAGACTCATAAAGTTCGCCCATTACCATCCCCTTTTTGCCACTTTTTACATTGTGGACTTTTATAAAAATTTGGGCAGAGTCTCCCCATAAATTGAGCTATCCCGAAATAAAAGCACAACACATAACATAATTACCGGCCAGGGAAGCACAATACTTAATAAAATACAGAAATACTAAGTAAATTCCCAGCCAGGGAAAGCACCACACAATAGGACAACAAGAGTCGACTTCAACACCCACAAAATACACCAATGACTCTCATATCATTTAGCAATTCTACCTCTAATTGCATGCAACATAGAATGAAAGAGAGAAAGGCTCATGCCTTTATATACAACCCATATACAAGTATAATCGTGCTCACATGCGAGCATCATAAATATGTATATAACCCTCAGGTGTATATAAGTACTCTATACGATACCGTGCTCCATCAAGCCCTGGTACCACGATCCTGGGAGTACATCAAATCAACAGCTCGAGCTCAGCTTCACAGCCATCGATGTACCTGTTTACCTGCCCCAACAGAGACAGCCCCCAACGGGGTGAGCATACCAATTCCACAATTTCATAATCATAATGACATAATACATAATTTACAAAAATGTAAATATTGTGGAACATATGTGACACTTCCTGGATGGTATCATCCTCATCCTAGCGTACCCCTGTAATATCCCTGTTCTCAAAACAGATAAATCATCAAATTCTGAATATGCAGTTAATCATCACATTGGTTAACCCTAGCCAGTTTCAAATTAACAATATCTCATTACATTTTCTTTATCAAAGAATTATCGTAATTCTAGATATCATGTAGAGATTTCCTTAACTTCCATTACCAATTAATCAACTCCTTGATTAACTTACGTCTCTGTTCCTATTCATAATGATAGGGAATGGAATATAGATATCATGGATATCTAGTCAAATGCCACATTTCATCCTTTGCTCGCTTCATAGCGGCAACATGTATTTCCTCACGTTAAACAAATAACAATAAAGTTTCATTTCCCTTATCCTATAGGTTGTCACCTATATATATATATCATGCATCACACTTGCAAAGATATAAATTAAAGACATGCTCGTACGCTAAACGTACCTTAAATCCTCGAAGTCCGAGCCAAACCTTGCTCGAGTTCCATGCCCCGAGGAACGATGTGCTAACACGATAAATAATTCATAATTATTTACGAACATGTAACACATGCTCAAGCACATCCATAACCCTCAAAATATTGTCAACACACGACAATAAATCATTTAAAAGACCCGGGGCAGGGCACATGCAGGGAGGGAAAACGAATGCGACATATCGAAAAACTGCTCAAGAACACCTTCAATAATTCGAACCCTATCATCACAATTCGAACCCAACCAAGCACCATAATACATCGAAAACAAGTAATAATCGATTAACAACAAGAATCATTGCCCCCTTGCCAAAACCCCCAAAATTCAAACTCAAAGCCCTAAATTCGAACCCAAATCCTTAAATTCGAACACAAATCCTTAAATTCGAACACAATACCACCAAATTTAGCAGGGAATTACATGAGAGGGACAAAAAAGGGGTAAGGAAGGTTACCCATACGAAGATCGGAAGGAAATCGGACGAAAATCGAAGAACCCTAAAAATCTGGGCCTCGACGCATTCTGGAAAAACCCATGCGCGATTCGTGACGAAACTCTCAATTGCCGGTGTGGAAAGCTGCGCCTCAGAGAGACGAATCCAACTGTGGGTCGGACGCGCCGAACGGCTGCCGGACGGCGGCGGGCGCACCGCTTTTGTGTGCGGGGTTGGGGGCGACGGGATAAGGGCGGAAGCGGGGAGAGAGAAGGTAAGGTGCTGAAATGGACTTTTTTAATTAAAATCTCGGGTTCAACTGGTATTATAGCAAAATTACCCCGAAATACTAATAGCCCCACAAATACATCATGATCCATTAAAAATCATCTGTTTTCAAAAACTCTCTCTCTAACTCCAAAACCCCCTACCGGTGCCCACACAAGCACCCCAGATCCCGAGACACACTAAAAACCCAACTCTTAGGTTTTACACCGTAATGAGAATACAATCCCAACCTCGGGATCCCACGATCCCAACTACTCAAGACGAGCCCGAAAGGCCCAAAACTACGATTAAACTCCAAATCGCCACGTAAAACAACTTTAGGGGTCATTAACACTCCGGGATTAACATCTATAATCCCTGGTCATCACACATGTCTTGATTCTTGGTGCTCCATCTTGAATCTCGATCTCCCACAAATTCTAATGATTTACATTTAAATCGTGCAAACAAGAGATTATGGATACAAATCCGGGGTGGGATACATTAGAAAATATAGGGAGCTGGCTCGCAGGCCCTATAACTAAAAACCTAAACATTCACCAAAACATGTTGGTCAATGCCCGTAATCATTCAACATGCAATCACATCATATGTAATTAAGCATAACACTAAACAATTACATTATATGTAATTGAACTATTACATCACATGTAATTAGATTAAAATAATTAATGTATTCTATCGTTCCTACTAATCGTATTATTAATTAAAAATACAATTAACAAATTAAATAAAATAATTTTATTCAATTTTTAATTAATTAATTTTCAATTAATTTGTAAAAATCACTATTTTAACTCTACACATATCATTCGAAAATAAAATTAATAAATTAAATGAAATATTTTCATTTAATTTCTAATTAATTAAATTTTCAATTAATCGGTAAAATCTCAATTTTACCTATTAATCATCATGTCATCGAAAATAAAATTAATAAATTAAATGAAACATTTTTACTTAATTTCTTAACTAAATTTTCAGTACTTGGTAAAATAACTATTTTACCTCAAATCATAATATTAGCAAATATTAAATTAATAAATTAAATGAAACATTTTCATTCAATTTTTAATTAATTAAATTTTTAACTAATTGTAAAATCTTCATTTTACACTTAATAAATTAAAAATCATATTTTTAATTAATTAAGTCTATGATTTATTATTTCAAAAATTAATATCCGGACAAAACATCTAAAATGACTTAAAAATAATTTATAGACAAACTCATTTGGATCCAAAATTTTAATTGTTTTCAACTATCCAAACCAAATATGAAAAAGTGGCCCAATTGTTTTTTTTTAAAAAAAAATTAAAAATTTTGAAACATGGCCCAAAAATATTTTAATATTCGTAATTTGGCCCAATCATAACCCTGGGCACTATTCACCATCTTCCCCAAAAATTAAAAAATTAGGGTTAGGGTTGCCAGCCGCCGCCCTTGCCTTGCTAGCGGGAGTGACACCATCTTGCCAGTGACTACGGGATCTCACATTCCGTGCCTCACGCTAGCTCCGACGAAATTTTTGCCGTGCACGGCGGGGAAATTGTCGCGAGTATGCGCCGCCGCCGCTGCAATTCCCTTGCAACAAGACGCTCACAACGGCAACAATCCGCTTCAATGCGTTTCTTCAGCAGATCCGGTAGCCTTTACGCAAAAGGATTGCACGAGCACGCTGTTGAACGTCTTCCATTGATCTCACACAGTTTTCCTCAGCAACGTTTGCAGAGATTTGCGTGAGTTCCGTGCGCAAATCAACCAACCTGCTGGTTGATTCCAGTCTGGGCGCGCTGACGGCTGTGGAGAACAATTTCTCAGCCGTGTCCACCGCCATTGTAATGCCTCGATATGATGTATACATGTGTGATATGATTATGGTGTAATTATGATTATTTACAGTACGATGTGGACTCGGGTTCGGGTTGAACCAAGCGGGAATAAAGCCATGTATGAATGAACTTTAGTTGAAAAGGAATAACATGACTATGTATATATGAGCAATCAAAGAATGTGAGTTCATAACATAGACATATGCTATATGGACTTAACATAGAAATACATCACATAGTTGGATGTGTCCTAAATTGCCATGAATTTGAGGGGATTTACATTTGAATTTGAATTTGCATGTGGTGTGTATGTGTAAGGACCCCAAGCCCTTAACCCTTGATTAGTGTATTAATCATTATGTGTGGCACATGCTTTCAATAAAATCAATCGGGAAACACAGATGATACTTTACCATTGAATGGCAATTACAAAATTTCTTTAATATTCAAAATTAAGATCATCTCTACCAACAAATAGACTCATAGATTTCGCTCATTACCATCCCCTTTACACCACTTTTTACATTGTGGATTTTTATAAAAATTTGGGCAGAGTCTCCCCATAAATTGAGCTATCCCGAAAACAAAAGCACGTCACATAATATAATTCCCGGCCAGGGAATACACAATACTCAACAGGATACAGAACACGAAGTAAATTCCCAGCCAGGGAAGACACCACACATAAGACGACAAAAGTGGGTTTCAACACCCACACAATACACCAACGACTCTCATATCATTAGCAATTCTACCCTTAATTGCATGCAACATATAATGAAAGAGAGAAAGGCTCATGCCTTTATATACAACCCATATACAAGCATAACCGTGCTCACATGCGAGCATCATAAATATGTATATAACCTTCGGGTGTATATAAGTACTCTATACGATACCGTGCTCCATCAAGCCCTGGTACCACGATCCTGGGAGTACATCCAATCAACAGCTCGAGCTCAGCTCCACAGCCATCGATGTACCTGTTCACCTGCCCCAACAGAGACAGCCCCCAACGGGGTGAGCATACCAATACACAAAATCCCATAATCACAATAATGAAATTCATAATTTACAACAAAAGTAAATACTAATGAATTTTAAATGATACTCCCTGGATGGCAACGTCCTCATCCGGGATTCCGTGTACTGTCCCTGTTCTCACAATCATCAAACTCATCAAATCTCAAAAATCAGTAAATCAACACATTGATTTAACTCATAGCATGCCTGATTCTCAAGTATCAATAATTAATGATTCCAAATTCATTATAAATACAAATATAGATATCTCGATATCTAATACTGATTTTTCGACTTTGCTACCAATCACAGATAGCTCAAATGCCTAGCATTTATTTTACCAATTCTCCATTATACTTAGACATCTCACATGTCTTATAATGAATACATGATTCCACGATCATTCTCAGGCATCTCAAATGCCCTACAATAGTCATATAAACCCAGTACTCCATATCTCATGTAAGGTTATACTACTCTAGTATTACGCACACTTGTGGCAGCGATGTCAAGACTAGGTCGTTCCATAGTCATATCAACACATATATATATATATAGCCATACCCACAACCATCTAATGTAATTAAAATACATTATGCATTTCACAAATGCTCTTATATACAGTAATGCTCGTACGTCGCACGTACCTTAAATTTCCGAAGTCCGAGCCAAACCTTGCTCGAGTTCCACGCCCCGAGGAACGATGTGCTAACACGATAAATAATTCACAATTATTTACGAACATGCAACCCATGCTCAAGCACACTCATAACCCTCAAAATATTGTCAACACACGACAATTAACCATTATCGAAAATTGCTCAAGAACTCCCCACAAATTTCGAACCTTCACAACACAAATAGAACCCAAACTAAGCACCATAAATCATCTAAAACATGAATTAATCGATCACTAACAAGAATCACCGCCCCCTAGCCAAAACCCCCAAAAATTCGAACCCTAACCCATGCAACCAGCGCTCAAATCGAATCAATTGGCAACCAATTTCTTTGAACCACAAAGCATAAAATTTTCGACACAAAATGCAGCACAAAACGCCCCAAAAACACCGGAAAAAAAGCCCCAAAAACGTACCAAAATCGAGCCCCAAAATCGGACAGAATCCAGTTTCGAACCCTAGCGCTTTCTGCAGAAATCCGAACTCAAATCGCGACCAAACTTCGAATTGTTGGTATGGGGAGGAGCGCCTGGAAGAGACAAAGCCGGCGGCGGGTCGGACGCGCCGAACAGCGGCCGGACGGCGGCGGGCGAAGCGCGTTTGTGCGCGGGGGGTCAAAGGGGATCGGGAAATCACGCGGGAGGAGAGAGAGAGGGAAGGTGGGGAAAATGGTTCCGATAATTAGAATCTCGGGTTCAACTGGTATTTATAGCAAAAATACCCCGAAATACTAATAGCCCCACAAATACATCATGATTCATTAAAAATCATTTGTTTTCAAAAATTCTCTCTCTAACTCAAAAACCCCTACCGGTGCCCACACAAAGCACTCGAGATTCCGAGTCACACTAAAAACCCAACTCTTAGATTTTTTCACCGTAATGAGAATACAAATTAAACCTCGGGATCCAACAATCCCAACTACCCAAATAAATGAGCCCAGAAGGCCCAACACCGCGATTAAACTCCAAGTCGCCACGTAAAACAACTTTAGGGGTTATTAACACTCCGGAATTAACATCCATAATCTCTGGTCATCACAATATCCCCCACTAAAAGAATTTCGTCCTCGAAATTAGCACCGGTGTAATACGTAACACCCAGGCTACCCCACAACATGAAGCCATAACCTCGATTCTTGACCATATCAGAATCGTCTTAATAAACGCGAGGATACTTATCTCACATCAAACTCTGAAACAGAGCGACTTTACCAAAACCAACATATCACCCAAGAGGCAAACGTTTCTCGATGCGGGTCATCCCAAAAGTCAGTCTCTCATGACTGCAAAACAACCAATACTTACGACCGTAGATCGGACAGTCATCCTTAGTTCTAATACAACTAGTAAGAACGCATCCTGAATGACGCTTCAACCGTGAGAACATTGACCTCGTGTCAAACTCTGGAGTGGAATAGACTTCCAAATCCATCATAACGTCAAAGAGCGTCAGCATAGCTCAACGCTAATACTCCAAAAGCAGTTAGTCGACTGAAACTGCAAAGGATTCGAATCGCTCCCGATTCTATCGTAGATATCATCCAATGACATCTTTATTATGACTCACGATGTCTAATACACATCATTACGAGGAAAACACTAGTATACCACGATGTACACATACCAAACCTGGTCTCCACTTTCAAACCTCCTCCATCAAATGAGCAGTCGCATCATTGCAACTCAATTTGGGCAACTCACGGCCACAGATTCACACAAAAGACATCTCACAAGATGTCCACCTCCGGATATTCCAAGGATCACATCCTGATCATAAATAAACCATCGAGATTCCACAGAGTTCAAATTCTGAAAGGACATGCAATAAACCCATTGCATCCTCAACGCTTGTGTCGACAGCGACACCCAACCAATCCGAATTCCTGCCATCCCTTCACAATCCTAGGATTTAACAATCCAAACTTGGGAAGGCTATCGCGTAACTCGGAGGAAACACTAACAAGGAAATACCTCAACCCACACAAGATAATCCCTCCTCAGGGAGTCAACTAACTTCACGATTGTTTCTCATAATTATCGTGCCATGGAGATTCCCAATCTCAAGGTGTTCCATATCTCTCATCAGAGATTTAACCCTCCAAAAATAGTATACTCTATGCTTGACAAAAAGGGAATCAATAACTGGCATCCGTACACTCACCGGTATACCTGCCTAAGCACTGACATCACATGCATACTCAATGCACTTGGCTCGGGTATCTACAACATACCCCTAAGCCCCAAACACAACTGTCAATTCTGAGTCATTCCCATCCAGAGGAGGCTGATAATCGACGATCAACAACACGGCGTGATTCCCAAAATCAACACCACACGTACCAACTTACCGAATCTTTCAGAGTCATTCCCATCCAAAGGAGGCTGATAATCGACGATCAACAACACGGCGTGATTCCCAAAATCAACACCACACGTACCAACTTACCGAATCTTTCAAAGATTCCCAAATAGGTATAATACTACCTCCTTCCCCACAAGGGAAGTGCTATAGAACTCGAGATCCACTAGTCTCGAACCACCGTTCGGAAAAACTGGATACAATAACACCCATTGCATCCCAAGTACACGGATTCCCCAGATCGAGTCAACGACGACTTGATGACTCTCTTGTTGGTACTCCAACATTATGAGCTGTCCCAGACAAGTCTCACCCAGATTAAACATAAACGTATACACGTTTCAGTGAGGCATGCACCACCTCAACCTCAAATGACGTGGTGACTACTAGAGTCCACCACAATCCACATCGTATCACCTTACGATTTGCCAAACTTGGTTCCAACGAGCAGTATCATAGCCCCAACAAGCACACTATATCATTCCCCCAATATCTGGCTAGCAGAGCGCTGTCTACATAGGCTCATATCAAGCCCACCAACAAACCATATGTTCCATCTCGGTATGCCATACCGTACAAACCGTTAGAGTAATGGGTCATCGCCCAACATATCTCTAAAAAATACCAAGCACAATGGACAACCCGGTGTCCTTGCTCACTTATGATGCAATCATAATCCGTTAAGACTTATCCCACACCCTCAGGGTGGGTGTAACCATGTCTACCCTACATCACAACACAAGCGAGTAGTTTCCTCAATGACTACTCTTACCACCAATCACTTGGCCCTAGCCAAACCAACGAGCATACCCAAGGGTATCATCGCTCGACAGTTATTTAACTCTATAACATGATGTGGTACATTTACCGGTACAATACATCCAATACTCCACCGAGCAAACCTGCTCGGCAAAAGGTCTCGTCAACCAGTGATCCAGACTCTACCATGTGCTCACCATCGGCACTCAACCATACAACCTAATACATACCATGAATGTATTAACCATCAAAACGACGCTACACGTCTACATAGAACATCCACTATGTCATAGTCATCCCGCGACGGTACCTGTCAACATACGACTTTGAAATAATATTGTCGACTCGTGACGGTATATGTCGATACACGACGTCTATAGTCTCATCGTCAAACACATGACAACATAAGTAAATTAACACATGATATCCACAATAGTGCTAAATAAACAGTAATATGCCATACCTCATTGCTAACAATATAGCGGCATACCTGTCTCCGTCATCCAACAGTGGTACGCAATCAGTACCCATCGCTCGTAGGTGGTGTAATCCAGCGTCATGTACATAGCGGCATAACCGTCGCTATAGAATCAGTGGCATAATCCCTCGTCATAGAGTCGGCGGCATAACACATCGCTATAGACATCTGGCGGCATGAACCATCGACATAGATGTAGCGAAATGTACCATCGCTATGAACACCCGACGGCATAAGTCATCGCCAATGGAATAGCGGAACGAACCATCGCTATGAATATATCCGGCGGCAAGAATCATCGCCAATCAATATAGCGGAATGAACCATCGCTATCAATATATCCGGCGGCAAGAACCATCGCCAATCAATATAGCGGAATGAGACATCGATATCAATACACTTGGCGGCATGAACCATCGCCAATCAATATAGCGGAATGAGACATCGCTATCAATACACTTGGCGGCATGAACCATCGCCAACCAACATAGCGGAATGAGACATCGCTATTAATATCGATAATGTGGTTGTTCCGATCTTGTTATAGCAGCGGAATTTTAGGACCCCTCGCTTCGACATATAGCGGCATCATATGATATCCCTCGCTTCGACAATGACAGCGGCATGTTACCTCGCTTAGACATGACAGCGGCAAATATCATATTACCATCGCTTCATATGACAGCGGCAAGTACCTCCCTCGCTCGAATATAACAACTACCGAACTCCACTAGCTCCATGTACCTGCATCCAGGTTAATACCACAGTTCACAATATACTGATCGATATCACGTTCCAGTTATAACCACAATATTCCACATTAATCACTAGAATTGTGACTGTTCCGGTCCCAATACAACAGCGGAATTTTAGGACCCCTCGCTTCGACAATGACAGCGGCATGTTACCTCGCTTAGTCATGACAGCGGCAAGTACCTCCCTCGCTCGGAGATAAAGGCTACCGGAACATTCATCAATTCTACCATGATAATCAAACACAACATTTGATTCCATTTTCACAATATATATCACTATCATGTCACATATATCATCACATGTAAGGGTTCACTATCCATGATATACATAATCAAAGGTGTAACACGTTTTACCGTCCGAAGCCCGTACGTCTCACCTTTCCTGATTTTCCTACAAAATCAGATCCCTTAACACATAATACATGAAGTGCCAGACATCACCATTAATGACATCCCATCACATTCTACACGATTCCTGCAACTACAATGATTAGCAGCACCATTTTTCATATCATAAAAACACAAAAACAACTAGTTGTGTCATACAACATTAATGCCATCATGTATAAGTGCTATCAATAACTTCCTAGGCCCTTAACAGCCCCAAAGAGCTAACCTGGCTCTGATACCACTAATGTAAGGACCCCAAGCCCTTAACCCTTGATTAGTGTATTAATCATTATGTGTTGCACATGCTTTCAATAAAATCAATCGGGAAACACAAATGATACTTTACCATTGAATGGCAATTACAAAATTTCTTTAATATTCAACATTAAGATCATCTCTACCAACAAATAGACTCATAGATTTCGCCCATTACCATCCCCTTTACACCACTTTTTACATTGTGGATTTTTATAAAAATTTGGGCAGAGTCTCCCCATAAATTGAGCTATCCCGAAAACAAAAGCACGTCACATAATATAATTCCCGGCCAGGGAATACACAATACTCAACAGAATACAGAACCCGAAGTAAATTCCCAGCCAGGGAAGACACCACACATAAGACGACAAAAGTGGGTTTCAACACCCACACAATACACCAACGACTCTCATATCATTAGCAATTCTACCCTTAATTGCATGCAACATATAATAAAGAGAGAAAGGCTCATGCCTTTATATACAACCCATATACAAGCATAACCGTGCTCACATGCGAGCATCATAAATATGTATAAAACCTTCGGGTGTATATAAGTACTCTATATGATACCGTGCTCCATCAAGCCCTGGTACCACGATCCTGGGAGTACATCCAATCAACAGCTCGAGCTCAGCTCCACAGCCATCGATGTACCTGTTCACCTGCCCCAACAGAGACAGCCCCCAACGGGGTGAGCATACCAATACACAAAATCCCATAATCACAATAATGAAATTCATAATTTACAACAAAAGTAAATACTAATGAATTTTAAATGATACTCCCTGGATGGCAACGTCCTCATCCGGGATTCCGTGTACTGTCCCTGTTCTCACAATCATCAAACTCATCAAATCTCAAAAATCAGTAAATTAACTCATAGCATGCCTGATTCTCAAGTATCAATAATTAATGATTCCAAATTCATTATACATACAAATATAGATATCTCGATATCTAATACTGATTTTTCGACTTTGCTACCAATCACAGATAGCTCAAATGCCTAGCATTTATTTTACCAATTCTCCATTATACTTAGACATCTCACATGTCTTATAATGAATACATGATTCCACGATCATTCTCAAGCATCTCAAATGCCCTACAATAGTCATATAAACCCAGTACCCCATATCTCATGTAAGGTTATACTACTCTAGTATTACGCACACTTGTGGCAGCGATGTCAAGACTAGGTCGTTCCATAGTCATATCAACACATATATATATATAGCCATACCCACAACCATCTAATGTAATTAAAATACATTATGCATTTCACAAATGCTCTTATATACAGTAATGCTCGTACGTCGCACGTACCTTAAATTTCCAAAGTCCGAGCCAAACCTTGCTCGAGTTCCACGCCCCGAGGAACGATGTGCTAACACGATAAATAATTCACAATTATTTACGAACATGCAACCCATGCTCAAGCACACTCATAACCCTCAAAATATTGTCAACACACGACAATTAACCATTATCAAAAATTGCTCAAGAACTCCCCACAAATTTCGTACCTTCACAACACAAATCGAACCCAAACTAAGCACCATAAATCATCTAAAACATGAATTAATCGATCACTAACAAGAATCACCGCCCCCCTAGCCAAAACCCCCAAAAATTCGAACCCTAACCCATGCAACCAGCGCTCAAATCGAATCAATTGGCAACCAATTTCTTTGAACCACAAAGCATAAAATTTTCGACACAAAATGCAGCACAAAACGCCCCAAAAACACCGGAAAAAAGCCCCAAAAACGTACCAAATCGTGCCCCAAAATCGGACAGAATCCAATTTCGAACCCTAGCGCTTTCTGCAGAAATCCGAACTCAAATCGCGACCAAACTTGGAATTGTTGGTATGGGGAGGAGCGCCTGGAAGAGACGAAGCCGGCGGCGGGTCGGACGCGCCGAACGGCGGCCGGACGGCGGCGGGCGAAGCGCGTTTGTGCGCGGGGGTCAAAGGGGATCGGGAAATCGCGCGGGAGGAGAGAGAAGGGAAGGTGGGGAAAATGGTTCCGATAATTAAAATCTCGAGGTTCAACTGGTATTTATAGCAAAAATACCTCGAAATACTAATAGCCCCACAAATACATCATGATTCATTAAAAATCATCTGTTTTCAAAAATTCTCTCTCTAACTCAAAAACCCCTACCGGTGCCCACACAAAGCACCCGAGATTCCGAGTCACACTAAAAACCCAACTCTTAGATTTTTTCAACGTAATGAGAATACAAATTAAACCTCGGGATCCAACAATCCCAACTACCCAAATAAATGAGCCAAGAAGGCCCAACACCGCGATTAAACTCCAAGTCGCCACGTAAAACAACTTTAGGGGTTATTAACACTCCGAATTAACATCCATAATCTCTGGTCATCACAGTATGTGAGTTTCATGTCATATGAATTTGAGTTTGTGGTAGAGGAGCTTATATGAAGATAGAATCAGATTTGTAACCACATAGTACACAATTTATCACCTACAATTCTCTACACAAGCACCTCTCCAAAACCCTTGTTGGTTCTTGCATTTTATGCTTGGATTTCACTTGGTAATCCAGCTAGAAAGTAGAGTGAAGTGATTTCATAACTTCTTACATCATCACAGTGGACGGGGCAACGAGATGGTTAGATATTGACGCCTAATTTATATCTTTTGTGTCGCATAACAGGTAATTTTTTAAGGTACGAGTATATGATATTATTGTGATGATGATGTGGACATTATAACATATGATTAGTGGTATCATATGCATGTACATTCATGAGGTTTATATTGTTGAGATGGATGCCACGATAGATAAGTCGCATATGCTTTGGCTGAGATCATTGCCACGATAGATATGCCAATGTGGGGCATATGCTTTGGCTGGGATTGTAGCCACGATAGGTATGCTACATATGCTTTGGCATGAGAGATATACGTTGGTTGGGTATATGCTCTGGCTGTTATAACAAGTGAGGACAGTACTATGATATGTGCTGCTAATATGAAGATGTGAGGAGGTTCCACTGACATATTGAGTTGAGATAGGCATAGCATATTGGTCTGGTTATAACAGGATGAGGAATGAGACATGTCATGACATATTTGCATTTGATGATGCATGATACAGAACAATCACAGTTGATGTTTATAGTGTTTTATCGTTTATGTTTCTTATGGATATCGCACTGAGATGGTTGTTTATCTATACTTATATTGTGTGATTGTTTCTGTAGGGACTCATAGACGTGGGAGGACGGGATTATGAGTCTTATTCCGCTGCGAGCTGAACCACTACTTAGGAGTTTTTGGTCTAGGTTGTTTTGTTGTACATATGATGTATATTATGACATGGTTTTTGTCAACTTGTAACAACCTACATAACTAAACTCTTAATCAGTGTATGATTTACTTAAGTTTTACTCAATATGTATAATTAACTGATACATAACGGATTAAGTAAAGAGGACCTCACAGCCATCTCGCCAGTGGCCCCGCGAGCGTGAATATTTTCGATGATCGGAGTTGGAAACTGTTTCCGGCGAAGGGTTGTATTAAAAACAATTTTTAATTCATTTTCTATATTTTTCCGGATCACAAAATTTCTGAAGTTTCTAACACGATTAGTATTGACTGGAAACGATCTAAAAATTAATTATCAAATATATGAATCAAAGTGCAACTTGGCTCTGATACCACTATTGGTTTTCCGTCCCCCGGCGTCAGATCCAAATGCAACGGAAAATAAACAGTAAACAGATCTGACCCAGGGACGGACGATCGCACCTGATGCATATATTAACATGCATAAATCGAACATAAATGCACGAAAAGGAATTACCGTTCACCGACGTAAATCTGATGGCGGTGGCCCTCAAGTCCAATCAACCTGACCAGATCTACAAGTACAGCACCAGTTCTAGTATGATGTCGGCGTTTGATCGCTTTTATTTTAAACAATTAATTCCAATCTAGCGATTTTAGACCGCAAGTGCACGGTGTCAAGTTTTAGTATAGATAGGAAGATACGGATTGTCGAACCCATAGAGACTAACAAGCAAGTACCAAATAAGATGTCTTTTAACTATATTAACCTACGATAATCAATTAATAATTAAACTAAACTAAATTAAGCTACTATAATCCAACCAAAATAGTCAACGATCACGAGAAAAATCCACAAGAAAGTATCAAGACAATTATTCACCTAACCCAACTCTTACAATTCTTTTCTCCACACATCTCTAAGGTGACGGGTTTTCCGAATTTATCTAATACACTCTCTCGAGCTATATTAAACCTAACACCGAATTGTAGTAAGTAACTCTCGTTCACTTATTTAACAATTCAATGTTGCATAAGATCCATGAAAACTCCTAGCTTTCAATTACTAGAATCTATGGCTATCACGCATGTATTTGACGTCATCTCTCGATCTCGGTCTTAAATCAATGGTATGAGTTATTTATTCAGTATCATAAAATCATCTCTCGATCTCAATTACGATACTAAAATCATTCAAAGGTGATCAATCCTTCAAAAGCATTAAGAACAATAACACATGCACTTAGAAGATATATATGAATTCAATCTCAAAATCAATAGGAAAAACCATGTTATTGATATCTCTCAATCATCAAAAACACAACAATCCAATTATTCATGTAAAACAATAATAGAAAAGTAAAAGAAAACTCCCAAGTCGACTCTTTCGTTGATTCTCGATCCTTCCTCGCTTCTTTCTCGATCGTGCTCTTCGATTATCTTGTTGGCTCGTTCCAAAACATAGGGTGAAGGGTTGATGAGTGATGATGGATGATGGATGGTGAAGAGTGGAAGAAAGATGGAGGTTATGGTGGAGTGAATGGCTGCTGGCCGTGTGAAGGAGGCGTGAGGTTAGAGTGAAGAAAGGAGGCGTGTGGTTTTTGTGGAATTGAAGGAAAGGGGGAGGGGCTGAGATGGAGGCTGTGATGTGTGTGTTCTAGGGTTAAAATCTGATGTTTTGGTTGTAAAAATCGTTTGTAATATATAGGGGAAGGGAATCAAGGACTTCCTTGTTGGAAACAAACTCTATAAGGAAGGTATTTTTATGAAAACACATCGTCCCGATCGATCCGAAAAAGTGGCCGATCGATCGAGCCTTCCAGTAAGAATTTCGCTCAGTTTTCAGCCTTTCTCGATCGATCGAAATGGTTTCTCGATCGATCGCCTTTCACAGTAAGTTTCTTCGCCTTTTTCAGCTTCTGGCGAGTTTCGTATTTTGGCCGTAACTTTCTCATACGAACTCCGAATTTGATGAATCAGCTGTCCACGCGAAGATAAGAGAAAGTTCTACAACTTTATATGGACCACATTTCCAAAACATGGCTCGAACATATAGTAATTTGAGGAGAAAGGAGCAATATGTGTCTTGGATTCTGGTTTCTTCCTCTTTTCTTCAACTTAATTCATTTTTCATCATCTTAGCTTGATTTCTTCCCCTTTTATGAATTTCAACATTGATTCCTGAAATAGAGAAATATATACCATAAACCATAAAATTATCCAAGAATCAACACGAAAACATATACATATCATAGCATAAAAACGCGTAATATTCAACCCTATCAACTCCCCCAAACTTATCACTTAATCGTCCTCGATTAAGCATTAAAATCACAAGGTAGAGTTCATTATTGATACTTGAAACAATTATTTCATGACTTATTTTATTCTCAGAAATCTCATGCACATATACAAAAGTTGACAAGACATGTTTTCTCCTAATTCAAGCAACATATCTCAAAATCGGAACGTGTGTGTGTGATATAGTCAGTCTCAAGTTTCATGCACATATTCAAGATCAAATCATGTTAATCAACTCAAAGTCGAGATTATTATCAAGCACCCTATAAGCCTATTTTCAAACAACTTCTCCACTAATGATAGTTACTCCCTAGACTTGGATCAAAAGGATTTTTTAAGCTTGTAATGTAAGGCCTTTGGTGTTGGCTTCAAAGAAAAGATAGGATAAGCGCAAAGAAGAGAGTATAATCATTTACAGTTCAAATTTTTCGCACACATCGAGCTTTTCTTCTTTTTCTTTTATAGCCTTGGCCACTTTGGGTCTTATTTAGTCAATCTTTTTCTCAAGGCTTTTTATCTATCTTTTTCTTTTCTCATTCATCATTTTTTTCAATAAGCTCATCAAGATATAACAATTCAAGTGCATCGAATGATATTCATTATACTCCCTTAGGGTAAGGATAACTTTTTTCATTTAGGCTCAAGGGTAAGTATAATGAGTTTGCCAAAAATGTCGAATGGGGTCTAATTATATGCAATGCATATACCATTCTTTTTTCAATAAAGCTCAAATGGGACACTAGGGATTGATATGAATCATGGTAAGCTTGAAAGGCTCAAACGTTTCAAAGATCGCCTAGATCATTTCCAAGTCAAGTTTGTAACTATAAAATTTCGCCTCAAAGTGTCATCATCAAATAAGTTCTAGGATAACTCTAAGATGCTCAAGACAAATCATCAAGTTCACAACAATTATCACTATTCAACATGCAATCCACAAGATCATGACTCATTGTGCTCAAAGTATTCCTCATTCTTGACATGCTAACTCAAATTAGGATATTCATGTACAAGTCCAATCACAAATCAAGTTCATATGCATAGTGAGATCAAAATCCGCATTGAATAGTCACTACTATAATTCATTCTTTTCTCAAGTTTGAACTCGTAAAAAAAAATTTTGCTCATAATAATCGGACGATTCAAGTATCATTTAAGCACGCAACATGTGGTTAAAACAAGTAAAACATGCAAGCTACTACTCCCCCAAACTTGAATCAAACATTGCCTCAATGTTTAAAAGAATTAAAAGGGAAAAAGTGAACTCCTCTGATCAAGACGCTTGCATGAGGGTTGAGGAAGATTTGCTTTTGAAAGCTCCACTGTTGTAGGGATTCATCGCACCAACTAAGTACCTAGCAAGAGAAGAATGCAAATGGTAAAATAGTCGACTTGAGAGATAAACAAAACTAAAATGCAAAAACTGAAAAAGTAAAATAAACTAAATAACTAAAGGATACGCTTGGGTTGCCTCCCAAGAAGCGCTGATTTTTAGTCGTCGGCTTGACCATCAGAAGCAACCATCAAAGAGCGGCTGCCGCCCATAGTAAGTATCGTATGATACCACTAATGGGTCTTCATTCAGTATGCCCTCAATATTGGCAAGATTGTAGCAGTGTAAGCTCGTCGCTCCAACAACATTCGTCTTTAAATGGCAGGCATGGGAGAATGATTCTTGATTTGGCTTTGCATTTTGGAGGATGTAGTGCGGTGAAGTTGGCATCGATGGAAAATAAGGATCCACATATGGCATAGAACATGTCTCCATCGATGGGCTCAAATCAGAATCTTCGAACGTCTCTTCCTTCTCCAACATCACATTCGACTCATCTTCACATGGGAACTCCTCGGATAACATCTCTGAAGTAAGCTCAATCTCTTGTAGAGGCTCAAGTTCCCTCGACTCTTCCACACTAGTAGGATCACTCCCCAAACTTGGTTGGTTGAGTGATCGTCATCATATAACCAAACTTGATTCGTCGCCTCTTGATTTGTAGCCCTCATCTCTTCCTCTTGGTAGCTAGTTGAAATTGTTTCCATGAGGACCGCCATTTGCTGCTCCAGGTGACGCATAGAGTTGGTTTGGCACTTCAAACTGTTCTCAGTTGATGCCATGAATCTCACTAAGGTATCCTCTAACTGAGTTGTGACATCTGCAGAACTATCTCTCCTCTCTTCGTGATGTACAAATGGTTGTGGCGTATCAATAGGGTAGTGAAGCTCCGGTGGGTATTGGTTACTCCAACCTTGTAGTGAAGGATCACAATGCCAATGATGATCGAAGTCCGCCATATCATTGAACAGGTGCACCACACTTTTCTCATCTCTATCAACCAGGGGACTCCCAGTCACCAGTGCTCCGCTCAATACCCATTCTCGTGTCTGTGCATCCAACCCGTTGAAGAAATATTGCAAGAGAGTATAGTTCGAAAAGTTGTGATACCGGAATGTGTTGGCCAATTCATTGAATCTCTCCCAAACAGCGTAGAACGGCTCGGAACGTTGTTGGGCAAAGCTTGTGAAGGCTTGTTGATGTAGCATCTCCAAGTACCTCACAAGACAAATAAACAAAATAAATTAATAAATTTTTTTTTTTGAAATAAATATATACAAAGGGAAAAATGGTTAAATTACAGTCAAAGAACCTAGTATGATATTACTAAAGTTAGTCCCCGGCAACGGCGCCAAAAACTTGATCGCTTTTATTTTAAACAATTAATTCCAGTCTAGCGATTTTAGACCGCAAGTGCACGGTGTCAAGTTTTAGTATAGATAGGAAGATACGGATTGTCGAACCCACAGAGACTAACAAGCAAGTACCAAATAAGATGTCTTTTAACTATATTAACCTACGATAATCAATTAATAATTAAACTAAACTAAATTAAGCTACTATAATCCAACCAAAATAGTCAACGATCACGAGAAAAATCCACAAGAAAGTATCAAGACAATTATTCACCTAACCCAACTCTTACAATTCTTTTCTCCACACATCTCTAAGGTGACGGGTTTTCCGAATTTATCTAATACACTCTCTCGAGCTATATTAAACCTAACACCGAATTGTAGTAAGTAACTCTCGTTCACTTATTTAACAATTCAATGTTGCATAAGATCCATGAAAACTCCTAGCTTTCAATTACTAGAATCTATGGCTATCACGCATGTATTTGACGTCATCTCTCGATCTCGGTCTTAAATCCATGGTATGAGTTATTTATTCAGTATCATAAAATCATCTCTCGATCTCAATTACGATACTAAAATCATTCAAAGGTGATCAATCCTTCAAAAGCATTAAGAACAATAACACATGCACTTAGAAGATATATATGAATTCAATCTCAAAATCAATAGGAAAAACCATGTTATTGATATCTCTCAATCATCAAAAACACAACAATCCAATTATTCATGTAAAACAATAATAAAAGTAAAAGAAAACTCCCAAGTCGACTCTTTCGTTGATTCTTGATCCTTCCTCGCTTCTTTCTCGATCGTGCTCTTCGATTATCTTGTTGGCTCGTTCCAAAACATAGGGTGAAGGGTTGATGAGTGATGATGGATGATGGATGGTGAAGAGTGGAAGAAAGATGGAGGTTATGGTGGAGTGAATGGCTGCTGGCCGTGTGAAGGAGGCGTGAGGTTAGAGTGAAGAAAGGAGGCGTGTGGTTTTTGTGGAATTGAAGGAAAGGGGGAGGGGCTGAGATGGAGGCTGTGATGTGTGTGTTCTAGGGTTAAAATCTGATGTTTTGGTTGTAAAAATCGTTTGTAATATATAGGGGAAGGGAATCAAGGACTTCCTTGTTGGAAACAAACTCTATAAGGAAGGTATTTTTATGAAAACACATCGTCCCGATCGATCCGAAAAAGTGGCCGATCGATCGAGCCTTCCAGTAAGAATTTCGCTCAGTTTTCAGCCTTTCTCAATCGATCGAAATGGTTTCTCGATCGATCGCATTTCACAGTAAGTTTCTTCGCCTTTTTCAGCTTCTGGCGAGTTTCGTATTTTGGCCGTAACTTTCTCATACGAACTCCGAATTTGATGAATCAGCTGTCCACGCGAAGATAAGAGAAAGTTCTACAACTTTATATGGACCACATTTCCAAAACATGGCTCGAACATATAGTAATTTGAGGAGAAAGGAGCAACATGTGTCTTGGATTCTGGTTTCTTCCTCTTTTCTTCAACTTAATTCATTTTTTCATCATTTTAGTTTGATTTCTTCCCCTTTTATGAATTTCAACATTGATTCCTGAAATAGAGAAATATATACCATAACCATAAAATTATCCAAGAATCAACACGAAAACATATACATATCATAGCATAAAAACGCGTAATATTCAACCCTATCAGCGTTTCTATGAGATAGAGTGTATTGTGTGTAATCATTTAACCCTAGAGAATGAACATATATATTTATAGTTGAAATGAGTCAACTAATTGGGCTAGGGTCCATAAAGCTCATTGGGTCTATGTTTGACTTGCTGGACATTTATGCTAACAATCAACCCCCAGTGAGATTTTAAGTTATGACCCTCACATTATCTTCTAAATGCTTTACCACTATCTTATGGTCGTTGGAGCTCCAATAATACATATTTATGCAAATTCACTGAAATTAGGCAAAAGATATTAACCAATATATCGAGATTGATTCAATGATACAAACGGGGCTCTATGTTCGAATTCATTAGAAGTAAGTATTTGTCTATCACAAAAATTATAAAATTGTATTAGCTATACAACTCAAAAAATTTAAACAACGCATCAATTCAAACATCACGTTTTGATCAACACTAAGTATATTGCCCCACGACAGTTATTTTAATAGTGAATGGTTTCTTTATTATATTAATATTACAAAATATTAAATTTTATGAGCAGGCTAATTTATTTATTGTGTTAGGATCGATTTCGGGGGTGGGTTGCCATTCCACACCCGAGTTCAACCAACTTGAGCTTCAATAGCTCGTGTTCTTGAAATAATTGCACCGAGAGATTATATCGAGTTCGGTTACAAAACCGAGCGGAAGACACTCGACATAACCCACTCTATAACCGATTAAACATTTGAAAGGCATTTTAAAGATATGCAAGAAAGTATGTAAAAGCAGTAAGGTAAATAAATGCAGTAAAGTAAATCACACAAGCATTTGTTTCTGGAAGTTCGAAGCACAACGCTTCTACGTCTCCCCTTCTTCCATCTCATGGAAGGATACACTAGAAGACTTTGATTTATACAACTCTTTGTACAAACCCGGTCCAGTTGGGCATTCCCCATCCAACTAGAACTCCTAGCAACTCAACTATGTATGTTCTTTAATGTCTCACATACAAAGACCTCTCAATCGGTTGTGATGAATCATCAACCGTTACAATGGTATTCACTCTTCTATTTAGCTCACAAATACAATGAATAGAGTGAATACAAAGGCACAAATGATCTCCTAACAGATCTGATACAGCAAGGTAAGAGGTGCCAAAGGTTTGAGGAGTGCTCTTCATTTAGCAGCTTTTGTCTTTGAAGTTCCTCAATTGAATCCCAAGTGGGTTTGCTTTGGAAGGCTTGGATTGATCTTCAATCGGCTGTTATTGAGCTTCCAAATCATGTATATATAGCCCCAAGTAATGATATATACGTTAGATACAAGAATATAACCTTTGGGACAATTTTGGTAAGCTTTCAAACATTGCAACGGTCATATTCTGCTTTCTGGGCTATTTATGGAAGTCCCGCTGGTCCTCTAGTTGGTCTGGTCAGCTGGTCCTCCAGCTGGTCCTTCAGCTGGTTCTCTCAAGCTGGTACTCCAGCTGGTCCTTCAGCTGGTTCTCTCAAGCTGGTACTCCAGCTGGTCTGGTCAACTGGTACTCCAACTGGTTTTTCAGCTGGTACTCAAACTGGTCCTTCAGCTGGTACTCCAGCTAGTCCCTTCAGCTGGTACTCCAGCTGGTCCTTTCAGCTGGTCTGGTCAACTGGTACTCCAACTGGTCCTTCAGTTGGTACTCCAGCTGGTCTGGTCAACTGGTACTCCAACTGGTCCTTCAGCTGGTATCCAGCTGGTCCTGGTCAACTGGTACTCCAACTGGTCTGGTCAGCTGGTCTGCACATCCAGTTGGTCTGGTCAGCTGGACTGTACATCCAGTTGGTCTGGTCAGCTGGTCTGCTCAGCCAGTTGGTCTGGTCACCAGTTGGTGCAATCCGGTAGGTGCGATCCGGTAGGTGTGATCCGGTAGGTGCATCCGGTAGGTGCCAACCGGTAGGTGTGATCCGGTAGGTGCATCCGGTAGGTGTGATCCGGTAGGTGCCATCCGGTAGGTGCAATCCGGTAGGTGTTTCAGCTCTGCACCAGCAAGCTCTTGCACACGTCTTTTTGTCAAGTAAACCTTCGAATTTGGTCTTCTGGCCTGAAATACGACTTGTAGAGAATTGAGTTTTCTATCCAACCCCATTAGAATCAGGTCGTTTCGATATCCAAGCTATGAGATATGATCAATTTAGTCAGCAGTGCTCGGGGTCTACTGGGTGCTGAATTCTCATTTCAGCAACCAAACTCAAGGCCATTTCTTAGCAGATCATCAAGCTATAAAATATCATCTATGAACTGCACACTTGATGAAATATGTTAGAAACACAATAACAAGTTTTTTTAACATCAAAACCAAGATTATTCGGGTTTCCAAAACCCAACAATCTCCCCCTTTTTGATGATCACAAAACTTGAATAAAAATATGACATTAAAGCACAATGTTGCATAACAAGGAAAAAAACATATTTTTAAACAACATATTTCTCCCCCTTTTTGTGTGAATCAAAAAGGAAGACAAATAAAATTTACTCCCCCTCAAGGATTGAGATTAAACTCTCCCCCTTAATTTTAAAAGGTTTGAAAATTTGAGCAAGTGATGGGCAAATGGGGTAGGCTAAAACAAATTTAAAAGAAATGCAATGCACATTAATTTTTGAAAAATTAACCTCTTTTGATGATAGATGAAGCATACTTTGCAACAAATTTGAATTTCTTGACAAAACTCAACAATGTCCATTTCATCTTTCTGCGGTGGCAGCACATGAGTCATTTTTGAAGAATAAACTGCTTTTCCTCGTGAAGAATTAGGCTGCAAGACCTATACCGTTGCGCTCCTCTGTAAGTCTAGTTTGCAACGCAAAAAAGGGTTTGTCATTTGGACATCCGAGCAAGAGGTTATGCCAATTTTCCCAAAGTCGCTGCAAGCTGCCAGAAAAACTGAATGCTTCGAAAATTGTTAGAAAAAAATTCAAAGTAAAAAATAAAATGAGTTTAGAACATATTGAACGAAAATTTGAACATTTAAAATAGATTTTAAAATTATTTTCGTGCAAAATGAATGCAATGAAATTGATTTTTATGCTAAAAATTTTCATACACCAAGTTTTAGAAAATTATGCTATGAAAATAATTTCATGCTCAAGAGAAAGTTTTCTTAAAAGATTTCCGTCTAAAATCGGTTAAAATGCTTTCCAAGAACAACCAGGCTCTAATGCCACTTGTTAGGATCGATTTCGGGGGTGGGTTGCCATTCCACACCCGAGTTCAACCAACTTGAGCTTCAATAGCTCGTGTTCTTGAAATAATTGCACCGAGAGATTATATCGAGTTCGGTTACAAAACCGAGCGGAAGACACTCGACATAACCCACTCTATAACCGATTAAACATTTGAAAGGCATTTTAAAGATATGCAAGAAAGTATGTAAAAGCAGTAAGGTAAATAAATGCAGTAAAGTAAATCACACAAGCATTTGTTTCTGGAAGTTCGAAGCACAACGCTTCTACGTCTCCCCTTCTTCCATCTCATGGAAGGATACACTAGAAGACTTTGATTTATACAACTCTTTGTACAAACCCGGTCCAGTTGGGCATTCCCCATCCAACTAGAACTCCTAGCAACTCAACTATGTATGTTCTTTAATGTCTCACATACAAAGACCTCTCAATCGGTTGTGATGAATCATCAACTGTTACAATGGTATTCACTCTTCTATTTAGCTCACAAATACAATGAATAGAGTGAATACAAAGGCACAAATGATCTCCTAACAGATCTGATACAGCAAGGTAAGAGGTGCCAAAGGTTTGAGGAGTGCTCTTCATTTAGCAGCTTTTGTCTTTGAAGTTCCTCAATTGAATCCCAAGTGGGTTTGCTTTGGAAGGCTTGGATTGATCTTCAATCGGCTGTTATTGAGCTTCCAAATCATGTATATATAGCCCCAAGTAATGATATATACGTTAGATACAAGAATATAACCGTTGGGACAATTTTGGTAAGCTTTCAAACATTGCAACGGTCATATTCTGCTTTCTGGGCTATTTATGGAAGTCCCGCTGGTCCTCTAGTTGGTCTGGTCAGCTGGTCTTCCAGCTGGTCCTTCAGTTGGTTCTCTCAAACTTGTACTACAGCTGGTTCTTCAGCTGGTTCTCTCAAGCTGGTACTCCAGCTGGTCTGGTCAACTGGTACTCCAACTGGTTTTTCAGCTGGTACTCAAACTGGTCCTTCAGCTGGTACTCCAGCTGGTCCCTTCAGCTGGTACTCCAGCTGGTCCTTTCAGCTGGTCTGGTCAACTGGTACTCCAACTGGTCCTTCAGCTGGTACTCCAGCTGGTCCTGGTCAACTGGTACTCCAACTGGTCTGGTCAGCTGGTCTGCACATCCAGTTGGTCTGGTCAGCTGGACTGTACATCCAGTTGGTCTGGTCAGCTGGATTGCTCAGCCAGTTGGTCTGGTCACCAGTTGGTGCAATCCGATAGGTGCGATCCGGTAGGTGTGATCCGGTAGGTGCATCCGGTAGGTGCCATCCGATAGGTGTGATCCGGTAGGTGTGATCCGATAGGTGCATCCGGTAGGTGTGATCCGGTAGGTGCCATCCGGTAGGTGCAATCCGGTAGGTGTTTCAGCTCTGCACCAGCAAGCTCTTGCAGACGTCTTTTCGTCAAGTAAACCTTCGAATTTGGTCTTCTGGCCTGAAATACGACTTGTAGAGAGTTGAGTTTTCTATCCAACCCCATTGGAATCAGGTCGTTTCGATATCCAAGCTATGAGATATGATCAATTTAGTCAGCAGTGCTCGGGGTCTACTGGGTGCTGAATTCTCATTTCAGCAACCAAACTCAAGGCCATTTCTTAGCAGATCATCAAGCTATAAAATATCATCTATGAATTGCACACTTGATGAAATATGTTAGCAACACAATAACAAGTTTTGTTAACATCAAAACCAAGATTATTCGGGTTTCCAAAACCCAACATATTGTTTGAAATGAATAATCAATTTGTGTAGTACGACATGTTGCCTACGGCTTACGTTAGTGTGCATGCAAGTGGGTACGTTATGCATATTGATTTGTACAATGGAATCAGTCTCAAATCCGAAAGACCAGTGGTGCGTCTTTTTCAAGGATTGTTGCCTCTTTTCGTAGAAACAAACAAATCTGCATATTAATAGATTTGTACTACCCAACCTCTTTATTTATATACCCAACCTCTTTATATGTAATTAGTAAACCATACACATAAAATAAATTCTAATATTAATATATATAACCCACTGTTTTTCTCAAATAATATGTTTTCTTTAATATTTGTTTTATTTTGTTGTATACATTAATAATCCATTCATATGAGAAAAATTTAATATATATAAATATTAGATGAAAAGTTTTGAAATTAGATATTATAAAATAATCCTTTAAAAAATCAATAAACAGTATATTATATTCTATAAAATAATTTTCAAAAAACAAATACAATAAAATTGTTTTAAAGATTTTTTTTACACTAATATATTTATTTTTATTAGAGTGTTTTATTTATATTTTCGAGATAAGTATTAAATCCATATTTTATAAACTCAGTTTGTATTTTTGTAGCAAAAGATTGTGGGGTCCAATAATAACAACCAATAGTGCTGACGTGTCGAGAGAGTGAGCTGGAGGAGTGAAACGTGGACACTCTTTTATCGTTCATTTTGTCTTCCTTGTAACAAACAAAACTGTCCTGTTCCAGTTAACCGCCGCCTTCATTGACTCCCTTTTTAAAAATTATTTTATTTTCTATTTTTTTATGGCTGCAAAAAGAAGGCCTCGTATGCCTTATTTTTCACGTGCCGTAAATGTTTTTGGTCCAATAATTCACCAACCGAACATTAATAGACGGTGAAAATGTGTTTTTCATATATATATATATATATTGGTGTTGATGTATACTCGGTGCATCGAAAAAAACCCATGAAAATAAAAATTGATCCTTTAATTTGAGCTAAATTAGTTTTGATTTTTTGATTAATTAAAATCATGTTCAGTACAATATTTTGATTTTTTTTATATGAATTCACTCGTATGTTGGGACTCTTATGAGAAAAAGGACTACACGTGTAAAAGATGCTAAGTTATTGTATTAAAATCTATTTTTAACTAACTAAACTATCAAAATCTAATTTAGGCTAAACTAGAAAAAGAAATGGTTTCATTAGAAGAATTATATCGTTAGTTAACCAAAGATATAAATAATACAAGTGGTCCTAGCCACATATTTGGCTACTTTAAAAGAATGATCGCTATACAACATGATTAAATAATCCAAGAGGGAAGTGTTGTGATATAAGAACGATATAAGTGTGGTTTATATGATGTATTTGATACCTCTATTTAGGAGAGGGGACCATATCTTTATAATATGTCTCCGGTCTATCGGATATAGTTAAAATTTAAAATGCACATGTTATCTAATAGGGTTTTGGCTCAAATACTTATCTTTTGTCCATTCAAATATGAATGCATCTTGGATCTGTTGGAAATTTGAACAAAATTAAAAAAAAAAAAAGACGTGCGATCGATCGCGGCTTATGCCTCGATCGATTTCGCGAGACAATAGCTTCCTTGTGTTGGAAACATGAGTGCGATCGATCGAGCCCCATGCCGCAATCGATTGATCGAGCTGGCTACAGAAGTTAAAACTACAGTTGTTAAATCCCTCCTTGCTCAAGACACTCGCCTAGATGCTATTTGCGCTCAGCTTACGCAGATCGTAGATTTCCTTCAGGGGATTGCTGCTGACAAAATGGGGAAAAGAAAAAGGAATTCAAGCCAGCACAGCAGTCAATGAAGAAATAGATAACATGTCTGAGATAACTGTCTGAATTATAACATGTAAATGTATTCATCAGACATGTTAATAAAATCTAATTTTTCAATCGAATCTTCTAGTCTTATTCATTTATTTTGAATAGTTCATTTATTTTGAACAACAAGACTGAATCGATCTGAACAACAAACTTTCTGTGTTCATTTGTTTTGAACAAGAAGACTTAATCGATTTGAAAGTATATTCTACAAAGAATAAGGACTCTATAAGAAGATTTAGAAGCTCGGTTTTTTCATCATCAAAAAGGGAGAATTTGTTAGTTTCGGATTTTAAAGATGACAAAATAGACCAGACCGATCGAAGCATGACAAAACAAATCAGACCGGTATAGTCTATCTCAAAACAGAACGGATCGATGCATATCAGTCTGACCAGATCGAAGCACTCAGACCAGACCAGCTCGATGAAGCTCATATCAGAGCAGTCGAAGTTAAGTGAGCTTCGTTCTTCAGTCCGAATAATTAACGGCCATTTATTGAAGCATTTAATGATGCATTTAATGCTGAAAAAGACCAAGGACTGGAGATTACCTTAAATGGTAAATAGACAAAGGGGAGTCTACGTGACAAATGCCGAAAGCACAGACCAGAAGGGAAAGTGCTTAAAGAAGAAGACTGAAGCTTGTTCAGAGAATGAACAGAGTAAAGAGTTGCACAGAAAAGAAAATAGTGTCGTTGGTATAAACGACAATATAAGGATGCAACTAAGGTACTTAAAGGAGGACTTTTACTGATCAATCAAGAAACTGAACAACACAATCTTACAAGTCAAAACACTCTTGAGCAGAACCATCGATGCATGCTTGCCCGAGTCTTTTATATGATTAATCATCATTATTGATGATGTATATGGAGGTTGAGTACGTGCTTGGGTATGTGATTGTGTGCACGTAATTGATTGTGAGTTATTAACTGTGTATAGCGAATAATTCACTAGATCTCAGGGCAAATGCAAGGATTGGATCTTGCTATTGGATTATAAGGTACGTATAACATACGAGCATAGTTAAATATATTATTGTCATTGTTAGATGAATAATATATTCTTGTTGCGATGAGTTATTGCATATTGTGAATTATGGTGATGCCGCTATTGAGCGAGCAATGAGTATGATGTTGTCACTATTGAGCGAGCATTGGATTGTGATACCACCGTTGTTGAGCGTGCGAGAGGTTAGAGTGTCACCGCTGTTGAGCGAGCAATGTGATACGATGTGATGAAACCGTGAAATCATTAATTGAGATATATATGATTTCTGTAAATCATTAGTGTAATGATTTAGCTATATTTGATTATGAAATTGCCGGTGTGAGAACGAGTTTAGTTAATCAACGTAATGATTAACTGATTTTTGGAGTTCGATTATTTTGGTTATTGTAAGAACAGGAACAGCATGGGAGATCTCATATGATGATGATACTATACAGGGAGTATCTTTTAAATTTACAGCTTTATATTCTGTAAATTATAAATTGTGAGATTGACATTATTGAGATTGTGTGATTGGTATGCTCACCTCGTGTGGGGCTATTTCTGTTGGAATAGGTAGAACAGGTACAGTATTAGCTCTTGAGTGAGTTCGAGCAGTTGATTTGAAATGCGCCCAGGGCTGATGTACCAACATTGGTATTGGGTAAAATTCTTATACAGTAGATACACATTTACTTATTCAATGCTCGCATGTGAGCATTCTTATGTGTATATGGATTGTATAAGGGTTTTGAGATCTCTCCTTTCATTTATGAGTTGGATGCAAGTAATTAAGGGGAATTGCATAATGAATTGAGAACATGTTAGTGTGTTATGAGGTGTATACTTATGTTAGTTGAGTTGTGTTGGGAATTGAATATTAAGAGGATTAATGTCAAAAATTTTATAGATGGCATGTTAAGGGTGTTGAAGCATGTACGAGAATTCCCTAATGTGATAAAAGTATGCACCATTAATTGTAATAATGCATTAATAGAGTGTTACGGGCGTTGGGTCCTTACATCCAATACGAAGGTTATAATTGTTATAGTGTGGGTTTAATTGTCTAGGTTTACATCAACGACTAAATAGTTCAAGACTATAAGTTCACTATTAAGTCAAGTAAATCCGATTGAATACTACTACGGAAGATTCAAAGCCGCAAGCTATCTCTCCAAATGTCATAATAGTTCATTAAAAGCGCTCAATTGCATACTTGCATTAATTTAATTCATGTGGGGGATTATTGAAAATTTGAATAAAATTAAAAAAAGAAGTGCGCGGCTTATGCCTCGATCGTAAGCCGCGATCGATCGCGCGAGGCAGTAGCTTCCTTGTGTTAGAAACATGGGCGCGATCGATCGCGCCTCATGCCGCGATCGTCGCTCCCTACGGTCTTGCACATATTTCTTGACATACTATAAATATAACATCCCCCACTTGAATTAGACATTGAATTTCGAAATTCACACCATATTTGAATATCAAAATTTGAGTAATTTTGTGGATCTGCATACTTGTTCTGGTTGAGAGTTTTAAACATTTGTGGTTTAAATGATTTGTGATTTGGAGTGCTGCTATCACAAATCATAGTCGTTGTATCTTTGGAGACAAATTACCAATTGAAATGTTAGCACAGTAGCGGGGAAATATTATCTTAAGGATCGAGATTCCAAATCTCGCCTCGACATTCCTACTACAAAGTCATTGTTGTTATTGTTTGCTATTTTCCTAAGATATATATCCAATAAATTTTGTACAACATGGTCACGGGCCACAAGCCCGCCCCATGCTCATACGATTAGAAAAAGGGTGAATCTTGGAGTTTGTTCACGCTTAACGATTTAAAAAAATCAAACAATATTTATTCTACAAATTTGTAATTACTGTAGAAAGTGATAATACATTCAATTAATGGAATCCATTATTTATTTATAATGAGATATTAAATTGAATGATCTTATATGAAATATAATATTTAACCAACTCTGATATTATATAGGGATAATTACATCAAGATTCCCTCGACTTTGACGTAATTACATAAACCTCTCCTATGATTTGAAAAATTACAGAAACATCCTCTCAAGTTAGGTTAAAATTACAGACAAGTCATGCCGTTAAAAAAATTAACGGCCGTTATAATCATCCCTAATTTTTAATGAAAATCCCATATTGTCCTGATCAACTTTGGCCTCTATTTTGACCTAAATTTTTAGAGATAATGTCTTTGTAATTATGATCTTTTTTAGTGGGTTTGATCGTAATGAAATTATTATTTTATATTTCGGATTGTTTGTTTCAAATACAATTACTACTTACTTAAACCTTTTTATTTTCATAATAATTTTAATTTTTTTATCATATTTTATTCAATATTGTAAAATATCAATATATACCATAGAAATAATTTTATGTATATACATCATTTAAAAACTTTTGTGAGAAATAACAATATTTTGGAATATTTTTAATTAAATGGAATTTAAAGTCAAATTAAAGAACAATATGTTTGATTTTCATTCTCCGAATGGACATTAATAAATATCGATTCACCAAAACATACCGTAAAAACTTGATAATATATAACTATCTTACTTTCAATAACTGATTTAAAATATAAATAAAATATGACTAATAATTTGAGAAACGGGATAAAAATCTAAACTTTAAAAATAAATACCCAAATACGAGTTCAACTAGCGGTGATCATTCAGTCTGAACCGACCGAATTTGTAAAAATTGAACCGACCGAATTTATTTTTCAGCCAATCGAACTGACTGATTTTTACACTAAATCAAACAAACCGAATCGATAACCATCGACTATCATTAAAGATCATGGTCTAAAATATAAGTAATATCAATTCAACATCTAAACATATAATTGTCTAAAAGATATTTGTTAAACTATTTTAAATAATTCATAAGCTGTGAAGTCTTAATTTAAGACTAAGATTTTAAAATATTTGGATAAACTTATTTTAAATATATTAAAGATGTTTATGTGTTTGATATTACAAGATCTTTTTGTGATCATAATTGTCAGAAAAATATATGATACAATGAGAATAATACAGTTAGTTAATTTTGAACTAATTTTTAAAAAATAAGTTGTTTTAAAATATTATCATTAATATGAAAACTAGTTGATAGATTAAAAATATATATATATTTTTTTTAAATAAAAAAAAAATTATATGACACCATAGGGGGTATAATGTCATGTCCAGTATACTATAAAGGGTATTTCTGTAATATTTTGATAATTTTGTTTTACATATGCTATAGGGGTGTATTTGTAATATTTTGAAAATTTTATATTACATATACAAAAGGGCAAAAATGTCATTTTGCAAATTCTGTTAAATTTTTTTGGCGGTGTTACACCAGATGGGAGGTCTCTGTAATTTTCCAAAGTCGATGGAAGGTTTCTATAATTGGTTAAAATCGATGCGGTGTAGATCTAATTATCGCTATTATATATTACGTCACGTTAGTTTTCATAGTAACTATATTCACATATATTATAGATTTATTATTTAAAGAGTGGGAAAACCAAATTTTAAATGTCAAATAATGTGTGGAACTTCTAAATTCCAATATTTTACAGTTAAAGGAATAACTGTCGAGGGGCTAATTGGACTTTTTATCTCCCAAAATCAATTCTCCCCATTTTTTTTTTAATTTTAATATCCTTTTCAAACTAATTAAACAGCCTATGTATGGATAGAGATATAGTTTTCAATTAATTAAAAAACATTAATTTAAGTGATTTTAGGGATCCAAAATGTTTATACTAAATGTGAAAAGTGTCAAAATGCCATATTTTTCTAAATGTGCAAACCCATCGTGCCATGTAACAAAGATCTTTACCACACAAAACATGGATGAATTTACATGTATATGAGGGGGTCAGTTGTCCCCCCTTCAAAAGAATTTGTTATATATATTTGTTACCAGCAGTTTGACAAAATCGATCCTATGATCTAGTGGTGAAGATGTTGGATTAAGAACCCTCTCACCCGAATATAATTTTTATTATATATTTTCTTAGTTCAAATGTCGCGCAAGTTTGGAGGTCTAGCTGAAAAAGCTCTATTTTTATGCTCTATTTTTCGCTGCTTGTTTGTTCATCTTTTCGGTAGTTTTTAATTTATTTAGTAATTCAATGCATAATTTGGGAACTTATTTTTAGTTCATGATTTTGATTTAGTTGAAAGAATAATAATACATTTTTTTCGTATCAAATTCGAGTAGGGATGCCTTCTTTGACAATGTAGAAATTCCGGTGGAACCTGTCCTTTCATTTTGTTACTTTCATCTTTGTAAAGATAACTTCCGCGCAAATTTTTATTGTCTGTAAAACAAATGAGTTCTTAATAGGAAACAATGCAGATTTATTGTTCCTTTCCTTCCAATCAGAAATAATAATAATTTACAATTCACTAATGGATAAATATAAATATCAATAAATTATCAAAAAACATATTACAACATAATAGTCTCTCGCCATCTCTGCACACTTATAATTCTCTCAAAGAAAAGAATTGTCTATTAAACATGTGAAGAACTTATTCTCACCTTTCTTGAAATTGAGCAAGTCCCTTCATTGAATAAAATTTAGCCTCGCATTGTAATAATTATAATTAAACTCGGTAAGTGCATTATTTCTTGAAATCAAGCAAGTTCATTTCTTGAAATAATCGTATTGTATTATTTGCTTAAATGTTTTTACTTACGGTCTTTATACCTGTATATTTATCATCAACTTTTGGTTTAATTTTATGTAATTAACTTGTGCCCCAGTCAAATTGCTAGATTCCCCTGACACAAAGCCGTGTCAAATAATAAATGTATTAAAATGGATTAAATATATATAAAAAACAGTATTTATATTTTACAAATGTAAAATTAAAAATATTTTAATCATGGGATAAAGCAGTTATTCGGTAAATTCTGAATCTTGAGCCTACAATGAGCAATGGACATTGGTTATAATTATATCGCACATACAAATTTATTTGGTAATTCTAAAGTGCTTGCATAATACATATATTGTGTACAAAATAACACTAATATATATTATATTATAATAGATGAAAGTGTAATATAATTACTTTGAATCAGCTATAACCTGAAAAAGTGATAAAACACAAAAAAGTTTTAAAAATTATTCTTTACTTAGATAATTATTTTAGTTAATCATAAAAAAACCTTAGAAACAATCATATTTAAAGATCTTAATTTTATTATAGTTTTTAAAGTTTTGTACTAATTACTTAATATACAAAAAAATTTCACACAAAAATTAATTTATTTCGTATATATGTAAAAAACATTACTAATATCTATGTGAACAAACCTTTTTACTTTATAAAACTCTCCAATTTTACGTGATACCCTTTGAGGATAAGATTATAATATACCAATCACACACATTTTATTTGAATAAAATATTGAATTAACTTCTTGATGAATATCAGTCGAAAAATTCTTATATACACCAATAGACCTATACACAAACACATATATATATATATATATATGTTGGTATATCGATCTTACGGGATGTATAGAAGAATTCCCTGATAGCAGCCTTAATCGGTGCTAATATTTAATTTGTTTAATTTAATAAAACCAAATCAAGCAAAAAAACGTTGTATTATTAATAATAAAAGCTTGTCATCAAAAGATTCATCCACTGTTAAATTTTAATTATTCAAACCAAAAAGATAGAGCTGTCACGATCTGGAACTTTGGGTCCAAAAGCGTGTGATTCCTTTTATTTTATTAATAGATCCCTAAGAAACAAAACCAAATCTATGTACTATGTATTATATTATCGTGAAAGTCTTATAATAAGTTGTGCGGTAAATTAAATAAGATGAAATTACACATATGTATCACTTTTTAAAAATTGTTTCAACTAAATCTAGTAAATATTTTCTTTTCAACTAAATACATCTTGTAAGAATCTTCTTTCAACTAAGTCCATTTTTATGAAACCCTAATCTAATTAGTCATTTGCTATTCCTAAAACACCATTGTTCTAAAAATCAATTTATAACAGTTGAATTATATGTTCCTCGTCGTGAGAGTTGGTGATGGTCGCGTGTTCTGGGAAATCAGCAATGGTGGTTAGGCGACGAGTATGGCGCGGTGGCGCTGTTGTGGTGGAGGCGGCGGCGACTCCTTTTCATTTTGCCAATTGTCATTCTTCTCCATCCACGGAAAACCGACGTTTTGTTTCAATTTTATTTGTTGTTTTATGGTATTTTTGGATTTACGTAACATTGAACTTTTATTTCAATTTTGGTGCAGATTATGTGTTTGCTAAAATGTCTCTTTAGGTAAACAATTTTTTTGTAGCAAATTTGGAAAAGATAAACAACATATCATCTATAAACAACATATCATCTCATTCCAAAAGTTTTGATTTATTTTTTTTTCACTTTCATTTGTTTATGTATAACATACCAAGTAAAAAATAGACTCTAAAATTCCATTTTCATTTGTTACATATTGTTTTCATTTCTAAACTTTCAGACATCATGTCACTACATTAGTGGAATGATCTATAATAACATAAACGATGCGTATATTAAATTCCTGACAATATATCAGTGGGGTAACACAATCTTATCTTCCCAAATCAAAGTTGAAGAATTAACAATTTTAAACAAGCAAGCAACACATAGAGATGCATGTAAATTACATGCACCACTAGTCTACCGGTGCATGTAATTTACATGCACCTATAGTGTGCTGGTGCATGTAAATTACATGCACCGGTAGACTCAAAATTTTACCGGTGCATGTAATTTACATGCACCTATAGTCTGCCGGTGCATGTAAATTACATGCACCGGTAGACTCAAAATTTGCATTGTTTCTCAAATTAGTATCATTTACTCTTTTGTACAAGCGCGGAGAGAGTATAAAATCCTTTCAAGTCTTCATCACCAGTATATTGCATCTTTAATTTGTTATAAGATCAACAAGCAAGCAACACGGTGCATGTAAATTACATGCGCCCCTAGTTTACCAGTGCATGTAATTTACATGCATCGATAGTCTACCGGTGCATATAAATTACATGCATCGGTAGATTCAACATTTGCATTAGTTCTCAAATTACATAATAAATAAGTATCATATAGTAAGTGTTAAAGACGATCACAAATAACACTTAAAATTAAGACATGTTTGTGTAATATATTATCATTTGAAAAATAATAGAATTTTGTTATGAGATTATGCAATAATTTATCATATAGTATATACTCATCCATAATAAAATTTAATTTCTAAAGTAATATATTGTATCTTTAATTTGTTATAAGATCAATTGTAAAAATTATAGAATGAAAAATTAATTCATATTTTTTTTGATTTGATCATTGTTATTTAGTAATTAGATAAAAAAATCGTACATTAGCGCATCTTCGCCTATCGGTGCATGTAAATTACATGCATCGATAGATTTTAGCAAGTCGGTGCATGTGAATTACATGCACTGCTGAGTCTATTTTTGTGCATGTAAATTACATGCACCTATAGACTTATACTATATTTAACCAAAAACATAGCCTTTTTATATATAATTTTGAATATGTAACATTTTTCCTCATTAATTTTTTTTTAATTAATAGCAAACTGCCGGTGCATGTAAATTATATGCACTAATGAGTCTGCCGGTGCATGTAAATTACATGCACCGATAGACTCATGAACTGCCGGTGCATGTAAATTACATGCACCAATGGTTTCAATATCATTACATTCTCAAAATTTTCATTCAAACAATTGATCGATCATCTCAAATACATTATAATTTTGAGTTTTACATTAAACAATCATTACAATAAAATTGAAACTCATAATAAATATAAAATTTCCATTCAAATGTTTGATCGAACAATTCAAATACGTTATACTTTTACGTTTCACATTAAAAACTACGTACAGACATTACAAAAAAATTGAAATTCATAAGAAATATAAACAAAATCAACACAATCGGTAAATATATGATAAATAGAAGAATGCGATGATTTTGTCTTCTTGCACAACCTTTTTGTTTTCGTTTGACCAGTGCGCACAGCTCCGACGCCATGGGAGGATCGACAACTTCCGATGACGGCGTTGGTGGTTGGGACATGTGGCTGATGTGAGGGTTGGAGACTAGGGTTTTGATGTTGAAGGATTTGATCCAAGGAATGCAGAAGACTATTTTGGTCATTTTGACCAAAACTGGACCTAGTTGAAAGAATTTTTTTTGGGGTGACTGAGCCGAAAAATCTTTTACCAAATAGTACCGGCCCGAAATTTTCCCATTAAATAAATGATGCCATAATCATCTTTTATTAAAATTTAAAAATCAATAAGAGCTAAATCTATTAAATAAATCCATGCAAAAATTTATATATGATTGCGCATTTGCTTGTATTACCAAAATTTATAATTTATGATAATTATACAACTCAAATTTTTAAAAACAGCTCAATCCCTACGTAGTCTCTCATTAAGAATATTATTTTTTTTGGCAAGAACAATTATTGTTTTTCAATAAATTTTTTTTTTTTTAAATTGGACCAACTTACAACTTATGGCCTTAAACCAATTAACAAAGGATCGATCAATTATCACTTCAAAAATTATAGTTTATTTTATAATACTACAACTCAAATATTTTAAATCATGTAACAAAAAATATTGATTTTTCAACAAGAATAATTGTTACTTCTCAATAACCACATTTCAATAATTGGGGGAACTTATGATTTATGAGAATGAAATATATACTATATGTTCTCATACGATCAATCAATTATTATTTTATCAAAATTATAACTAGTTGTAATTGTATAAATCAATTTTTTTTTGTTTTGAATGCTTTTATAATAAAAACAATTGTTACGCCCAATAATTTATATTATATTTTAATTTGTATATCATGCAAAATGTCATGTGTTAGGTACTGTATTAATGTGTAGTTGTCAATTATAATATTAATATTAATAATAAATAAATAAGTATAACCTCCCCCAGGATAAATAAAATGTGAAGCAAGTTCCTGGACCCTTCATTATCACATGAGATGTGAGTCAATGTTCAAACACGAATGGTATTTACAGAAATTGTACACTAGGATATAATATATTAATATTTCTTTAAAAATGGGATATTTAATTCGTGGGGCCTTTTTGTCTAATTTGTGTTCACACACTATTCGAAATTATAGATATTCATTTAATTAGGACATTGGAAAAATATTACTTTGATTATCCAAAAAACATATGAAATTTGTTTAAACTTATTAATCACCCTATAATTCTTACAAAACCGAAGCGGCCATTGTCTGATAATTCTTACTCTATAATTATTATAATATTTCAGCCATTATGTCTAATTTGGGCTAATTTAATATAATAATACAAAAAAATAAAAAATTTAAAAAATAAAGTAAAAATAATAATTGTTACGTTTTTAACGTGATTCGTGGTCCGGGTTCGCGTTTCTTAAAAACGCGAACCCGAATCGCGATTCTGACAAAATTTTTTTTTAAAAAAGAGGAGAGAGAAACGTGGTCTGGGTCCGCGTTTCACTCTCATCCGAGAGGAGAGAGAAACGTGGTCCTGAACCGCGTTTTCTCTCTCCTCATAAATTTTTTTTTTCCTTTTCTCTCTCCTGTTTCTCTCTCATGTTTCTCTCTCATATTTTTTATTTTATCTTTCCTGATTTCGATTTCTCACTCCTGATTCATGTTTTTCTCTCCTCTAATTTTTAGTATTTCTTTCTCATCCATTAATATTTTTAATATCCGGAGTTGTGAGATAAAAAATGTGGGAAATAAATTTTAAAAATATTTAAAATATTTAATGTCTATGATACATGAATAATATTTTTTTATATATATGTTCTAATTTCTACATATACATTATATTCTAATATACTAAAATTAAAAAAAAAAATTAATTATCAAATATTTGAATAATAAAATTGAATATGATGTCAAGTTGTAGACACTTACAACTAAAATAACCTTATAAATTTTTAAATTTGATTTTTTTAAAAAAGTTATAATTTATGATTATAATATATATTTTATAGCCTCAGTTATTAAAATCCTAAGCCGAAAGTCATAAATATGATCCGTATTAGGTGATAAAAATTTGAGGGATTATTTTGCATGCTTTCATGTTTTTAATATTGTCGTAAGTGTCTATAATATTAATTTTTTTAATGTCCGGAGTTCTGAGATAAAAATGTGAGAAATAAATGTTAAAAATATTTAAAATATTTAATATCTATGATACATGAATAATATTTTTTATATATATGTTCTAATTTCTACATATACATTATATTCTAATATACTAAAATTTAAAAAAAAATAATTATCAAATATTTGAATAATAAAATTGAATATGATATCAAGTTGTAGACACTGATTGTATACGCTACTGATTGTACATAGCATAAGACTTATTGGTTATTGTCGGAAGTATTTAGACTTAATCGTGTTATTAAATATTATATGTTTTTTGGAAGGAAAAAAAAACAAATTATAATGTGATCAACTTTACAAGTCAAAATTTTTAAAAAATTACATTTTAAAAGAGTAATAGCCCTCACTAAATCTTGTTAGATCCATTTTCTGAGAATTGGTTACACGATAATTTAATTGTGGGATCACCAATAAAAGAGTTATCTATTTCAAAAAGATCAAAAGAAGACAAGGGAAGCACACAGTGGACGACCAAGATCAGTTTTTTGATTACCGTTTTTAAGGATCTACACTACATATTTTATGTGTACGCAAAAAATATGTGTTGTAAATATCCTCAAAGAGATCGTTCTTAAGGACGGCAACAACATAAGCACCAAGATCAATCATTTTCAGGTTAATTTATATACATTGGAATAGTATTTTATCCTAAATTATCTCTTCCAATAGTTTATTTTATTTTTGGTGAAATGAAAATGTCAATGTTCACATTCGTGAAAATTATTGGAAAGTGACTATAATTTGGATTCTCCCATAATTTTTTTTAATAGAAATTGCCTCCATCTAAACTTATTTTTGATATCAACATTTTCCTTCAAATCTAAATCATTCCCTCGAAGCAATAACATTAACACACTAGCTACTTAACGTAACATGAAGAATCGCGATTTTTGAATTCAATTAAACTGTAAACATAGAGTCGCGAAATCCTGGAAAATACTTATATGTATCAGTTTTGGTCTCACTTATAAATAAACTCAATTTGATCAGAAATGATTGATATGTTAGGTAATATGTCTTTTATTTTAAAAAATATTTTGTTTTAATATTAAATTAGTTTATAAGTGGGGTCTAAATCAGATTTATATAAATATTTCCCCAAAATCCTCATCGAGTAAATTTGTTTATTTTTTTAAAAAAATAGTTTTATTAGGCCGGTGAGTAGTGATGTGACTGAGTCCAATTATAACAAAATTCTTTTAAAATAAAAGATGCTACAATTGAATAGTTCTTAGCTACCCCCATGGGCACTACCCCATGGGGGTACAACACCCTTGGATGAGCATCATTTCCCCAAATGATGCTCATCCAAGGGTTGTGCTACCCCCATGGGGTAGTGCCCATGGGGGTAGCCAAGAAGTATTCCAATTGAGGCATAACAACAGATTACTTTAATAGGCATTGAGTCTTAACTCCACAGATTATGTAAATCTCCATTAATCATTAATTTCTCAGTACTTTTTGCAGGATGCATACAGCTAACAAATAGGCAGCAATAATTATCTAGTATATAATAAAACATAACAAGTAACTTAAATTAGATTAAAAAATCTAAAAAAATTAGACAAGGATTTTACTTAAAAACGGATAAGGATAAAATTTTCTCTTTTTGTTTTTAAAGGTGAAAAAATTATTAACAGGAGTATAAGAGATACTAAACCCTTTATAAAAACGGACATCAAAAATACATAGAATGAAGACAATGCTTTGCAAAATCAATCATTAAGAAAAAATTAAAAGGGATTTATGACTAGCTTTAATCCATCATCAGCACTGGACAATCACCTTATCCACAGTTAGGCTGATATTTGTTTCGACATTGTTAAGTTATTTCTTTCATTTCAGATGCTCCAAATCGTAGAAATCCATAGCATAGACCATAAATTCTTTTGAAACCCACTGGACCACAAACCAAGATGTTGGTCGAAATAATCTGTACAGTTCCTAGCTGCTACAAAATATTGGTTTAGCCAATTGTATAAAGCACTCCAAACATTGTAAACGAAGGGACAATGGTAGAATAAATGCTCATTATCTTCATCAGCTTTGTAGCAGAAGACGCAATCCAACTGATTCAATTCCGAATTAAAATTGTACTATTCATTTATCTAGGTATTTATAAGTGATCATCTTTTCAGCATACAATCCACGATTGCCTCACATATTTTAATTTTTTCTAATTTATAGAGATTTTTCTTTATCCCTATGAGGTTCTTCTAATATAATAATCAGTTTCTATCTTACAATATGAACTCCACAACTCAGGACGAAACAAAATCCCAGTTTGGTGAATAATTCTTTGCTACCCCATGGGGCGGTGCCCCATGGGGTACATCTGACCACACATTGGGAATATTCCCACGGGAATATTCCCAATGTGTGGTCAGATGTACCCCATGGGGCACCGCCCCATGGGGTAGCCAAGACATCACCCAGTTTGGTATATAGAGAGGATCTCCAATCTATGTCTATTTATAGTTAATATTTTTATTTATTTTATTTTATAAAGTAATAATAATAATAATAGTAAATAATTAAATTTTATTTTACAAACAATTTGTTCATGAAGTGTAACCTAGTGGGTAACGTTAATCTAACAACATTAAAACCATCTAATAAAATAATAATTTTTACTAATTATTTATTATTAAAATTGGATCCACCCCAAAAATGCATGGGAAGGCGTGCGCGTTAGCGTGGGACTTAGAATCCGTACAGGTAAAGCTTTACGTTAGAGGACGTTAGGGCGACCAGCTAACACCGGTAAACCGTAGGTGTACCTGGTATTTGCGTGTATGAAGACATATAAAAATAATATGTATGTGTTTTAGTGAACCTAAATCGGATGAACTCAAAACAAATCCGCGATAAACCAAAATAAAATGTGGAAAAATAATGACCGTTTAAATAAAAAAACTTACAGGCTGGACTGACAGGATTGCAGTAATGATTCGCCCTCCGATTCGGCGACAAATCTTGTCGTTTTGTGCCACGTCATCGGTTCGTGCGACCGTTAATTTTATATTATTTCCTTTTATTTTGTTCGGAAATAATAAAAAATATTAAAGTTCTTTCCTTTTTTTAAAACAAATGTTAATACCAAAGTATAAAACGTGGCTTTCAAAAGAAAAGGAAGTGCTCTACAGGCTGGCCCCTTTTATCTCTCCTATATATATATATCGGTCAAAGTAGATTGGCTAGTTTTCTATCTATTTTAAATTATTATTTATTTTACTTTTATAATTTATTTTAACCGTCGCTAAATAAAAGATCTTATCTTTTTGAATTTTTTGTGATATATTTAGGCTAAACTAACAAAAAAATCCGTAAACCCAAATTTTCTTTAACTTAACCCATCTTATCCATTATTCTATATTCTAACTCCCTAACAATACTTTCATCTTTATCCAAACTCCCTACCCCACATCACTTTACCAAATTACCCTTATAAATTGAAAGAGATTAATTGCTTTATACCCCATGAAATTTTAATTACTTCTCAAACTTACCCAAAATTTTATCATTTTTCTAATAAACTTTTCCTTCATGATCTGTCTTTCAAATTTATCAAGGCCTAGGTTTATTCTGGAAATATTATAAGTCTTGAATATTAACTTGTAACCTATACGGGGTAGACGATTCAAGAAAAAATTATGGACCCGAACATATGTTCGATGTGCAATTCATACAGGTGGTACTTTCAAAAATTGGAAAACTAAATCAATGATATCTGACCGAAGCTAAATACTTCAATCAGAAATGAAATATTCTACTAGAAATTGGTGCTAGCACTGCTAGCATATACAAGTATCAAGAACATGAGAATGTAGCGAGGAATCTCTACAGGATGAACCACAAACTACATTAGAGTTAATTGAGGCCCAGGAGAGAGATCATCCTGAGCATAACCACATCATTCCAGATCCTAACCATCCTACAGGGTCCAGACTTGATGATTAAGATGGGAGAACCAACCTTTCGAGAAATCGAGCCGGATATTTCTAAGATATCCAAGATCTTAGAGAGATCCTGAAGACAGTACAACGTTATGGATACCTACAATTCCATGTCAATGTACAAGTCCATCAGATTCAAAGTCAGATGGAGGCCATAATCAAACATCAGGAGAAAATTCTTGAAAACATTCGAGATGTTCAAACCCGAGTCAAGGAGTTGGAGTCACGACCAAGTTCGACAGGAAAAAGACAAGGAGTGTGGTTGCCACCATCCTATGGAACATAACCCATTTTACACCAAAAAAGAGAAAGCGGAGGAGGTTCGAAGGCTGCTGACGGAGATTGGAAAAATGATTGTAATCTTAGGAGGCGAGCTAGTACTTCCCACAAAGTAATGTAAAGAATCAACCTGAAAGATCTACGGATCTTGCTGATTCGTTTGCGGGATTAAATTTCAATAACTTCAAGTCAAATCAAGTTGGAGGATCGGGTGAAATAGTAACCAGAACTCCACCACAAGAAAGTTCTGGGTCACACAATCCACCTAAAGGTGACCAAAGGATTCCTCATCAAGGAGATTTTTCGTCAACAACTTTGGATCCCCTAGTTGGAACAATGAGTCATTCCCACAGGCCAGATATACACCAAACGCCTTATGAGAAATCTCAACTAGATCCAATACATCCATACAGACTAATGCTCAACATGGATATCTTGGATTTCAAAAATCGAGAAATTCTTATTGATGAATTCAGTAATGAGAATAGCAGCAGGAACGCTTGATCGAAGTAAAGAATGATTCATTTACTTCTTATAATGAGTTTGGAAGGATCGGTCAAGATTGCATGGGAACTCGGAGACCCAGGTACCAAAGAAGAAGTTTTAGCTGGAGAGTCCCTGAAAGAAATTGTGGACAAGATGTCAAAATGAATGGAGGAAGAGAAGGCGAAAAATATAGACAAGCTCTAATAGCCTGGAACTACAAGATATCTGTTATGTAGACGAGTACATCAAACTCTTCACAGAGTATAGATGGAAGGCAAAGATAGCAGAAAAAGATGCAGCAAAACTGTGCTTTGCCAAAATACAGAGTTCATGGAGAGAAATGCTTTATTCAGGAATATACACCCCATGCAATATATACGGTGTCCATGAGGATGTCATTTCTTAAGGTAAAAGCTCGCGGAGTGGTGCTACCAAGCAAACTCCAAAAGAATTATAAGAAACTTAGATGAATCAATAAAACATCCCATCTTTGCTGTACATGGAATGATATCCGTATTCTCATTGGAAACTACCCCCAAATGCGGAAGATGACAAAACACAGAAATCATCCTTATGCCCGATGAAGTAGTTCAAGAAGAAGTAGGTCTTCATGGAGACCTATAAAGTTCTGGTCAAAGCAAAATGCTCAAATTTACAGATCTGGGCAAAGATCAGGACCAACAAAGAGTAGAACCTCGACAACGGGTTCTAATCAAGCAAGTTCCAGCAGAGCATCGACGAAGAGAACTTTCAGACACACACATACTCGTGCAAATGAGAGTTCCAAAGATTGTAATTGCTGAACATGCGGAGTAAGATGACATATCTCTACAAAGTGTCCGAAAAACCGAAGCCGTGGAGTAGACAGTTCTAGCATACAAAGGAGTTTAAGGATGATATATATTTCCAGGATTTGGTGCAGATGTATCAATTTGAGGATATCACCTCAGATGAAAGCATCTATGAAGAAGAGATATATTATGATAATGGTGGTGAATCCAGTTCAGAATCAGAGTGAATGAGAATTCCTTCAACATATGATCAGAGGAGCCGTCAACGTTTTTCTTACATACAACTGTTTCTCATAAAACTCTTATGAGGATCATGAGAGAAGAGCCAAAGCTCCAGATGTACGATATATTCACAATTAGAGCGATGACGACTTAATTTGATTGATAATGACAAAATTTATGAATATTTTGAATAAGTCAATAGGTTGAATACTTTTAAGATCCTATGCTACTTTATTTATCGTCGAATTATAGTTACTCGAAAATTTAACACTCGATCATATTTTTAAGTTCAAATTTTTTAAAACATAGAAGGATATTAAAAAATAAAACAACAATTGTGGAAAATGTTATAAATGACTTAAAATACTTTATTTCCTTTTTATTTAAATTGTTTTGGAAAGAAAAAGCAAGTTTAGTTAGGATGAGCCAAAGGATGGAGAGTGTGAAGGTTACGCCACTAAAAGCAGAGTCGGACTTACAACAAAGGGTTAATTAAATTAAATATAAAACAAGTTGTCAAATGTGAATTTTTTTAAAATAATTTCGTTAAATTATTAAAAAACAATCTATTATATATGCAATATCAATATAGATATTACAATAAAATATTATTTTTGAGACTCCTATTCTAGCCAGATGATAAAAATCTCATAATCCCTTTTAGATTAGTTCGAGTTCGAGACAGGACAGTGACTCAAAAATATTTATAAACTCTCCCCATATCAAATATATATACATTTATTATTTTTAATATAATACAAAATTAGTTCAGTATTTTATTTATATTTTGGAAAAAAGGTAAAAGCTGGATTTGACGCGTGCCATTATCCAGCTGTAACTACACTTGTGGTTCAGAAATATTTATAAATCTCAATACTGCATATCAAAAAATAGGCTAATTTAATAAAATATAGTAATTTTTAAAAAAATTTAAAAATAAGTTTTTTTTTTTTTTTTTACATAACTAAGGTAAAACGCGTTCCCGGACTGCGTTTTTAAAAACGCGTTCCCAGAATGCGTTTTTACACGTATGCGTTTTTAAAAACGCATTCCAGGAGTGCGTTTTTATTTTTTATTTTTTTTTAAATTTAGTTTCGATGTTAATTTTGTTTAAAAGATACATTGGGTCACATTGATTACTTACGACCTAGAAGAGAATTATATTCTGTAGCCTAGAAAATCTTTTTGAGCGACTACATACATATTTTATTTTTTTCAAAAACATTAATTTATCTACTAATATATGTACCAAATTATACACAAAATAATTATTAAAAACTAAATTATACATTAATTTCACCAAATAATAATAATATTATCTAGGGGTGAGCATTCGGTTAATTCAGTTATTGACCGAACCAAATTAATCGAAACCGAAAAAACACCGACCAAACTTTTTTAAAATGAAAACCGATAACCAATATTTTTAAAATAATAATACTAATAAAACCAGTTAAATCAGTTAAGTCGGTTAATCAATATTTTTAAAATCAAAACCGATAACCGATTTTGTAAACAAAACAAAATGATTTGTTTTGTAGAACAATAATAATGTGAAGTAACAAAATAAAAATAGAGAAATTTAACTTTGTAAAGTAATACAATAAACTAATAAAGGGTCAAGTAAGATTCAAATTTGTGATGCTGGGTTAGGGGTACAAAGCCCCACCAGTAGAGCATATGACCGTACTTGGCAAAATTGTTACTAACAAATATATAATAACCGATTTAACCGATATCATTTTTGATTTTAAAAATACCGGATAACCGACTTAAATGATTTAACTGAATACTTACCCTTAGATAATATTATTGTTATTTGGTGAAATTGATCTATAATTTGGTTTTGAATAATTATTTGGTGATATATTAGTAGATAAATTAATGTTTTTGAAAATAATAAAATATGTATGTAGTCGCTCAAAAAGATTTTCTAGGCTATAGAATATAATTATCTTCTAGGTCATAAGTAACCAATGTGACCCAATGTATCTTTTAAACAAAAAATTAACATCGAAACTAAATTTTAAAAAATAAAAGATAAAAACGCAATCCAAGGATGCATTTTTAAAAACGTACTCCTGGAATCGCGAATGAGTTTTTAAAAACGCATACGTGGAACGCGCTTTTAAAAACGCATTCCTGGAACACGTTTTTAAAAACGCATTCCGGGAACGCGTTTTTAAAAACGCATTCCGAGAGTACGTTTTACCTTAATTTTGTAAAAAAAAAACTTATTTTTTAATATATTTTTTTAAAATTACTATATTTTATAAAATTAGCCTAAAAAAATATTTATATATATTATTTTTAATATAATACAAAATAAATTTTTTATTTATATTTTGGAAAACAATAGGTAAAAGATGGATGTGACGCGTGTCCGTTATCCAGCTGTATCCCACTTGATATATTTCAACCGCTTCATCTTTCTGTTTCCCCCATGCACAGCCCATACCCCCCTCCAAATCCACCGGATACTCCGGTCACCAGTTATCCACTTCTCTCATATAAATAATCTCAACTCACAGGCTCCCCAATCCAAATTCGGAATTCTCTTCTTGTTCTCTATTCAAAGGGGCAAAAGAAATTTCCAAAATGGCAGTAAATATCCGCAAAACGGATACGGATCGGATCAAGGGTCCGTGGAGCTCCGATGAAGACGACCTTCTACAGCAACTGGTTCAGAAGCACGGCCCGAGAAATTGGTCCCTCATCAGCAAGTCCATCGTCGGGAGATCGGGGAAGAGCTGCCGTTTGAGATGGTGTAATCAGCTTTCTCCGCAGGTGGAGCATCGGGCTTTCAGCCCGGAAGAGGATCGGATCATCATTCGGGCCCATGCCAAGTTCGGGAACAAATGGGCCACCATATCCCGGCTCCTTTCGGGTCGGACCGATAACGCCATCAAGAATCACTGGAACTCGACCCTCAAGCGGAAGTGCGATGAGTGTGGTGGCGATAATAATAGTTTTGGGAATTGTGCGGAGTTTGAGATTCAGCCGCCGTTGAAGAGATCCGTCAGCGACGGTTCGGGCCTACCCGTTTACTTGAGCCCAGGTAGCCCGTCTTGCTCTGACGTCAGCGACTCGAGTTTGCAGGTGTTTACCGGGTCGAATTTGTATAAACCGGTGGCGAGACCCGGCGGCGTTTCCCCGAGGAAACTAGAAGTGGGATCCGCCGGCGGCGATCCTCCGACAAGTCTTAGTCTTTCTCTTCCAGGCTCGGATTCATCTGGGTCCACGAGTCACAATATTGACTCGGCTGAGGCAAAACAGAACCGTACTCCACCACCGCCGGCGGCGCCTTTGCTTTCGTTAGCAGCATCGCCGAAGCCTGAGTCTGTTTCTATGGCTACTCCCGTTGCTGCTCAGATGCAGCAGCAGAACAAGGTGTTCACGCCATTCAGCGCGGAGTTGATGGCTGTGATGCAGGAGATGATCAAATCGGAAGTGAGGAATTACATGATGGGATTGGAACAGCAGCAAAATAAACTTTACCACCATCATCATCAGCAGCAGCAACATTACATTCAACAGCAGATTCAGCATCAGGTTCAGCAGATGGGGATGTGCATGCAACAAGCCAATGTGAACGAGAGATTAAGGAATTCCACCAGAAATCGCGTTGGAATCAGCAGAATCGATTGAGTTCTTTTGCAAAAACTTGAAAATCAGAAACGGCCGAATGGGAGGATGGGGAGGATTTTTGGGGAGGGGGAGAAGAAACTATCTTTGTTCTAGTTCGATGTGTACAGTTAGGAGGAGTAAGTTTCGACGAGACGAATGAGGGAAAAAAAATGCAACAGAAAATGCAAAAATCCAAGAAAAAAAGGAGAGATTAAATTAAATTCCAATCAAATCCATGTTAATATTTTTGTGCTGTCTTATCTCTAGCTTTTTAAAACTATATACATAAATAATCTTAAATTTTGTTTCAATTTTATGGGTTTTTCTTGAATTTTGCTTTGGTTAAAAAAGGGCTCAGATCTGTGGAAAAATCCTTTCGGGCAAATGGGGAACACTTAAATGATTTGAGGGGAACTAAAAGCAAGACCAAGAAGAGAAAAAAAAAAAAAAGAGGAAATAGTTTTTATGCACATGATTTGGATAAAATATTATTTTTACACCAAATTAATTTTAAACAAACATTTAACAAAAAAATATAAATAACATATTAGTCATTATAAATATGACAAAAAAATGTATAAAATAAGGTATCAATATTGATCTCCTACTGTATTTGTATTTAGAAACTCTATTTCTAATGGATCTGAATATCCCTCCATTATATCAATCAAGCTGGGACTGCTACTATACATCAATTGACCATCGTAAATCATTTACTCATATTGAAATTGAAATGATCGATAAATAAGATATCCAGCCGCACAGATGATTTCACGAAAAAAACAAAAGAAGTGGACTGAATTGTGGTTCAAGACTGGCCTGTCATTCCCCATTGGTTGGAAGTTTTGAAAATGCTTTTGTGATAATTCCTATCCCTTTGCTCTGTTCAAATTTACACCAAAGTGGGGCACGCTTTTTCTTGGCTTTAATTAACCACTCGCTATCTTATTTTTATACATATTGAAATAATATAATTTTAATGGTCTAAGGTATCATACTGTTATTGTTCACGTCTCATTTTTTTTCCCACACTTCCTAAATATTAATTAGCATGTGTCAGTGCTATGCGTTTGTCTTTATCGTTGTTATCAGGTTTATTGTCCTGTTTTGATTGCTTGTTGTACCAGTTTGTTCTAATAATATAATCCATGTTGTATGTTCCAAAAAAAAAGTTATAAATGTCATGTTAGCAAACAATCCAAAAATATTTTTCTTAGTTCTTTCTTCTGATATATGTTCTTTTATACGGTTTCACGTTATTTAGATTTCAATATTTTATATTTTAAGAATCTAATCGAATTGTAAATCCTCGATGGTTCTGACTTCTGAGAGAATTATATTGATAAAATTTATATTTAGTATGTTTGAATCAAATTTCTAAAAAACTTTATCAATAGAGTAACTACTATAAAACCAAATGATACATGCAAACAGCTTTTTGAAAAAAAAGAATTGTTGTGTAGATGATGATTTTGAATAACCCGGATTGCGGTCTGGACTCTGGACCCGACACTTAAATGAATAAGGGGTAGTTAGTTGAATTAAAGGGTCCAATTAATAGAGAGCATAGTTTACTGAATTTGGAGTAATATTTTGTTGACAATACTCCCACCCTACAATATAGGCTGCGCAGCTTAAATTAGAGGGTTATTGGCAACGAAATGTGGTTTTTTAAATAGATAGTTTATTTCTTATAATTTGAAAATAATCAGTTTACCATTATGATTTTCAAAATAGGAAGTTTACCCATCTGATTTGTGAAAATATGCAATTTACCCATTGTGGTTTGTGACTAGTGCAAAACACATCATCGATTATACTATATTTTATAAATCACATGGGTAAAGTGTCTAATTTGAAATCACAAGATGTAAAATATCTATTTTGAAAACAACAGGGGTAAAATATTTATTTACAAATCACAGTAGGTAAAATGCATACTAACGATACCAATAGGAATAAAATATCTATCCACAAATTACATGAAAATAAATTACCAATTATCGATATATATGAGATAAATTGCTATTAACTCTAGATTAGAGATGGAGGCAAGCTAAAAATATGTCAGGTTAGTGGGGACATTTTGTTTTATTATAAAAAAAGAAAATTATTGGAAGGAATATAAATTGCGAATATTCTCGTTATGGTGGTTTTGAGATTGGGATACCGGATTGTTTATTAATAGAAGTCTTACAATTGAAAATTTATTGTATGATTCTTCTTAATTTTTGCACATTTTTTGTGATGTTCTGAACAAGTAATTCAAGGATTGAGGCAAACAAAAATTTGTCTCAAAACACATGGAAAAAGCCATGCAAAATGTGTATTTTTATAAAAACAATTATGTTAAAATCAGAGAATGCAATTCAAATATTTTATAACCATTGACAACAATGAAATACAAATATTTTATTCGATGCTATCCTATTAGGGACAATTATCGTTCTCCGAAAAATATGATTTAGAGAATGAAAAATGAAAATGAAGTATTAATATTTGATTTTATTTTAAGATAATGAATTTGAAAAATGAAACAAATATTTCCTCCGTGTTTCAATATTTTGGTAATAATATGAATTTATTAACAAATGCTCATATTATTTTCGGTTAATTATATTATTACCTTATGTAAGGCCCCGGAATTTGATTAATGTTAATTAAACATAATTTGAGAATTAATTAATAATTAATTTGGAATTAATTAATTAGATGTGAAATTGACCTTGTCTGCTCTCCCGCGCGCAGTTCGACCTCCACCCGCAAAAACCTTGAGTTCGCCGCCGTCCGGCCACCATTCGACGAGTCCGACCCACCACCATCTTCATCTATCTCAGGCACACATTTCGATACCAAGAATTGGAGGTTTGTGTTGCTGATTCCGTCGGATTTTGCCAGAAAATGGTGAGTTCGTGATTTCTAGGGTTCTTCCATTTCCGTTTGATTTCTTCATTTTGAACTTAGCTTGGTTCGATTTTGCATGTCTATCACCTTCCCCTCACCTAGACCAATGTTCCCCCTCCGATCTCCGCCCTCTTGCCGCCGTGGCTCGCCGGAAATGCCCAAAACCTTCGGATTTTGGAGTGAAGAACAAGGTACTTTACTTTCAGTTTTTAATTCGAATATTTGCCCATCAATTTAAGTGTTGATGTTAGTTTTTTGCATTTCATGTGGAATTTGGTCCAGCCTTTATTGATTTTTTTGGGGGAAATGCCGATAAATTGCTTTGCATGTGGCGGTGAATGTGTAATTCTTTACCTTGGTCGACTAATAATTCATTTTGTGATGCCCGGGAATTAATGGCGTTAATCCCGGTGTGGTAATGACCCTCAAGGGATTTTTTATTTGTGTGATGACCTGGGATTATAGATGTTAATCCCGGAGTGTTAATGACCCCTAAAGTTGTTTTACGTGGCGATTTGGAGTTTAATCGTAGTGTTGGGCCTTTCGGGCTCGTCTATTTGGGTAGTTGGGATCGTTGGATCTCGAGGTTGAGATTGTATTCTCATTACGGTGTAAAACCTAAGAGTTGGGTTTTTAGTGTGACTCGGGATCTGGGGTGCTTTGTGTGGACACCGGTAGGGGGTTTTGGAGTTAGAGAGAGAATTTTTGAAAACAGATGATTTTTAATGAATCATGATGTATTTGTGGGGCTATTAGTATTTCGGGGTATTTTTGCTATAAATACCAGTTGAACCCGAGATTTTAATTATTGAAATCATTTTTCTCCTCCAGCCGTTCCTCTCTCTCTCCCCGCTGTTTCCCGTCGCCCCCAACCCCCGCGCGCAAAAGCGCCGCGCCCGCCGCCGTCCGGTCGCCATCCGGCGCGTACGACCCACCACCGGCTTCTTCTCTTCCAGGCGCAGCTTCCCACACCAACAATTCGAAGTTTCGTCGCGATTTACGTTCGAATTTTGCAGAAAAGCGCACAGACCCAAATTCTAGGGTTCTTCCGATTTTGAGCGATTTCCTTCCGATCTTCATGGGTAACCTCCCTTACCCCTTTTTCGTTATTCTCATGTAATTCCCTGCCATTTTTGGTGATGTTGGTTCGAATTAATTCCCTAATTTCGTGAGGGTTTAGGTTAGAATTTGGGGGTTTTGGCAGGGGGGTGGTGATTCTTGTTATTGATCGATTATTACATGTTTTAGATGTATTATGGTGCTTGGTTGGGTTCGAAATTGAGATGATAGGGTTCGAAAAAATTGAAGGGTGTTCTTGAACAATTTTCGTTGATGTCTCATTCGTTTCCCTCCCTGCATGTGCCCTACCCCGGGTCTTTTAAATGATTAATTGTCGTGTGTTGACAATTGTTTTTGAGGGATATGGGTGTGCTTGAGCATGGGTTGCATGTTCGTAAATAATTGTGAATTATTTATCGTGTTAGCACATCGTTCCTCGGGGCATGGAACTCGAGCAAGGTTTGGCTCGGACTTCGGAGATTTAAGGTACGTGCGACGTACGAGCATACTTTATATGAGAGCATTGTGAAATGCATAGTGTATTTTGATTGCATTAGATGGTTGTGCGTATGGTTATATATATGTGTTGATATAGCTATGGAACGACCTAATCTTGATATCGCCGCCACAAGCGTGCGTGATTTTAGAGTAGTATAACCTTACATGATATATGGGGTACTGGTTTTATATGACAATTGTAGGGCATTGAGGTGCCTGAGAATGACTGTGGAATCATGTAATCATTGTAAGACATTTGAGATGTCTGAGTATAATGGAGAATTGGTATAAATGCGAGGCATTTGAGCTATCTGTGATTGATAGAGAAGTTGAAAAATCAGTATTAGATATTGAGATATCTATATTTGTATGTATAATGAATTTGGAATCATTAATTATTGATATTTGAAAATCAGGCATGCGATGAGTTAATCAATGTGTTGATTTACTGATTTTTGAGATTTGATGAGTTTGATGATTGTGAGAACAGGGACAGTACACGGAATCCCGGATGAGGACGTTGCCATCCAGGGAGTATCATTTAAAATTCATTAGTATTTACTTTTGTTGTAAATTATGAATTTCATTATTGTGATTATGGGATTTTGTGTATTGGTATGATCACCCCGTTGGGGGCTGTCTCTGTTGGGGCAGGTGAACAGGTACATCGATGGCTGTGGAGCTTAGCTCGAGCTGTTGATTGGATGTACTCCCAGGATCGTGGTACCAGGGCTTGATGGAGCACGGTATCGTATAGAGTACTTATATACACCCGATGGTTATATACACATTTATGATGCTCGCATGTGAGCACGGTTATACTTGAATATGGGTTGTATATAAAGGCATGAGCCTTTCTCTCTTTCATTCTATGTTGCATGCAATTAAGGGTAGAATTGCTAATGATATGAGAGTCATTGGTGTATTATGTGGGTGTTGAAACCCACTTATGTTGTCTTATGTGTGGTGTCTTCCCTGGCTGGGAATTTACTTAGTGTTGCTGTATTCTGTTGAGTATGTGTTTTCCCTGGCCGGGAACTATATTATGTGATGTGCTTTTATTTTGGGATGGCTCTATTTATGGGGAGACTCTGCCCAAATTTTTATAAAAGTCCACAATGTAAAAAGTGGTGTAATGGGGATGGAAATGGGCGAAATCTATGAGTCTATTTGTTGGTAGAGATGATCTTATAACGTTGAATATTAAGGAAATTTTGTAATTGCCATTCAATGTTAAAGCATCATCTGAGTTTCCCGATTGATTTGTATAGAAGCATGAGCCACACATAGTGGTTAATACACTAATCAAGGGTTAAGGGCTAGGGGTCCTTACATTAGTGGTATCAGAGCAGTGGTTGCTCATTGGGGCTGTTAAGGGCCTAGGAAGTTATTGATAGCACATATTTATGCATGATGGCATTAATGTTGTACGGCATAACTAATTGTTTATGTGCTTTTATGATATGAAAAGTGGTATTGCTAACCATTGTGGTTGCAGGAATCGTGTGGAACACGATATGATGGCATTAATAGTGATGTCTGGCACTCCGTGTGTTACGTGCCAAGGAATCTGATTTTGTAAGAAAATCAGGTAAATGGATATTTTCGAGGTAACTTGTCTTGGTATACGTATTGACTTGCAAGTGGTTGCATATATGCATTGAATGTTTGATGCATAGCGTATATGGCTATTGTTGCTAACCATGATGGTTGCAGGTTACAGGAAATATGGAGTATAAAAAGGAATGATGATTATACATTCCAGGAGTCTTGTTTATCACAGTGAGAATTTTTATACTTACGTTATACCGCTAAAAATGTGGAGCGGGAGGGGGGAGGTTCGCTTGCACATGGAGGCGGGGTATTCCATACTAAGCGAGGATGAGATACCGCTTGTATGAAGAAGCTTATGCTTATACCGCTAAAAATGTGGAGCGGGAGGGGGGAGGCTCGCTTGCACATGGAGGCGGGGTATTCCATACTAAGCGAGGATGAGATACCGCTTGTATGAAGAAGCGAGGATGAGATGCCGCTTGTTGTGATGATTCATCTCTTTGTGATGATTGGCGATGGTTTATACCGCCGGACACGGATGATAGCGGTGATGTATTCCACTGTGTCGATTTATATTCATTTCTTTATGAGGACACGGATGATAGCGGTGATGTATTCCTCTGTGTCGATTTATATTCATTTCTTTATGAGGACACGGATGATAGCGGTGATGTATTCCGCTGTGTCGATTTAAATTCATTTCTTTATGAGGACACGGATGATAGCGGTGATGTATTCCGTTGTGTCGATTTATATTCATTTCTTTATGAGGACACGGATGATAGCGGTGATGTATTCCGCTGTGTCGATTTATATTCATTTCTTTATGAGGACACGGATGATAGCGACGATGTATTCCGCTGTGTCGATGATGATGATTCATTCCTCTATGATGATGGGCGATGATTCATACCGCCAGACACATGTATAGCGATGAGACATTCCGCTGTGTCGGTTGATGATGGTTCACGCCGTTGAGCATATGTATATGATGATTTACGATGACTCATTCTTCTATGAGGATTGGCGATGATTCGTGCCACCGGATATGTTGATAGCGATGCCTCTTTCCGCTATTATGTGGACGATGATTCATGCTCAGGTGTATAGCGAGGTTTCATGCCACTTATTATATGACGAGGTATCATGCCGTCGATCTTATAGCGATGGATTGTGCCGCTATGTACTCAGCACATGATTTTGCCGCCTTCGAGCGATGGGTGCTGATTACGCACTATTACCGAGTGACGGAGACAGGTATGCCGCTATCTTGTTAGCGATGAGGTATGGAATATTGCTATTCTATTAGCATTATTGTAGCTAGCATGTGTTGATATGCATGTTTTATTATGACTATTTTATTAGCATAATGGTGGGTGGCATACGTTGATGTACATGGACCGTCACGAGTTGACTAGATTGTTTGGATGTCATTGTTGACATGTATCGTCACTAGTTGACGATGCCTTAGATGCCATGAGTGGGCATGTGTCGTCACGGGATGACGATGACGATGGTGTAGGAGATGTCTTATTAGACATGCATCATCGTTACGATGAACAATGCGTTGAGTATACGTATTCAGTTGTATGCCTTGGGTGCCAGTGCCGAGCACAAGGTGGTGTTTACGTCACCGATTGACGTGACCCTTATACCGAGCGGGCTGCTCGAGGAATGGATGGACGCGCTGTACTTGTGATTGTACCTCAGCATATGTTTGAGGTGATCATATTACGAGTGGTGATACCCTTGGGATATGCTCGTTGGAATGGCTGTCCTAAAGGATTAGGATCAGGTTACGTTAAGTACATAGGGACACTGGAGTGTTCAGGGTGTATCGGCATTGGAGGAACGTTGGGTACAGAACCACTACTCTATTGATTTTTTTTCTTCCCACGGTATGGTATGCCGTGCGGAAACGTCCATCTTATTGGTAGGTTTGAGGTGAACCTAGAGAGGCAGCGACTAGTTGTCTGCCGCGTGTGTGCAGCACCATGAGGGGCTTGCTAGAGCCGTTATACTGCTCGTTGGAACCAAGTTTGGCAAATCGTAATCGTAGGGTGATACGATGTGGATTGTGGTGGACTTTAGTAGTCACCACGTCATTGAGGTTGAGGTTGTGCATGCCTCATTGAAACATATATACGTTTATATTAAATCTTGGTGAGACTTGTCTGGGACAGCTCATAATGTTGGAGTACCAACAAGAGAGTCATCAAGTCGTTGTTGACTCGATCTGGGGAAATCCGTGTATTTGGGATGCAATGGGTGTTATTGTATCCAGTTTTTTCCGAACGGTGGTTCGAGACTAGTGGATCTCGAGTCCGATGGCACTTCCCTTGTGGGGAAGGAGGTAGTATTATACCTATTTGGGAATCTTTGAAAGATTCGGTAAGTTGGTGCATGTGGTATTGATTTTGGGGAATCACGCCGTGTTGCTAATCGTCGATTATCATTCTCCACGGGGTAGGGAATGACTCAGAACTGACGGTTGTGTTTGGGGCTTAAGGGTATGTTGTAGATATCCGAGCCAAGTGCACTATGTATGCATGTGGTGTCCGTGCTTAAGCAGGTATACCAGTGAGTATACGGATGCCAGTCATTGATTTCCTTTTGTCAAGCATAGAGTTATGCTATTTTTGGATGGTTAAATCTCTGATGAGAGATAGGGAACACCTTGAGATTGGGAATCTCCATGGCACGATAATTATGAGGAATAATCGTGAAGTTAGTTGACTTCCCTTGAGGAGGGATTACCTTGTCTGGGTTGAGGTGTTTCCTTGTTGGTGTTTTCCTCCGAGTTATTCGATAGCCTTCCCAAGTTTGGATTGTTAAATCCTAGGATTATCAAGGGATCGCAGGAATTCGGATTTGTTGGGTGTCGCTGTTGACACAAGCGATGAGGATGCAAATTGTTTGTTGCATGTCCTTTCAGAAGTTACAACTCTGTGGAGTCTCGATTGTTTATTTATGATCGGGATGTGATTCTTGGAACATCCGGAGGTGGACATCTTGTGAGATGTCTTTTGTGTGGATCGGTGGCCGTGAGTTGCCCGATCCGAGTTGCAATGATGCGACTGCTCCTTTGATGGAGGAAGTTTGAAAAGTGGAAACCAGGTTTGGTATGTGTACACCGTGGTATACTAGTGTTTCCCTTGTAACGATGTATGTTAGACATCGTGAGTCATGGTAGAGACGTCATTGAATGATATCTACGATGGAATCGGGAGCGATTCAAATCCTTGCAGTTTCAGTTGACTAACTGATTTTGGATTGTTAGCGTTATGTTGTGCCGACGCTCTTTCGTTTTGGTGGACTGGAAGGGTTATTTCATTCCAGAGTTTGGTGCGAAGTAGGTACCCTCGCATTTATTAATACGATTCTGATATGGTCAAGAATCGAGGTTATCGCTTCATGTTGTTGTGTAGCCTGGGTGTTATGTGTTACACCGGTGCTAATTTCGAGGACGAAATTCTTTTAGTGGGGGATATTGTGATGACCTGGGATTATAGATGTAATCCCGGAGTGTTAATGACCCCTAAAGTTGTTTTACGTGGCGATTTGGAGTTTAATCGTAGTGTTGGGCCTCTCGGGCTCGTCTATTTGGGTAGTTGGGATCGTTGGATCCCGAGGTTGAGATTGTATTCTCATTACGGTGTAAAACCTAAGAGTTGGGTTTTTAGTGTGACTCGGGATCTGGGATGCTTTGTGTGGACACCGGTAGGGGGTTTTGGAGTTAGAGAGAGAATTTTTGAAAACATATGATTTTTAATGAATCATGATGTATTTGTGGGGCTATTAGTATTTCGGGGTATTTTTGCTATAAATACCAGTTGAACCCGAGATTTTAATTATTGAAATCATTTTTCTCCTCCAGCCGTTCCTCTCTCTCTCCCCGCTGTTTCCCGTCGCCCCCAACCCCCGCGCGCAAAAGCGCCGCGCCCGCCGCCGTCCGGCCGCCATCCGGCGCGTCCGACCCACCACCGGCTTCGTCTCTTCCAGGCGCAGCTTCCCACACCAACAACTCGAAGTTTCGTCGTGATTTACGTTCGAATTTTGCAGAAAAGCGCACAGACCCAAATTCTAGGGTTCTTCCGATTTTGAGAGATTTCCTTCCGATCTTCGTATGGGTAACCTCCCTTACCCCTTTTTCGTTATTCTCATGTAATTCCCTGCCATTTTTGGTGATGTTGGTTCGAATTAATTCCCTAATTTCGTGAGGGTTTAGGTTCGAATTTGGGGGTTTTGGCAGGGGGGTGGTGATTCTTGTTATTGATCGATTATTACATGTTTTAGATGTATTATGGTGCTTGGTTGTGTTCAAAATTGAGATGATAGGGTTCGAAAAAATTGAAGGGTGTTCTTGAACAATTTTCATTGATGTCTCATTCGTTTCCCTTCCTGCATGTGCCCTGCCCCGGGTCTTTTAAATGATTAATTGTCGTGTGTTGACAATTGTTTTTGAGGGTTATGGGTGTGCTTGAGCATGGGTTGCATGTTCGTAAATAATTGTGAATTATTTATCGTGTTAGCACATCGTTCCTCGGGGCATGGAACTCGAGCAAGGTTTGGCTCGGACTTCGGAGATTTAAGGTACGTGCGACGTACGAGCATTACTTTATATGAGAGCATTGTGAAATGCATAGTGTATTTTGATTGCATTAGATGGTTGTGCGTATGGTTATATATATATGTGTTGATATAGCTATGGAACGACCTAATCTTGATATCGCCGCCACAAGCGTGCGTGATTTTAGAGTAGTATAACCTTACATGATATATGGGGTACTGGTTTTATATGACAATTGTAGGGCATTGAGGTGCCTGAGAATGACTGTGGAATCATGTAATCATTGTAAGACATTTGAGATGTCTGAGTATAATGGAGAATTGGTAAAATAAATGCGAGGCATTTGAGCTATCTGTGATTGATAGAGAAGTTGAAAAATCAGTATTAGATATTGAGATATCTATATTTGTATGTATAATGAATTTGGAATCATTAATTATTGATATTTGAAAATCAGGCATGCGATGAGTTAATCAATGTGTTGATTTACTGATTTTTGAGATTTGATGAGTTTGATGATTGTGAGGATAGGGACAGTACACGGAATCCCGGATGAGGACGTTGCCATCCAGGGAGTATCATTTAAAATTCATTAGTATTTACTTTTGTTGTAAATTATGAATTTCATTATTGTGATTATGGGATTTTGTGTATTGGTATGCTCACCCCGTTGGTGGCTGTCTCTGTTGGGGCAGGTGAACAGGTACATCGATGGCTGTGGAGCTGAGCTCGAGCTGTTGATTGGATGTACCCCAGGATCGTGGCACCAGGGCTTGATGGAGCACGGTATCGTATAGAGTACTTATATACACCCGAGGGTTATATACACATTTATGATGCTCGCATGTGAGCACGGTTATACTTGTATATGGGTTGTATATAAAGGCATGAGCCTTTCTCTCTTTCATTCTATGTTGCATGCAATTAAGGGTAGAATTGCTAATGATATGAGAGTCATTGGTGTATTATGTGGGTGTTGAAACCCACTTATGTTGTCTTATGTGTGGTGTCTTCCCTGGCTGGGAATTTACTTAGTGTTGCTGTATTCTGTTGAGTATGTGTTTTCCCTGGCCGGGAACTATATTATGTGATGTGCTTTTATTTCGGGATGGCTCTTATTTATGGGGAGACTCTGCCCAAATTTTTATAAAAGTCCACAATGTAAAATGTGGTGTAATGGGGATGGAAATGGGCGAAATCTATGAGTCTATTTGTTGGTAGAGATGATCTTATAACGTTGAATATTAAGGAAATTTTGTAATTGCCATTCAATGTTAAAGCATCATCTGAGTTTCCCGATTGATTTGTATAGAAGCATGAGCCACACATAGTGGTTAATACACTAATCAAGGGTTAAGGGCTAGTGGTCCTTACAATTTGTGGCAATTATGAATTAGTTACGGTGTTGGGGCACCCGAGAATGATAAATCGAGTATTTGGGATCGTTGGATCCAAATGTTTAGATTGTATTCTCATCGTGGTTAAAAACCTTGAAATTGGGTTTTTTTTGTGGTATCTGGGGTCCGGGGTACTTTGTATTGGGGCTGGTATTGGAAATGGTGATTGGAGAGATGATTTTTGAAAAGAGATGATTTTTAATGAATGATGTATTTGTGGAGGTATTTGTATTTTGGAGCCTTGGTACTATATATACCAAGTGGACTCGGTGTTTCGTCATTGCACGAAATATCCTCTCTCTCTCTCTCCTCGCTTCCCACCCATTTCCCCAAAAACCCTCTTCCTTTCTCTTGGAAGAAAAATGGTTGGAAGCTCGGCTCGGAGCCGTATTTCTCGAAGATAATGAGGTATTGTTCTTCCCCTCGCATATATCTTCGATTTGTTTGTAGAATTGTTCATTTTGGTTAAGGTTTGGGTTGGATTTGGAATTTGGGGATTTTTGGTTAAAATCCAAAGTTGAGTTTTTGGAGTTTTTACTGGTTTTAAATGGAGTATTTGAGGTGTTGAAGGTGTATGTGGTATTAGTTTTGAGTTTGGGTGTGAAAAACCATTAAAGCTCAAATTTTTTGGAAACCCGCAGGTCGCGATCGATGGCGGCTTGGCGCCCATCGATCGCGACATGTTACTGATTTTGGGAAGGCGATGAGCAGTAGCTGCGATCGATCGCGAGGGTCTTGGCGATCGATCGCGAGATTTGGCGATCGATCGCGGTTGGCAGTGTTTCGGGCAGTGGACTTGCGCGATCGATCGCGGCCCTGTTTCGGTTGGTTTTTATTGGAAATTTTGGAAAATGTCGTTTGGAATCGAGGTTTAATTAGCCGATTTCTAGGGCAATGTCTACATTCCAATGTGAATGCTATTCTTTTAAAATGGAGTGGTTGGAGCCAAATTTTAAAGAAAATATGGAATGACTAGATTTAGTAGTTGGCTAACCTTTGATCATATAAAATGGTTTGGGTATTATGCATGCTTAACCAGGAGTCCTTTAAAATGGCTAATCGTCATGAATTGACGATAGGTTGGAGATTGTGGATGTGCTTGGGCACGTGGTTGCATGCTTGTGTGTAATTGTGACTTATTTATGTGTTAGCACATAATTCATCGGGTCGCGAGACTCAGTCAAGTTTTGGTTCGGACTACGGAATCATAAGATACGTATAATGTACGAGCATAGCTTTTTATATTATTGCAACTGTGAGATGCATGGTTATTTGTATTTGCAATAAATGGATAGATATATTGGAAATTATATGGTGCCCGCTTTTGAGCGAGCAATGATTGGAATAATGTCGCCGTTGAGCGAACGTTGATTATGACGCCGCAGCTGTTGAGCGCGCGTGGGATTAAAATGCCGCTATTGTGGAGCGAGCAATGAAATAGAATGAAATTATTAGTGAGATATATGAAATATCTGTAATCATTGTTTAATGATTCGATTTTGTTGATTATGGTATCAGTACATGGGGAACGGATTTGTTAATCAATGTACTGATTAACTGGCTTTGGGAATTTGATGGTTCGGTTATTTTGAGAACAGAAATAGCACAGGGGATCCCGGATGAGGATGATGCCATCCAGGGAGTGTCTTTTAAATATTCATAGCCTTTACATTGTGTAAATTATGAATTGTAATATTGTGCTTATTGGATTTGGGATATTGCTATGCTCACCCCGTGTGGGGGCTGTCTCTGTTGGGGCAGGTGAATAGGTACATCGATAGCTTTGGAGTAGAGCTCGAGCCATGGATTGGAGGTGCTTCCAGGATCGAAGCACCAGTGACGGTATTGAGCACAATGTTTTATACATTTGATGCACATACATTTGTTGATGCTAGCATTTGAGCACTGCTATATGTGTATATGGTTTGTATAAAGAGGCAAATGCCTTTCTATTTTCATTTATTGGTCGCATGCAATTAAATGAACTGAGAATATGTTAGTGCATTAAAAGGGTGCATGATATGTATGTGAACTTGGTTAAGGGAAAGTGGACATTGTATGGAATAATGTAAGAAATTTTATTATTGGCATGTTTTGCTATGGTTACAAGTGGTCTTTCCCCTACATATATGATTGCATGCACTATATGTATGGGTTAATACACTAATAACGGATTAAGGGCATTGCCCATTTATACATTCCATATACACGTAAAATGTACTCACATGAGAGTATCCAATGCATAAGCGTGTATCTAATGTATAAGATACTCTACCAAATACCGTTACTGGTACTTCAATCCTGGAAGCACCTCCCATGCACAGCTCGGTCTCAACTCCGGATCTACGTGCTTATTCAACCAGCTCTGGTACTTCAATCCTGGAAGTATCTCAAATCAACAGTCCAAGCTCAACTCCAAAGCTACTGCTGCAGCTGTATCACCTGTCCCAACAGAGACAGCCCCACAAGGGGTGAGCATACCAATACCACCAATCCAATAATCATAATATTCCAGTTCATACTTTACAGGCCATGAATTTAAATGATACTCCCTGGATGATATCATCCTCATCCGGGGTCCCTGATGTGACTAGAAATAGACACATCTTTAGCGCTTAATTGTCTACGATTTGGTAGGTTTTGATGGATAATTTGATACGTATGCTACCTAATCGTATATTTGTGTAATTATAGGTACAATCGAAGAAAACGAGCTAAAAATGATGTGTAAAGACCAAGAAAAGACATGGTGTGATGCCCCGAAATTAATTATATGCAATTTGGGCATTAATGATGTTTATATGATGAATTAGGTGGTAATTGATTTATGTGTTGGGTAATGAAGTGTTAACATGATTTAATTTTATTAATTACCAATTATGAGGAAAGCATGATTTTAGTGGAAGTGGAATGCATTTTTTGTAAATTCTTTTAAAATACCATGTTGGGGTATTTTATACATCATGTTAAGTTTTGGGTACAATTTTAATTAATCTACACATACCCCCCTTTTAACTCCACTATACCTTTCTCCCTTCACTTTACCAATCACACTTTAAATCCCCCAACCCAATCTCAAACCCTACCTTTAACCCCATTTTCGAAATCCTCCAAGGAAGGAGAAGGAAAGTTCCACAAAACTTGTGTTTGTGTGATTTTTATCAAGATTTGGAGTCTTCAAGAGGTATGGAACCCTTCCTAAAGTTTTGATGATGTTTGGATTTGAAATGGGATGATTTTAAAGTGATTTAAGTGGGTTTGTTTTGGGTATATGTTATATATGTTTGGGGTATGATTTTGAAGTGTTTTATGTGAGTTTTAGTGTGTTATGATGTTGTAGAGAAGTTTGGGTTTGAAGGGTTTGAAGTGGAGCTTGAAAAATGCTCATTAATGGCGATTTTTTTCGTGGTTCAGGACTCGGCGATCGATCGCCCGTTCTTGGCGATCGATCGCGAGCCAGCAGTGGGCGCCAGTAGCATTTGGCGATCGATCGCCACCTTTGGGCGATCGATCGGCGAGGCTGGCGATCGATCGCGCCAAAAGTGGCGATCGATCGCCAAGGTATGAATTTTTGAGCCTCGTCCAGTATGATCTCGCGATCGATCGGGCCTGGGCGGCGATCGATCGCGAGGTATAAAAATGTGTATTTTTGATGTCTTTGTGGGATTTTTGGATATTGGACTATGATTAGCTTCTAATATCGATTTATATGGTTATGTAGAACCATCCCAGGTACCCACAACATCAAGGAGATAAAGTTCTCAAACTCCTCCACTTTTGGAATTAAGGTACGTAAGAAACGTACGGGCATCGGATGGTAAACCATACTCCTACATAAGATGTTTATGATGATGATTATGATAAGTAAGTTTATGATGATGTTTATGATGATGATTATGACAAGTAAGTTTATGATGATGATGTTTATGATGATGATTATGATAAGTAAGTTTATGATGATGTTTATGATGATGATTATGATAAGTAAGTTTATGATGATGATGTTTATGATGATGATTGTGATAAGTAAGTTTATGATGATGTTTATGATGATGATTATGATAAGTAAGTTTATGATGATGATGTTTATGATGATGATTGTGATAAGTAAGTTTATGATAATGTTTATACGAGGTTTATTTAACGATACGATGTTTGTGATATGGTAAGATGCCATACGACAGGGTAAGATGCCCATATGGTAAGATGCCATACGATAGGGTAAGATGCCCACAGTGTAAGATGCCCACAGGGTAAGATGCCCATATGGTAAGATGCCATACGATGTTCCCGATATGGTAAGATGCCATACGATAGGGTAAGATGCCCATATGCATGAATGTGAATCAGGGTCAACAGAAAGAAGTTAATGAATAACCAGCAAGTCTACTTAACCAAGATTTCATGCATTTACTGTTATGTTTCTTTTATGATGTAAGTAAAGATGTGTATGCTCATGATGTGTTGTCCCTGTAGGTACACTTTTGGACGGAAGGCTCAGGGTCGGGTTGAGACAGTGAGCTATGAGGAGCATGAAAGAAAATAGGATACATGATTTTTGGGATAGTCTCTACTCTAGGAGTAGTATAATTCTATCGCTTTAACATTCATTTTGAGAATGTAATTAATTAAGTTTTTGAAACTTCATATTTTGGCCTGTAATCTTATTAGCTCAAAGCTACAACCGGAACCCTAAGACGTTATTAATACATGTTTAGTTCCATTATATGTGCTTAAGATGATGTTAAGGTAGGAAGACCCTACATTAGTGGTATCAGAGCAGTTGTTAGATAACCCGGGAATGAGTGAAGGGTAGCCTTAGCAATAAGTTGGCTAGGTGCTTCTTTCTAAACATGTTTTGTACATAAGTTGCATATGAAGTATATGATGTTACACTAACATGTTTGATTATCTGACGATGTATTATATGAACTGCCTTTGGTATTGTTGTTAACCCTTGTGTTGCAGCATGGCAGCGAATGTTGAAGTGGGAGATGCAGATAGTGTGAATGCAAGTGCTGGACATACGAATCCCCTACCCCCGCCAGCTTTCGGCGAAGAACCGTCTGAACAACAGTTGTTGCCTGGGGAGCTGAGCTTGACTCAATTTCTCGCATACCAACTCCCGACATTTGAAGGAACTGAGACAGGGGAACAGGCAGAAGAGTGGTTGGAAAGAATAGAGCAAATATTTGTGGCAGTTCCTTGTGCTAAGACGGTCTGTATAAGACTCGCGGAGTTCCAATTGGCCAAGAAGGCGCTGATGTGGTGGAAGACCACAGTAGTAGAGCAAGAGGCTCAAGGTCATGAAGTTAATTGGAAGCTGTTCAGAACTCGGTTTCTGACCCGCTATTTCTCAGCTGCTGCACGACAGGCCAAGGAAGATGAATTCACTAACATCAAGCAAGGTAACATGCCGGTGTCAGATTATGCTCTCCAAGACTGTTCTTTGCTCAGATATGTGCCTCATATCGCCACAAGTACGCAAACAAAGATGAGGAATTTCATGAAGGGCTTGAGGCCGGAACTGTATGATAGGGTGATCACTTATGGCCCTACTTGCTTTGACGATGCACTTTCACGGGCTGAGCTAGCCGAACTAGGAGTTGGTGCATACCCTAATACCGTACCACCTCCAGCACCCCCTCAGAAATCCACTCCCGATAATTTGAGGCCGAGGGGTGATCAGTTCAAGCCAAGAGGAAACACATTAGCGTCAAGGTTTAGTGGTAACAGGCCCGACAATCGTTGGAAAGGAAACCGTAGGGATGACGCCCAGTCAGGAAGAGGACAGCCTCAGGGTGGCAGATTTGGGAAGGCCATGTGCTCTATTTGTGGGCAACCACATCTGACAAAAGATTGCGTGGGATGCTATGTTTGTGGCAACAAGGGCCACTTTGCTCGGCAATGTCCCAACCGAGAGGGACAACAGAACTCTGCGGGGAGGCATGCAGACAGAGCAGTACAACACAGACCACCTTTTGCACCGAGGCAGTTTGGAGGTCAGCCCATGGGGCCACCTCAGGGACATGTTTATGCTTTGACAAGGGAGCAGGCTACAGCGGCTCCGGAGGAGGTTATAGCGGGTACGTGTCTTTTATTTACGCACCCTGCTTTTATATTGATCGACACAGGTGCATCACACTCTTTCGTGTCGACAAGTTTTGTGGAAAGGCACCACATATGCACTTCTCCGTCGCCCACGCCTCTTATAGTCTCGACCCCCACTGGAAGAAGTATGATTACTGATCAGATTGTCTATGATGGCCTCATTTATTTTGAGGATAACGAGCTAAGGTCAGATTTGATTGTTCTGGGGATGTCAGACTTTGACTGCATTGTAGGCATTGATGTTCTGAACAGGTATCAGGCAGTTGTGAACTGCAGGCAGAGGACTGTCCGATTCAGGTCTGATGTGGGAGTCCAGTGGACGTTCTTTGGGGATGGTTCTTGTTCTAAGATTCCGTTGATATCTGCGGTCAAGATGGCACAGTTATTGGAACGAGGCCATACTGGATATCTCATCTATGCTGTTGATGTTTCTGAAAAGAAAGAAGAATTAAAGGTTGAGGATGTGCCTGTAGTGGCGGAATTTCTTGATGTCTTTCCGGAAGAGATTCCCGGATTCCCACCGATGAGAGAGGTCGAGTTTGGGATTGAGTTACTACCGGGGACGTCTGCCATTTCTCGTGCCCCATATAAGATGGCACCAGCGGAACTAAGGGAGTTAAAGATTCAGTTGCAAGAGCTCCTTGATACGGGCTATATACGCCCTAGCGTATCGCCCTGAGGAGCACCAGTTTTATTTGTTAAGAAGAAAGATGGTTCGATGCGTCTGTGCATCGATTACAGACAACTGAACAAAGCTACAGTGAAGAACAAGTATCCACTCCCGAGGATTGATGATTTGTTTGACCAGTTGCAGGGTACGAGGCTCTACAGTAAGATCGATCTGAGGTCGGGGTACCATCAGATTCGAGTAAGGGAAGATGATGTCCAGAAGACAGCTTTCAGGACTAGATATGGGCACTATGAATTCCTAGTCATGCCTTTTGGGGTGACGAATGCCCCAGCTGTTTTCATGAGTTTGATGAACAGGGTGTTCCAGCCATATTTGGATCAGTTCGTCATAGTTTTCATTGACGATATACTCATCTACTCCCGGACTGAAGAGGAACACGTGAAGCACTTGAGGACAGTGCTCCAGATCCTTAGGGATCATCAGTTATATGCAAAGCTCAGCAAGTGCAAGTTCTGGTTGAAGTGTAGTGTTCTTGGACCATGTTATATCTAGCAGGGGGATATCTGTGGATCCCAGGAAGATTGAAGCTGTGATGGAGTGGGCTGCACCCACTTCTGTACCTGAGATACAGAGCTTTCTCGGTTTGGCAGGATATTACCGACGTTTTGTCGAGGGTATTTCAAAGATTGCCAAACCTCTGACACAGCTGACTCAGAAAGGAGTCCCGTTTTATTGGTCTGAAGCTTGTGAGGAAAGCTTCCAAGAGCTGAAGCGTTGTTTGACTACAACGCCTGTATTGGTGATTCCTTCTGAGAATAAGAGATTTGCCTTGTACACAGATGCATCATTGCAAGGTTTAGGCTGTTTGTTGATGCAAGATAAGCACGTGGTGGCCTATGCTTCGAGGCAATTGAAGCCTCATGAGACCAGATACCCAGTTCACGATCTGGAACTGGCGGCCATTATCTTCGCCTTGAAGATTTGACGGCATTATCTATATGGTACTTCATTTACCATTTTTACGGACCATAAGAGCTTGAAGTTCTGATTCACGCAAGCGGAATTGAATATGCGTCAAAGAAGATGGATGGATTTGCTCAAAGATTATGACTGTGAGATTGAGTACCATCCTGGTAAGGCAAATTTGATAGCAGACGCCTTAAGTCGAAAGGTGAAGAGTACTGCTGAGGACGCTATGTGTTTATCCGCTATGATGATTTCTTATTGCCATCTGGGCTATGATTTTGATGTGGACACGTTGCCGGTGCGAGTGTCGACCTTGTTGGCTGAGCCAGACATATTTGAGGCTATCAGGAAAGCCCAGAGGTCGGATGATGAGGTTCAGAGATGGTCATTGATAGTACTTCAGGGACGGCCATCAAAGTTCAGAGTGGCAGAAGATGATTCCTTGAGACTGAGCAACCGATGGGTAGTCCCAGATACACCAGAGTTGCGTAGAGGAATATTGGAGCGAGCTCACAGTAGTCGGTTCAGTATCCACCCAGGAGGAAGGAAGATGTACAAGGACCTATGCGGTCAATTCTGGTGGAGACGCATGAAGCGTGATGTGATCACTTTTGTCAAAAGATGCTTGATCTGCCAGCAAGTAAAGACAGAAAGGCAGAGGCCTGATGGCGAGCTGAAGAGCTTGGAGGTGCCCCAATGGAAGTGGGAGCACATATCTATGGACTTCGTAACCCATTTGCCAAGAACGGCCTCTGGATTTGATACGATCTGGGTGATCGTGGATAGGCTGATGAAGGTAGCTCATTTCATCCCTTACAGTATGACTTTCACGTATCTAAAGATGACCCAATTATATGTACGGGATGTAGTGAGGTTGCATGGGGTTCCAGTCTCGATTGTGTCTGATAGAGACCCAATGTTTACTTCTCATTTCTGGGAGGGCCTCCAGACAGCTTTGGGCACAGAGGTGAGACTGAGTACAGCGTATCACCCTCAGACAAATGGCCAGACAGCGCACCATACAGACGCTCGAAGATATGCTGAGGGTATGTATTTTGGAGTTTGATACTCCATGGCAGGATGCAGTGCCATTGGTCGAGTTCTCCTATAATAACAGCTATCAGGCGAGCATTCAAATGGCCCCTTTTGAAGCTCTTTACGGACGACGATGTAGGTCACCGCTGTATTGGGAGGACTTGACTAGTAAAGCGGTCGGAGGACCGGATATGATTAAGGAAATGGAAGAAAAGATTAAGTTGATACGCCAAAAGATGAAAGCGGCCCAGGATAGGCAAGCAGCCTATGCCAATAAGCGACGATGACCGCTAGAATTCCAAGGAGGAGACAAGGTCTTCTTGAAAATCTCACCCTTCAGGGGTGTAGTTCGTTTTGGTATGCGGGGGAAGTTATCCCCGAGGTATGTTGGGCCATATGAAGTATTGCAGCGTATCGGTACTTTGGCTTACCGTTTGGCTCTACCACCGTCTTTATCTGGGATTCATGATGTTTTCCATGTCTCTATGTTACGGAAGTATGAGCCAGACCCGTCTCATGTATTACAGCCTACCGAAGTACAGTTAGATTCAGATGTATCCTACGTAGAACGACCGGTCAGAATTCTGGATCGTGAGGATCGCAGATTACGAAGCAAAGTTATACCGATGGTCAAGGTTCAGTGGGATCGTCGGGGTGTCGAGGAGGCTACGTGGGAGACGAAACGGCATATGGTGCAGCACTACCCAGAACTATTTTTGTAAGGACCCTAATCCTTAAGTGCGGAAATAAGGCATAATAGAGCTAATATAATGATCAGAGTGAGAAAAGAACATGTTGAGTCTATGAGCTTAAGCATTACATGCCATAATAAAAAGGACTTCCAAAAAGAATGGATTAATTACATTCCTCATCAATGAATGCTATCAACTAGTTTTACACTACTCCTAGAGTAGACACTAGACAAAATAATCCTGTCCTTTAATCCTCAAAAGAATGCTTCACAAGCTCACCACCTCAACCCGTTCAAAGCTTGCTATTATGCCAAAAAGGTACCTACAAGGACAACCCCCAAACATGAGCAATAATAATCATTCATATTCAACACAATATGAAGATAAAGCGTAATGCATAATCAATATAAAACACTTCCTATTTTCCCCATGCATTTCAAACGCTTCCCGTTTGGTTGTCCCTGTACCATAACTCATGAGTATAATCAATAGATTATTTTTAATGGCCAAAACAAGTCATGACATCATATACCATCTCAACAGTACCAAATATTGGTCACCATTCCCTAATCTGTCCATCACAGTGTATTTTAATGCCCCTCGCTTATTTTCATATGGGCGGCATAGGATAACCTCGCTACAATGGACATGCGGCGCTCCCACCCCTCGCTTCACAGAGAGCGGCAAATACCCTTTCCTCGCCCCATATGACAACCACGCTCAAATGTGACATGCGGCGCTCCCACCCCTCGCTTCACATTTAGCGGAACCAATACAAAAAGCGGCAAGCATTAAATCATCAAAGGATGACCACGACTCATGGGATGTGCATCCAATAATCATCATATGCATCTATCATCAATATGCATAAATTACCATGTATATGCATCCACAATGCAATACCACATATGGCATAAATCAACATGTATATGCATCCACAATGCAATACCACATATATACCCGCATCCACAATGCAAAATCAATGAGTATATAAAATACATGTTACCGTTGGGTGCCCGTACGTCCACTACGTACCTTTCCAAAAAGTGGAATGTGGTTGGACCTCAATTCCTTGGCTGCGTTGCCACCTGGGTTGGTTCTACATATTCACAAATACCAATATTAGAACCCAATAATAGTCCAATACCAAAAATCCCACAAAAACACCCAAAAACACCATTTTTGGTGTCTCGCGATCGATCGCCAACAAGCCCCGATCGATCGCGAGACCACACTGTCTCAGCCAACAAAAATAAACAATCCGCGATCGATCGCGGAGCTAGCGCCGATTGATCGCGGCCTCGCCGATCGATCGCGCGCATCTCGCGATCGATCGCTGAAGCGCACTGCCTCAGCGCTGTTGCTCGCGATCGATCGCGAGCGGACGCCGATCGATCGCCGAGCTGCGGGCAAGCGAGATTCGGGCACTATTCACCCATCTCCTTCCCAAACACAAACAAACCCACCAATACCAACATTAATCAAACCCAACAACTCAAAACCACCCATAAACATCATAACAAACTCATATAAACAACATCCAACTAAAACACTACCAAAATCACAACACCCAACACAAACCCATTTTAAACCCTTCAAAACCAACCCAAACTTAAACAAAACCTTACAAAAATAAACCATGAGGTACCCATACCTCTTGGGGATCTCAAATCACCCAACAATCTTCCACAAATCAAAGTTTGTAAGGACTCCTCTTCACCTCAAAGGTGGAACTCGAAAATTAAGGGGAAGGGAAGGGTTGGGTGTGATATTTGGTAAAGTAAGAGTGAGGTTGAAAGAGTGGGGTTGGGTATTAAAATGTGAGTTTATTAAACTGATACCAAAAGAATTCCATGGTGTATAAAACACCCCCAACATGATATTTTTCAAAGCATTTACTCAAAATGCACCATAATATCAATTAACACATGATTCCTCATAAATTGCTAACCAAGGCAAAATCATGCTTCCCATAATATTTACCCAACATGCACCACATGCACCCTAAAATGCAACCCCGGGTCATCCTATCCACATGACCATGCATTTCTACATAAGGTAAATAAATCCCAACACATAATCAATTACCACATAATTAATCATGTAAACACAATTAGAGCCAAATAGCAATTAACCATTTCGGGGATGTCACAATACTCCCCTACTTATAAGATTTCGTCCTCGAAATCACATGCACTTACCCCAAAAGAAACTAAACATAAACTCATACCAGAGAATAGTTCCGGGTAGTGCTGCACCATATGCTGCTCCGTCTCCCACGTAGCCTCCTCGACACCCCTGCGATCCCACTGAACTTTGATCATCGGTATCACTTTGTTCCGAAGCCTACGGTCTGCTCGATCTAGAATTCTGACAGGCCGTTCCACATAAGACACATCGGATTCCAACTGAACTTCGGAAGGCTGTAACACGTGAGACGGATCCGGCTCATACTTTCGCAGCATCGATACATGAAACACATCATGTATCCCAGATAAAGAAGGCGGCAAAGCCAGTCGGTAAGCTAAGGTGCCGATGCGCTGCAAGATCTCGTACGGTCCAACATACCTCGGAGACAGTTTCCCGCGCATCCCAAATCGCACAACGCCTCTGAAAGGCGAGATCTTCAAAAAGACCTTATCTCCCAACTGAAATTCCAACGGTCTCCGCCGTTTATTCGCATAAGCTGCCTGTCTGTCTTGGGCCGCTTTCATTTTCTGCCTTATAATCTTTATCTTCTCTTCCATTTCCCGGATCAACTCAGGCCCTCCGACTGGTCTACTGTCCAAATCATCCCAACATAAGGGTGATCTACATCGTCTGCCATAAAGAGCTTCAAACGGAGCCATCTGAATACTTGCCTGGTAGCTATTGTTATAAGAAAACTCTACCAGAGGCACTGAATCTTGCCAAGAGGCGTCGAACTCCAATACGCAAGCTCTCAACGTGTCCTCGAGCGTCTGAATCGTGCGCTCGGTCTGGCCATCCGTCTGAGGATGATAAGCAGTGCTCAATCTGACCTCAGTTCCCAAAGCTGACTGAAGACCTTCCCAAAAATGAGATGTGAATCGCGGATCTCGATCTGACACAATGGAAACGGGGATCCCGTGCAATCTCACCACATCTCTAATATACAACTGCGCCATCCTCAAAAATGTGAACGTCATGCTATAGGGGATAAAATGAGCCACCTTGGTCAATCGATCCACGATCACCCAAATAGCATCGAAGCCTGAAGCACTCCTCGGCAAATGAGTCACGAAGTCCATGGAAATGTGCTCCCACTTCCACTTCGGTATATCCAAGCTCCTCAATTCGCCGCCAGGTCTCTGTCTCTCTGCCTTAACCTGCTGGCAGATCAGACACCTCTTCACAAAAGCGACGACATCAAACTTCATTCTCTTCCACCAAAACTGACCACGTAGATCTCTGTACATCTTCTTCCCGCCTGGGTGGATGCTAAGTCTGCTACTGTGAGCTCGCTCCAAGATTCCCTTACGCAACTCTGGCATACTCGGAACTACCCAGCGGTTACCCAATCTCAAAGATCCGTCGTCGGCCACTCTGAACTTCGTCGGCTGACCAAGATGCACTATAGACAACCATCTCTGAACCTCAGCATCTGATCTCTGAGCTCTCCTGATGTTCTCATAAATATTTGGCTCAGCTAATAAGGTAGAGACATACACTGGTGATGCATCTATATCAAAATCATAGCCGAGATGGCAATAGGAGGTCATCATGGCCGACAAATGGATGACGTCCTCAGCAGAACTCCTCACTTTCCGGCTCAAGGCGTCCGCTGTCAAATTGGCTTTCCCGGGATGGTACTCTATCTCACAGTCATAGTCCTTGAGTAGGTCCATCCATCTCCTCTGCCTCATGTTCAGCTCCGCCTGAGTGAATAGAAACTTGAGGCTCTTGTGGTCCGTGTATATGGTGAATGAGGTACCATACAAATAATGTCTCCAGATCTTCAGGGCGAAGATGATAGCCGCCAATTCCAAGTCATGAACTGGATATCTGGTCTCATGCAGCTTCAACTGCCTCGATGCATAAGCTACCACATGCTTATCTTGCATCAGAACACATCCAAGGCCCTGCAGTGATGCATCAGTATACAGAACAAATCTGGAGTTCTCCGTCGGGATCACTAAAACTGGCGCCGTCGTCAACCGGTGCTTCAACTCCTGGAAGCTCTCCTCACAAGCTTCTGACCAAAAGAAAGGCACACCCTTCTGAGTCAACTGAGTCAGCGGCTTGGCAATCTTCGAAAAGCCCTCAACAAAGCGCCGATAATACCCGGCCAAACCAAGAAAACTCCGGATCTCAGGCACAGAAGTGGGGGCAGCCCACTCCATCACAGCCTCAATCTTCTTGGGGTCCACTGATATCCCGCTGCTCGAATGACATGCCCCAGAAACACTACACTGCTCAGCCAAAACTCGCACTTACTGAGCTTAGCATACAACTGATGCTCTCTGAGAATCTGAAGCATTGTCCTCAAGTGTTTCACATGATCTTCCTCGCTCCGGGAGTAGATAAGAATGTCGTCAATAAACACGATGACGAATTGATCAAGATACTGCTGAAACACTCTGTTCATCAGACTCATGAAGACTGCTGGAGCATTCGTCACACCGAACGGCATCACTAAGAACTCATAATGCCCGTATCGTGTCCGGAATGCTGTCTTCTGCACATCATCCTCTCTGACCCGAATCTGATGATACCCGGACCTCAAATCAATCTTGCTATACACCCTGGTACCTTGCAACTGATCAAACAAGTCGTCAATCCTTGGGAGAGGATACTTGTTCTTCACTGTAGCCTTATTCAGCTGCCGGTAATCGATGCACAGCCGCATCGAACCGTCCTTCTTCTTCACAAAGAGAACTGGTGCGCCCCATGGCGACACGCTCGGGCGTATATACCCCTTGTCCAGGAGATCCTGCAACTGCTCTTTCAACTCTCTCAACTCCGCCGGTACCATCCTATAAGGTGCACGAGAGATAGCGGATGTCCCTGGCAACAACTCGATCCCAAATTCAACTTCCCTGGCCGGTGGAAATCCTGGGATCTCTTCTGGAAATACATCAGCAAATTCGGCCACTACTGGTACATCCTCAACTCTCAGTTCTTTACTCTTCCCAGACGTGTCCACGGCATAAATGAGATAGCCCGTGTGCCCACGTTCCAATAACTGAGACATCTTGATCGCTGAAATCAACGGAATCTTCGCACGAGACCCGTTGCCAAAGAAAGTCCACTGACTGCCCAACTCAGGTCTGAACTTCACTGTTCTCTGCCGGCAATCTACCACTGCCTGATATCTGTTCAGAACATCAATACCCAAGATGCAGTCGAAGTCTAACATACCCAACACAATCAAGTCTGACCTCAATTCGTTGCCCTCAAAATAAATGAGGCTATCTGCCAAGAACTGATCAGCAACGACGTTTCTTCCAGCGGGTGTCGAGACCAAAAGAGGCGTGGGCAAAGGAGACGTGCGCATATGGTGTCCCACAGACACAAAAGAATGGGAGGCACCTGTATCTATCAAAACAAAAGCAGGGTACGTAAATAAATGACACGTACCGGCAATCACCTCCTCTGGAGCTGCCTGAGCCTGCTCCCTGGTCAGTGCGTACACCTGTCCCTGGGGTGGTACCACTGTCTGACCTCCCGATGGACGAGGCCCAAACTGCTGCCTCTGCTGCACTGTCCTGTCTTCAAACCTTGGCCTGCTGCCCTGATACTCTGACTGTCCTCCCCGTGTGGGGCAATACCGAGCAATGTGGCCCATCTTGCCACAGACATAACATGCAGGACACTTGTTTGAAGAATGTGGCCCTCCACAATTATTGCACCTCGGCTCTCCCGGCCTATCCCCTTGTGAAGATCCTCTATTGGCCGACCAATTACCCTTCTTGTTATCCTGCTTCTGTCCAAAGTGTTTCTTTCCACCATACCTTGAAGATGAAGAGGCACCACGGGGTTTAAATGGCTCACCCCGAGGCCTCAAGCTGTCACTAGTCTGCCTTTGTTGCGGTACCAGTGGTGGCATAGCGTAAGCTCCTACTCCAAGCTCAGCAAGCTCCGCTCTTGTGAGAGCATCGTCAAATGAAGTTGGGTTATTAGTGATAACCCGGTCATAGAGCTCCGGTCGCAACCCCTTCATAAAGTTCCTCATTTTAGCGTGCCCACTGGTGGCAATGTGGGGAACGTATCTCAACAACGAAGAGTACCGTGTGGCATAGTCTGCCACTGTCATGTTCCCTTGCCTCAGACTTGTAAACTCATCCTCCTTTGTCTGTCTTGCTGCTGCGGAGAAGTACCGATTCAAAAACCTAGTCCTGAAGAGTGTCTAGTCGATCACAGCACCCAGTGCTCTCATTTCCATTACTGTGCTCCTCCACCACATCAGAGGTTTCTTGGCTAATTGAAACTCCGCTAGCCTCAGCCAAGCCGTCACAGCACAAGGAGCCGATACAAAGATCTGCTCAAGTCTTTCCAACCACTCTTCAGCCTCTTCTACGGACTCTGTCCCCTCAAACCGGGGCGGATGATAAGAGAGAAATTGTGTCAAGCTAATCTCACCCGGTAGCAGCAACTGAACCACTGGTTCCATTCCTACAGCCGGTGGAGGTAGAGGGTTTGTCTGTCCAATACTAGCATTCATGCTCCCCATATCACCGACTTCCTCATTAGCAGCCATGCTGTAACACAAATGTTAACAACAATTCCAAAGCAATATACATCATATCGTTAGATAACAGGAGTGATATAAGCATGTTAGTATAACAAGATATACAAAATATGCACCACATGCATAACCATGCTTCAAATGGAAGCACCTAGCCTATCATGCTAAGGCTACCCTTCACTCGTTCCCGGGTTCTCTAACCACTGCTCTGATACCACTAATGTAAGGACCCTAATCCTTAAGTGCGGAAATAAGGCATAATAGAGCTAATATAATGATCAGAGTGAGAAAAGAACATGTTGAGTCTATGAGCTTAAGCATTACATGCCATAATAATAAGGACTTCCAAAAAGAATGGATTAATTACATTCCTCATCAATGAATGCTATCAACTAGTTTTACACTACTCCTAGAGTAGACACTAGACAAAATAATCCTGTCCTTTAATCCTCAAAAGAATGCTTCACAAGCTCACCACCTCAACCCGTTCAAAGCTTGCTATTATGCCAAAAAGGTACCTACAAGGACAACCCCCAAACATGAGCAATAATAATCATTCATATTCAACACAATATGAAGATAAAGCGTAATGCATAATCAATATAAAACACTTCCTGTTTTCCCCATGCATTTCAAACGCTTCCCGTTTGGTTGTCCCTGTACCATAACTCATGAGTATAACCAATAGATTATTTTTAATGGCCAAAACATGTCATGACATCATATACCATCTCAACAGTACCAAATATTGGTCACCATTCCCTAGTCTGTCCATCACAGTGTATTTTAATGCCCCTCGCTTATTTTCATATGGGCGGCATAGGATAACCTCGCTACAATGGACATGCGGCGCTCCCACCCCTCGCTTCACAGAGAGCGGCAAATACCCTTTCCTCGCCCTAAAATCATCAAAGGATGATCACGACTCATGGGATGTGCATCCAATAATCATCATATGCATCTATCATCAATATGCATAAATTACCATGTATATGCATCCACAATGCAATACCACATATGGCATAAATCAACATGTATATGCATCCACAATGCAATACCACATATATACCCGCATCCACAATGCAAAATCAATGAGTATATAAAATACATGTTACCGTTGGGTGCCCATACGTCCACTACGTACCTTTCCAAAAAGTGGAATGTGGTTGGACCTCAATTCCTTGGCTGCGTTGCCACCTGGGTTGGTTCTACATATTCACAAATACCAATATTAGAACCCAATAATAGTCCAATACCAAAAATCCCACAAAACACCCAAAAACACCATTTTTGGTGTCTCGCGATCGATCGCCAACAAGCCTCGATCGATCGCGAGACCACACTGTCTCAGCCAACAAAAATAAACAATCCGCGATCGATCGCGGAGCTAGCGCCGATCGATCGCGGCCTCGCCGATCGATCGCGCGCATCTCGCGATCGATCGCTGAAGCGCACTGCCTCAGCGCTGTTGCTCGCGATCGATCGCGAGCGGACGCCGATCGATCGCCGAGCTGTGGGCAAGCGAGATTCGGGCACTATTCACCCATCTCCTTCCCAAACACAAACAAACCCACCAATACCAACATTAATCAAACCCAACAACTCAAAACCACCCATAAACATCATAACAAACTCATATAAACAACATCCAACTAAAACACTACCAATCACAACACCCAACACAAACCCATTTTAAACCCTTCAAAACCAACCCAAACTTAAACAAAACCTTACAAAAATAAACCATGAGGTACCCATACCTCTTGGGGATCTCAAATCACCCAACAATCTTCCACAAATCAAAGTTTGTAAGGACTCCTCTTCACCTCAAAGGTGGAACTCGAAAATTAAGGGGAAGGGAAGGGTTTGGGTGTGATATTTGGTAAAGTAAGAGTGAGGTTGAAAGAGTGGGGTTGGGTATTAAAATGTGAGTTTATTAAAATGATACCAAAAGAATTCCATGGTGTATAAAACACCCCCAACATGATATTTTTCAAAGCATTTACTCAAAATGCACCATAATATCAATTAACACATGATTCCTCATAAATTGCTAACCAAGGCAAATAAATCATGCTTCCCATAATATTTACCCAACATGCACCACATGCACCCTAAAATGCAACCCCGGGTCATCCTATCCACATGACCATGCATTTCTACATAAGGTAAATAAATCCCAACACATAATCAATTACCACATAATTAATCATGTAAACACAATTAGAGCCAAATAGCAATTAACCATTTCGGGGATGTCACAATTTTCTGGTATGATTTATGTTTAGTTTCCTTGTGGGTAAGTGCATGCGATTTCGAGGACGAAATCTTATAAGTAGGGGAGTACTGTGATGCCTCGAAATTAATTATATGCAATTTGGGCATTAATGATGTTTATATGATGAATTAGGTGGTAATTGATTTATGTGTTGGGTAATGAAGTGTTAACATGATTTAATTTTATTAATTACCAATTATGAGGAAAGCATGATTTTAGTGGAAGTGGAATGCATTTTTTGTAAATGCTTTTAAAATACCATGTTGGGGTATTTTATACATCATGTTAAGTTTGGGGTACAATTTTAATTAATCTACACATACCCCCCTTTTTAACTCCACTATACCTTTCTCCCTTCACTTTACCAATCACACTTTAAATACCCCAACCCACTCTCAAACCCTACCCTTTAACCCCATTTTCGAAATCCTCCAAGGAAGGAGAAGGAAAGTTCCACAAAACTTGTGTTTGTGTGATTTTTATCAAGATTTGGAGTCTTCAAGAGGTATGGAACCCTTCCTAAAGTTTTGATGATGTTTGGATTTGAAATGTGATGATTTTAAAGTGATTTAAGTGGGATTGTTTTGGGTATATGTTATATATGTTTGGGGTATGATTTTTGAAGTGTTTTATGTGAGTTTTAGTGTGTTATGATGTTGTAGAGAAGTTTGGGTTTGAAGGGTTTGAAGTGGAGCTTGAAAAATGCTCATTAATGGCGATTTTTTTCGTGGTTCAGGACTCGGCGATCGATCGCCCGTTCTTGGCGATCGATCGCGAGCCAGCAGTGGGCGCCAGTAGCATTTGGCGATCGATCGCCACCTTTGGGCGATCGATCGGCGAGGCTGGCGATCGATCGCGCCAAAAGTGGCGATCGATCGCCAAGGTATGAATTTTTGAGCCTCGTCCAGTATGATCTCGCGATCGATCGGGCCTGGGCGACGATCGATCGCGAGGTATAAAAAATGTGTATTTTGATGTCTTTGTGGGATTTTTGGATTTGGACTATGATTAGCTTCTAATATCGATTTATATGGTTATGTAGAACCATCCCAGGTACCCACAACATCAAGGAGATAAAGTTCTCCAACTCCTCCACTTTTGGAATTAAGGTACGTAAGAAACGTACGGGCATCGGACGGTAAACCATACTCCTACATAAGATGTTTATGATGATGATGTTTATGATGATGATTATGATAAGTAAGTTTATGATGATGTTTATGATGATGATTATGACAAGTAAGTTTATGATGATGATTATGATAAGTAAGTTTATGATGATGTTTATGATGATGATTATGATAAGTAAGTTTATGATGATGATGTTTATGATGATGATTGTGATAAGTAAGTTTGTGATGATGTTTATGATGATGATTATGATAATTAAGTTTATGATGATGATGTTTATGATGATGGTTGTGATAAGTAAGTTTATGATAATGTTTATACGAGGTTTATTTAACGATACGATGTTTGTGATATGGTAAGATGCCATACGACAGGGTAAGATGCCCATATGGTAAGATGCCATACGATAGGGTAAGATGCCCACAGGGTAAGATGCCCACAGGGTAAGATGCCCATATGGTAAGATGCCATACGATGTTCCCGATATGGTAAGATGCCATACGATAGGGTAAGATGCCCATATGCATGAATGTGAATCAGGGTCAACAGAAAGAAGTTAATGAATAACCAGCAAGTCTACTTAACCAAGATTTCATGCATTTACTGTTATGTTTCTTTTATGATGTAAGTAAAGATGTGTATGCTCATGATGTGTTGTCCCTGTAGGTACACTTTTGGACGGAAGGCTCAGGGTCGGGTTGAGACAGTGAGCTATGAGGAGCATGAAAGAAAATAGGATACATGATTTTTGGGATAGTCTCTACTCTAGGAGTAGTATAATTCTATCGCTTTAACATTCATTTTGAGAATGTAATTAATTAAGTTTTTGAAACTTCATATTTTGGCCTGTAATCTTATTAGCTCAAAGCTACAACCGGAACCCTAAGACGTTATTAATACATGTTTAGTTCCATTATATGTGCTTAAGATGATGTTAAGGTAGGAAGACCCTACACATGGACATGACAAGGACTCAAAGTTGATCAAGAAAAGGGCAAAACGTAATTTTGGAGGAGGCGATCGACCGCATGGAAGAGGCAATCGATCGCCTATGGACAGAAACTTGAGCAACAAAATCAACGAAGCAGCGATCGATCGCCACTTTATAGCGATCGATCGCCTGAGGCTACTGGAGGGAAGCGATCGATGGCCTCAAGCTTTTTGTTGAAAAAATTAAACGAAGCGATCGATCGCCATAAAAGGGGCGATCGATCGCCGAAGAGTCCGAGAATTTGGAAAGTAAGTCTTTTACCATGTTTAAAAGATTGTAACCTAATTATTAGCCTCCAAGACCCCATAACTCGATTTTTCACCTCATCTTAGAGATTTTTTCGAGACTTGAGAATAAGTTAGGTTTTTAGAAGATTTTTCTTTCAAGTTTTATTAAGAACAACGCGAAGAACGGAACCGGAATCGACAAGCCGGAATCGTGATTCGTCTTAGTAATTTCTTTCCCTTTGTTTATCTAATGTTTTCGAATCATATGTTATTATTTTTAGATTCAATTATGCTAGGCTAAACTCTTAGATTCTTGGTTTAAGGGATACTTGCTTTTGGCTTTGAATCTCTTACGAGAATTTTGGTTTGTTTGTTGAATTTAATTTCGATTTCAATTCTGTTTCTTGGTATCGATTTCAATGATTATTGTGTTTGTTTATTAGATTGATCACCTAGTATTCATATGCATAATCGATAGCTAATTAAGAAGCAACTAAGATTAATAATTACTGTAGGTGTTATTGAATTCTTAGGAGAAACGATTGGGTAATCAATAATTAACGGCTGTAGTTTCTATTGATTAGATTTATCGAACTCGCTAGTTTTGAAATCTATCATTGATTTAATCATTAACGGCTGTAGTTTTGATTAGAGATTTGATAAGGGTCGGATTGAATGCTGTTTTCTCTTTGACTACGATTAAGGTGGGTAGGAATTCAATTTCCAATCGATGAATAATTGAAAGAATTCGAATTTTAGTGATTTGATGATCAAGAGAGAATTTTCCAAAAGTAAAGTTGACCGACAACCAAGAATCGCTTCGCTCTCATAAGTTTAAACCGTTTTAGTTAATCTCGTTAATTAGTTTAATTCTTAAAAATTACTTAGTAGTAATCACTCAACCCAAAACCCCCCTTTTTACTATTCGTTTTTAAATTGACACGAAAAAAATACTACCTTCCCTATGGGATCGATCTCTACTCTCGCTACTACATACTTTTGCTATTAACTTGAGAAGGGTTAATTTGGGCGTACGCGATAAACGCTACCAAATTTTGGCGCCGTTGCAGGGGAAGGCATTGGTATAATTTCGTGTTAAATTTTTTATTTTATTTTAGTTGTTATCCCGCACTACTACTGTGGTTTGTTGATGAGTACAGGTGAACCCTCTGATCACGAAGAGAATCTTTACTACGATCCTGAGATCGAGAGGACACTACATCGGAGAAGAAGAGAAGAAAGGTTACTTGAGGAAGAAGAGAGGAACATGATGACTGTGAATCAAAGCTTGAGGCAGTTGGCGAATCCTAACTTGGATCAACAACCTCTCTGCATCACTTTCCTTGTCCTGGCTAATAACGTAAATTTCGAACTCAAGTCTGGTTTAATTCACTTATTGCCAGCTTTTCATGGTCTTACAGGAGAAAACCCGCACAAGCATTTAATGGAATTCCACGTGGTGTGCACTACTATGAAGCCGACCGGAATCATTGAGGATCAAATATAGTTAAGAGCCTTTCCATTTTCTCTAAAGGACGCTGCAAAAGACTGGCTATTCTACTTACCATCCGGATCGATCACCACGTGGACGGACTTACAAAGAGTATTCGTGGAGAAGTATTTTCCTGCTTCAAGGGTGACTAACATAAGGAAGGAGATCTACGGCGTGAAGCAGTTCCAAGAGGAGTCACTGCATGAGTACTGGGAACGATTCAAGAAGTTGTGTGCAAGTTGTCCACAACATCAGATAAGTGAACATCTGCTGATTCAATATTTCTATGAAGGTTTGCTTTCTGGTGACAGGAACTTGGTGGATGCGGCAAGCGGAGGAGCATTTATCGACAAGATAGCGGAGGAGGCGAGGAGCTTGATAGCTAACATGGCGGCCAATTCCCAACAGTTTGGACATGTTCGCCATGGACAACCGCAAAGAAAAGAGGTAAACGTATCAAACCTGGAACAACAACTGATAGACCTAACTTTTCTTGTGCGTGGTCTTGCAGGTGGAAATGCAGGGAAGATAAAGCCGTGTGGAATCTGTCTGGCTGCGAACCATCCCACGGACGCATGCCCCTCACTACAAGAGACAGCCGCTGAGAACGTGAATGCCGCGGGAGGATTCCCAGGTCCCCCACAAAGGAGCTATGGTAATCCATCGAGCAATTACAATCAAGGTTGGCAAGATCATCCGAACCAAGGTTATGGAAACCCACAGATGAACCAACCCCTACCTTATAGACAGCAATACCAGAGACCTCCACCACTTCCAGCTCACCCTCCTTCTGACAGGTTAGAACATAGCATCAAAGTTATTGCTGAAAGTAGCTTACAATTTCAACAGGAGACGAGGGCGAGCATCCAGAGCTTGACTACGCAAATGGGACAACTGGCAACTTCTCTCAACAAGATTGAAGCAAGAATCTCAAATGGACTACCTTCACAACCGGAGGTGAACCCCAGGGAGAATGTGAGCGCTATCACTGTGAATGTGAGTGGAGATACAGCTGAAGAAGAGGTGGTACTGACGCCACCCAATAACGAAGAGAAGAAGGAGAAGGAGAAAGAAGTTGAAGAACCCATGCAAGAGGAGGAACCACGAGGTAAGTTCCCAACCTTTTCTGAATATAAAAGTGAACCTCCATTCCCCCTTGCATTGAAGATGAATTTGAAGGAGAAGGGTCTCAAGAGGCTCTACGAGATGTCCCCACGCTGTAATGAAAAAGATCCACTCAAGGAAGCCAAGAAAGATGATACGTGCACGGAACGCGAAGGGCAGCCCAAGGTCGAGCTAGGTGAGAATGATTCGGCGGACATCCAAAGAAGCATCCCCGCTAAATGCAAGGACCCTGGTATGTTTTTCATCCCATGTATGATTAATGCTAATAGGATTGAGAAGGCTATGCTTGATTTAGGATCTTCTATAAATGTCATGCCTTACTCAATCTATTTTCAACTAAAACCGGGACTTTTAAAAAGAAATGACAATGTGATTCATTTAGCTGATAAGTCCACGGTCATACCTAGGGGGATAATAGAGGACGTAATCGTGCATGTAGAGAACTTGGTTTTCCCGGCCGATTTCTATGTCTTAGACATGGAAAATGGTGATCAATCTAGTCTAATCCTTTTAGGGAGGCCATTCTTGAAAACATCAAAATCAGTAATCGAGATGAATAGCGGTATGATAACATTGGAGTCTAATGGTAAAGTTGCAAAATTCAACATCTATGGACCCATTAAGACTCTTGAGCATTCGAGTTCCGCTATTGGCATACATGATGATTATGATTCGGATTTTGATAATGATGAGTTGTGGGAAATGGGAAAGGCTACTGATGGCCTTGACGACAACAGAGGTATGGATTCTAACTTAGTGCATACTATTCATACTATTGCTGCGTTATCTACTCACGATACTGCTGACCCTCTTATTTCTCACTTGCAGGATTGTACCGTTGGAAAGAAGCACCCTCCGGATCGACCATGTCAATCAAGTGACGAAGGAGCAAAGACTGGGGACGACCACTCAAAGAGCAACAAGCCGAAATACCGAGGAGTGAAGAAGATATTGAGGTGGTTAAGGAAAGATAGAGCGACACCGCATCACCTACCTTGATAGAGGACTGGCGTCGGGCCACCGACGTTAAACATAGGCGCTGCTTGAGAGGCAACCCAAGGGGAGTTAGTTTCCTTTCTCCCTTTTATTTCATTTTAATTGCTTTAGTAGTTAGACTTTTCTCTTTTCTTGTATTTTTGCCTTACATTGGGGACAATGTAAGATTTAAGTATGGGGGAGGGATTAGTGGTGTGTTATTGTTTTTCTTATTTTAAAAATACAAAAAAATCAAAAAATTTGAAAATTTTTGAGCTCATAGTTAGTAATGAACACATGCTTAGAGTCACTGGCCCATGATGAAACCTAATTGATATCATGCATGCTTTTGAACATAGGTGAATTGTTAACTTTGGAACACTTTGAACTCTAATGCAAAGTTTACTTTAACTTAGTAGTGAATATTTTGAGCACATTATTGTCATGGCTTGTGAAGTGTGCATAGCTTAGTGAAGAGTGTGTAAATTTTGTGATAGTCTTAAGAAGTCTCTAATACATGCTAGGACTTAACTACATGCTCTTTGAGGCGTATGTCTAGACTACTTGCAAACATGAAAGTGATATAGGCAATCTTTGATGTGTTTGAGCCTTTCAAGCCTACCATGTAAACAAAATCAATCTCTAGTACCCTTTTTGAGCTTTAATGTAAAAGAATGGTAGTATGCTAAGCATACTAAAGACCCCCATTCAACATTCCTTGACTAGCTTATCATCCTGTCCTTTTAGCCTAAATATGATTTTAATCCATACCTTTTAAGGGAGTATGATGTATTTCATTCACATGCACTTGAGAATTCATTGAATTATAATTGTGAACTTTATTGTCAAAAGAATGAAATACATGAAAGAAAAGGAATGCCTTGAGAAATTTGAGAAAAATATGACTCCAAAGGGAGCCAAGGCACATAAGAAGAAAAATGTTGAAATAAACCTTGAAAAATGAACAAGGTTTGAAAAATTCATGCAAGAAGAAAAGTTTTAATGTGCATTTCATCATACTCTCTTGTTTGATATATCTTTATCCTTTCTTTCATAAACCAATACCTAGGCCAAGCTACAAGCTAATAAAGACCTACTTGATTTATGTTTGCAAAGTAGCTAAGATAGTGGAGAAGAGTGTGCAAATGAGCTTATACTTGTGTTAGTGTATGACTTGAACTATTATGACTTTGCATATTTTGGATCTATAATTTGTACACAACACTTGTTTATGACCACACACACACGTTCACTACTGTGTTGAGTATGAAATGTATAGGGATTGAACTTGTTCCACGTTTAATTTTTCACCACCTTTCATTACTGTGCATGTTAAAATTGTTGAGGCATTAAAATGATGACAAGTTGCTTTGTTATAAATCTATGAGCTAACCAAAAATATTGTAGTTTTATTTGTTTACTCGAGGTCGAGTAAAGAGAAAGTATGGGGGAGTTTGATGTGACTAGAAATAGACACATCTTTAGCGCTTAATTGTCTACGATTTGGTAGGTTTTGATGGATAATTTGATACGTATGCTACCTAATCATATATTTGTGTAATTATAGGTACAATCGAAGAAAACGAGCTAAAAATGATGTGCAAAGACAAAGAAAAGACATGGACATGACAAGGACTCAAAGTTGATCAAGAAAAGGGCAAAAACGTAATTTTGGAGGAGGCGATCGACCGCATGGAAGAGGCAATCGATCGCATATGGACAAAAACTTGAGCAACAAAATCAACGAAGCAGCGATCGATCGCCACTTTATAGCGATCGATCGCCCGAGGCTACTGGAGGGAAGCGATCGAGTGCCACTTTATAGCGATCGATCGCCTCAAGCTTTTTGCTGAAAAAATTAAACGAAGCGATTGATCGCCATAAAAGGGGCGATCGATCGCCGAAGAGTCCGAGAATTTGGAAATTAAGTCTTTTACCATGTTTAAAAGATTGTAACCTAATTATTAGCCTCCAAGACCCCATAACTCGATTTTTCACCTCATCTTAGAGATTTTTTCGAGACTTGAGAATAAGTTAGGTTTTTAGAAGATTTTTCTTTCAAGTTTTATCAAGAACAACGCGAAGAACGGAACCGGAATCTACAAGCCAGAATCGTGATTCGTCCTAGTAATTTCTTTCCCTTTGTTTATCTAATGTTTTCGAATCATATGTTATTATTTTTAGATTCAATTATGCTAGGCTAAACTCTTAGATTCTTGGTTTAAGGGATACTTGCTTTTGGATTTGAATCTCTTGTGAGAATTTTGGTTTGTTTGTTGAATTTAATTTCGATTTCAATTCTGTTTCTTGGTATCGATTTCAATGATTATTGTGTATGTTTATTAGATTGAGTACCTAGTATTCATATGCATAATCGATAGCTAATTAAGAAGCAACTAAGATTAATAATTACCGACTGTAGGTGTTATTGAATTCTTAGGAGAAACGATTGGGTAATCAATAATTAACAGCTGTAGTTTCTATTGATTAGATTTATCAAACTCGCTAGTTTTGAAATCTATCATTGATTTAATCATTAACGGCTGTAGTTTTGATTAGAGATTTGATAAGGGTCGGATTGAATGCTTTTTTCTCTTTGACTACGATTAAGGTGGGTAGGAATTCAATTTCCAATCGATGAATAATTGAAAGAATTCGAATTTTAGTGATTTGATGATCAAGAGAGAATTTTCCAAAAGTAAAGTTGACCGACAACCAAGAATCGCTTCGCTCTCATAAGTTTAAACCGTTTTAGTTAATCTCGTTAATTAGTTTAATTCTTAAAAATTACTTAGTAGTAATCACTCAACCCAAAACCCCCTTTTTACTATTTGTTTTTAAATTGACACGAAACAAATACTACCTTCCCTGTGGGATCGATCTCTACTCTCGCTACTACATACTTTTGCTATTAACTTGAGAAGGGTTAATTTGGGCGTACGCGATAAACGCTACCAGTCTCCTGTATTGTCCCTGTTCTCAAAATAACCAAACCATTAAATTCTCAAAAGCCAGTTGATCATTTCATTGATCAACTAAAAGCATTCCTGCTATACCAGTTCCATAATCCAATATGATTAAATCATCAAATAGGGTATCATATATATCACATGTATCTAACCAATAATTCCATAGTTCCATATCATAGCTCGCTCTACAATAGCGGCATTATAACCTCACGCCCGCTCAACAATAGCGGCATCATAACCGATGATCGCCACATCCCAATTATTGCTCGCTCGAAAGCGGCACCATATAATTACCAATGTATGTTCACTTATCGCAATTTTCATATACCATGCATTTCACTATTCGTTTATTGCCAGTACCACATACCATGTATTTTCAATATACATTTATTGCAAATACCACATACATGCAATTCACAGTTGCAATATTATAATAGGTTATGCTCGTACGTTATACGTACCTTATAATCCCGCAGTTCGAGTCCAACCTTGCCTGAGTCCCACGACCCGATGAGTTAAGTGCTAACATGCAAATAACTTCCAATTAAACATTGGCATGCAATCACGTGCCCAAGCATGTTCACAATTTCCAAACCTATCGTCCATCTATGACAATTACCAAAAAATAAAAGCCCATGGCTAAGCATGCATAATACCCAAAATATTCCATTTTATAAGTTTAAAAGATAGCCAAAAACCCAACCGAGAATTCCGTTTTATTACCAACCAATCCATTTTAAAAGTATAGCATTCCCATTGGAATGTAGACATTGCCCCGGAAACGGGCCACTCAAACCTCGATTCCAAAATCCCCACATTTTCCAAAATTTCCAAAAAAACAAGTTCCTACGGGCCGCGATCGATCGCCGCTGTCTAGTGGGCAACAACGCCTTCTCGTGATCGATCGCCAATCCTCGCGATCGATCGCAAACCCGCTCGCGATCAATCGCCTAGACCACGCGATCGATCGCCTGCACTGTTCATCGTCACTGATTTTTACAGCTGCACTTCGCGATCGATCGCCCCTCCTCGACAATTGTAATACCCCCGAAATGTTATATGATTACGTGCTACGATGATGATTTACGATGTGTTTAAGAGGGTTGTGGTACTTTAATTGGGGGTTATAATTATGATATGATGATATGGTTTAGAGGGCATGTTAGGTGTTTTTCATTGTTGTATTGATGTAGTAAAATTATAAAATATCAAGGGGAGATATTTTTATACATCGTATGAAATACCGGGACACAATTAAACACCACAAAACCACCCTACATGCAACCACCCTACCCCCACTTGCATGCAACCCACGGCCCCTCTCCTGTTTTCTGGAAAAGGATTGACCAAGTAGGCATGTTGACACTTAGATATTTTCACTTTGGTCTCTTCCAAAAACCTCCTTCTTCCTCCCTTCTTTTCGTCTGTAATCTGGACTGCTACTAGGAGGAAAGTGATCGGAAATTCCTTGTCTTTTCTTGACAAAAATCGAAGAGCAAAAGTGGTGAGGAATCACGCTGGTTCACCAGCTTTTTCGTTTATGCATGTATGTTCTTCATCGCAGTTTTGGCATGTTAGTGTTAGGTTTGTTGAAACCTTGTTATGAACACTTGTAGGTAATGTTTATGAAGTCCCTAGCATGTTTTATTAAGTAACTTACATGCTTTATGTATTAGATTTTCGGTTCTAAAAAGGGCTCCTCGAAAATCTGGGCAAGGAAGTGCCCTGTTTGTTTGTTGAGCAGGGGTTTTATTATGAAGATTTGAAGCATGCTAGCTTAGGTTATGAGTAAACCTTTGACGTGATTACATACATGGAAGTTTGGTGAAAGTTCAAGCATATTTGTTTAAGCATGAACTATGAGCTAAGTGGTAGTTTCATTGCTATAAAGATGTATGTTCAAGAATTCTGGGCTGTGTAGTTATGCCCTGTTTTCAGAAAAAGTTGATCGAGTACAGATAAAAAGGGGTAGTTGTAATGCATGTCGATTTAAGTTATGAGTGAACCTTTAATTTTAATACATGCATGGAAGTATGATGAAGCTATTGATATGCTTTTACAGGCATTTTATGTGTGTTATGAAGTGGTTTGAAGGGTATGAAATGAGGTGTTCGAGATTTCTGAAAAATCTCGCATGAATGGGAACGACCGATCGATCGGTGATGAACACCGATCGATCGGCAAATGCCGTAGCTAAAAGAAGAAAATGATGAACAGTTAGCGATCGATCGGTAAGGGAGTCCGATCGATCGGTAGTTACTGTTCATGTGTTATAAAATTTTATATTCTTTTTGTTAATTGATTTCGATTCTCGTATCGGTGCCTAATATTGTATTATGTGGTTGTGTAGAGCCATCCCAGGTACCAGCACAATCAAGGAGATAAGTCTGTTGACTCCTCCTCCTTTTGAAAAGGTACGTAAGAGACATACGGGCATCGGACGGTAAAACACATCTTTACACTACGACTATGCTTTTACTGCATGAGTATTCATGATGAAATAATGCTGTTTATAAGATGTTTACGATGTTTATAAGATGTTTACGATGTTTATAAGATGTTTACGATGTTGACAAGATGTTTATATATATATATCCATACGATGTTAATTGTGGTAAGATGCCACGGGGTAAGATGCCCCATATGGTAAGAGGCCATACGATATTATTTGTGGTAAGATGCCACGGGGTAAGATGCCCCACATGGTAAGAGGCCATGCGATGTTTATTTGTGGTAAGATGCCAAGGGGTAAGATGCCCCACATGGTAAGAGGCCATGCGATATTTATTTGTGGTAAGATGCCATGGGGTAAGATGCCCCACATGGTAAGAGGCCATGCGATGTTTATAATGTGGTAAGATGCCACAGGGTAAGATGCCCATATGCATGATTATGAATCAGGGACAACGATAAGAAGTTAATGAATAACCAGCATATTTACTTAACCAATGTTTCATGCATTTACTATGATGTTTTTATGATGTTAAGTAAGATTGTATATGCTTATGATGTGTTGTCCCTGTAGGTACGCTTTTGGGCTAAAGGACTAAGGGTCGGGTTGAGGCAGTGAGCTACGAGGAACACAGGAATGTATAGGATTCAAGTCACGATTAGTATCTACTCTAGGAGTAGTATAAATCTAAATATTAACATTCTTTTGGAAATGTAATGAATTATTTTTGAAGTCTTTTATTTTGACCTGTAATCCTGTTAGCTCACGTAACAACCAGAACCTTAAGATGTTATTAATGCATGATTAGTCCTTCTTATGTCTATTAATCACTGTTAAGGTGGGAAGACCCCACATTAGTGGTATCAGAGCAGTGGTTAGATAACTCGGGAATGAGTGAAGGGTAGCCTTAGCAATAAGTTGGCTAGGTGCTTACTTTTGAACATGTTTTATATGTATGTTGCATATGAAGTTCCTATGTTATGCTAACATGTTTAATTATCTAACGATGTGCTTTATGAACTGCTTTGGTGTTGTTATTAACCCTTGTGTTGCAGCATGGCAGCAAATATAGAAGTGGGTGACGCCATTAGTGTAAATGCAAGTGCTGGGCGTACGAATCCACTGCCACCACCAGCCTTGGGTGAAGAACCCTCTGAACAACAGTTGCTACATGGGGAGTTGAGCTTGGCTCAATTTATGACGTACCGACCCCCGATGTTCGAAGGAACTGAAACAGGGGAAAAGGCTGAGGAATGGTTAGAGAGGATTGAACAGATATTTGTGGCAGCGCCTTGTGCAAAGACGGCATGGATCAGGTTAGCAGAATTTCAGCTGGCTAAGAAGGCACTGATATGGTGGAAGACCACAGTGATTGAGCAAGTGGCTCTGGGGCAGGAAGTAAATTGGAAGATGTTCCGAACGCGGTTTCTGACCCGCTACTTCTCAGCCGCTGCAAGACAGGCCAAGGAGGATGAGTTTACCAATTTAAGGCAAGGTACCATGCCTGTATCTGATTATGCTCTTCATTACTGTTCCTTACTTCGGTATGTACCTCACATTGCTGCAAGCACTCAAGCGAAGATGAGGAGCTTCATGAAGGGCTTGAGGCCGGAACTGTATGACAGGGTAATTACCTATGGCCCTGCCTGTTTTGACGATGCGCTTTCACGGGCTGAACTAGCTGAACTGGGAGTTGGTGCATATTCTGATGCCGTGCCACCTCCAGCACCCCCTCAGAAATCCACTTCTGACAATTTGAAGCCCATGGGTGATCAGTTTAAGCCTAGGGGAAACACTTCAGCGTCGAGATTCAGTGGCAAGAGGCCCGAGAATCGATGGAAAGGGAACCGTAGGAATGATGCTCCATCTGGGAGAGGACAGCCTCAGGGAGACAGATCTGGAAGAGTTCAGTGCACTCTTTGTGGACAACCACATTTGGCAAAGGATTGCGTAGGATGCTATGTCTGTGGCGATAGAGGCCACTTTGCTCGGCAGTGTCCCAACAGGGGAAGACATCAGAACTCTGCGGGGAGGCCTGCGGACAGAGCGGCACAGCACAGACCACCTTTTGCACCGAGGCAGTATGGAGGTCAACCCACGGGGCCACCTCAGGGACAGGTGTATGCTTTGACGAGGGAGCAGGCTACAGCAGCTCCGGAGGAGGTGATAGCGGGTACGTGTCTTTTATTTATGCACCCTGCTCTTATATTGATAGACACAGGTGCGTCACACTCTTTTGTGTCGACGAGTTTTGTTGAAAGGCACCACATATGCACTTCTCCGTCGCCCATGCCTCTTATGGTCTCGACCCCCGCTGGAAGAAGTTTGACTACAGATCAGATTGTCTATGATGGCCTCATTTATTTTGAGGATAATGAACTAAGGTCGGATTTGATTGTTCTGGGGATGTCAGACTTTGATTGTATTGTAGGCATTGATGTTCTGAACAAGTATCAGGCAATGGTAGACTACAGACAAAGGACTGTCCGATTCAGGTCTGATATGGGAGTCCAGTGGACATTCTTTGGGGATGGTTCTCGCCCAAAGATTCCGTTGATATCTACTGTCAAGATGGCACAGCTATTGGAACGAGGTCATACAGGATATCTTATCTATGCTGTTGATATGACGGAAAAGAGGAAAGAGTTAAAGGTTGAGGATGTGCCCGTAGTGGCAGAGTTTGCTGATGTCTTTCCGGAGGAAATTCTCGGATTCCCACCGACGAGAGAGGTCGAGTTTGGGATTGAGTTGCTACCCGGGACGTCTGCAATTTCTCGTGCCCCATATAGGATGGCACCAGCAGAGTTAAGGGAGTTAAAGATTCAGTTGCAAGAGCTCCTTGACAAGGGCTACATACGCCCTAGCGTATCGCCCTGGGGTGCGCCTGTCTTATTTGTTAAGAAGAAAGATGGATCGATGCGTCTATGCATTGACTACAGACAACTGAACAAAGCTACAGTAAAGAACAAGTATCTACTTCCGAGGATCGATGACTTGTTCGATCAGTTGCAGGGTACGAGGCTCTACAGTAAGATCGATCTGAGGTCGGGGTACCATCAGATTCGAGTAAGGGAAGATGATGTTCAGAAGACGGCTTTCAGGACTAGATATGGGCACTATGAATTTCTGGTCATGCCTTTTGGGGTGACGAATGCCCCAGCTGTCTTCATGAGTTTGATGAACAGGGTGTTCCAGCCATATTTGGATCAGTTCGTCATAGTCTTCATTGACGACATACTTATTTACTCTCGGACTGAAGAAGAGCATGTAAGGCACTTGAGGACAGTGCTTCAGATCCTTAGGGATCATCAGTTATATGCAAAGCTTAGCAAGTGCGAGTTCTGGTTGGACAGCGTGGTATTCTTAGGCCATGTCATATCTAGCCACGGGATATCTGTGGATCCCAGGAAGATTGAAGCTGTGATAGAGTGGGCTGCACCCACTTCTGTACCGGAGATACGGAGTTTCCTCGGTTTGGCGGGTTATTACCGACGTTTCGTCGAAGGTTTCTCGAAGATTGCCAAACCCCTGACACAGCTGACTCAGAAAGGAGTCCCCTTCTTTTGGTCTGAGGCTTGTGAGGAATGTTTTCAAGAACTGAAGCGTCGTTTGACTACAGCGCCTGTATTGGTGATTCCGTCTGAGAATAAGAGATTTGCCTTGTATACGGATGCGTCACTGCAAGGTTTGGGTTGTGTGTTGATGCAAGATAAGCATGTGGTGGCTTATGCATCGAGGCAGCTGAAGCCACACGAGGCTAGGTATCCAGTGCATGATTTGGAACTGGCGGCCATCATATTTGCCTTGAAGATTTGGAGGCATTACTTATATGGCACGTCTTTCACTATATATACGGACCATAAGAGCCTGAAGTTCTTATTCACTCAGGCAGAGTTGAATATGAGGCAAAGAAGGTGGATGGATTTGCTCAAAGACTATGATTGTGAAATCGAGTACCATCCAGGTAAAGCAAACTTGATAGCAGACGCCTTAAGTCGGAAGGTGAAGAGTACTGCAGAGGATGTCATGTGTTTGTCAGCTTTGATGACTTCTTACAGCCATCTGGGCTATGACTTCGATGTAGACACGTCGCATGTGCGAGTGTCGACCTTATTGGTGGAGCCATATATATTTGAGGCAATCAGGAAGGCCCAGAAGTCGGATAGTGATGTTCAGAGATGGACATCATTGGTACTTCAGGGTCAGCCATCCAAGTTCAGAGTGGCTGAGGATGATTCTTTGAGACTGGGCAACCGATGGGTAGTCCCAGATACACCAGAGCTACGTATAGGAATATTGGAGCGAGCTCACAGTAGTCGCTTCAGTATCCACCCAGGGGGAAAGAAGATGTACAAAGACCTATGCGATCAATTCTGGTAGAGACGCATGAAGCGTGAGGTGATTACTTTTGTTAAAAGATGTTTGATCTGCCAGCAGGTAAAGGCAGAGAGGCAGAGGCCTGGTGGTGAGCTGAAGAGCTTAGAGGTACCTGAATGGAAGTGGGAGCATATATCTATGGACTTCGTGACCCACTTGCCGAGGACGGCCTCAGGATTTGATGCGATCTGGGTGATCGTAGATAGGCTGACGAAGACGGCTCATTTCATCCCTTACAGTATGTCATATACATACTTAAAGATGGCCCAGATGTATATACGGGATGTGGTGAGATTGCATGGTATTCCAGTCTCGATAGTGTCTGACAGAGACCCAAGGTTCACTTCACATTTCTGGGAGGGTCTCCAGACAGCTTTGGGCACAGAGGTAAGACTGAGTAGGGCCTATCACCCTCAGACAGACGGCCAAACAGAGCGTACCATTCAGACGCTCGAGGACATGTTGAGGGCATGTATTTTGGAGTTTGATACTCCGTGGCAGGATTCAGTGCCGCTGGTGGAGTTCTCCTATAATAACAGTTATCAGGCGAGCATTCAAATGGCTCCTTTTGAAGCTCTGTATGGACGACGATGTAGACCACCACTGTATTGGGAGGACTTGACTAGCAGAGCGGTCGGAGGACCGAATATGATCAAGGATATGGAAGGTAAGATAAAGTTGATACGCCAAAAGATGAAAGCGGCCCAGGATAGGCAGGCAGCCTATGCAAATAAGTGGCGACGACCGCTGGAATTCCAGTTAGGAGACAGGGTCTTCTTAAAGATCTCGCCCTTCAGGGGTGTGGTTCGGTTTGGTATGCGGGGGAAGTTATCTCCGAGGTATGTTGGGCCATATGAAGTTTTACAGCGTATCGGTACATTGGCATATCGTTTGGCTCTACCGCCGTCCTTGTCTGGCATACATGATGTTTTCCATGTCTCTATGTTACGGAAGTATGAGCCAGACCCGTCTCATGTCTTACAGCCTACAAAAGTTCAGTTAGACTCAGATGTGTCCTACGTAGAACGACCAATCAGAATTCTGGATCGAGAGGATCGCAGACTACGGAGCAAAGTTATACCGATGGTCAAAGTTCAGTGGGATCGTCGGGGTGTCGAGGAGGCTACGTGGGAGACGGAACGACATATGGTGCAGCACTATCCGGAACTATTCTATGGTATGTTTTTATGTTTAGTTCCGTTATGATGATGTATGTGGATTTCGAGGACGAAATTTTATAAGTAGGGGAGTAATGCAATACCCCCGAATGTTATATGATTACGTGCTACGATGATGATTTACGATGTGTTTAAGAGGGTTGTGGTACTTTAATTGGGGGTTATAATTATGATATGATGATATGGTTTAGAGGGCATGTTAGGTGTTTTTCATTGTTGTATTGACGTAGTAAAATTATAAAATATCAAGGGGAGATATTTTTATACATCGTATGAAATACCGGGACACAATTAAACACCACAAAAACCACCCTACATGCAACCACCCTACCCCCACTTGCATGCAACCCACGGCCCCTCTCCTGTTTTCTGGAAAAGGATTGACCAAGTAGGCATGTTGACACTTAGATATTTTCACTTTGGTCTCTTCCAAAAACCTCCTTCTTCCTCCCTTCTTTTCGTCTGTAATCTGGACTGCTACTAGGAGGAAAGTGATCGGAAATTCCTTGTCTTTTCTTGACAAAAATCGAAGAGCAAAAGTGGTGAGGAATCACGCTGGTTCACCAGCTTTTTCGTTTATGCATGTATGTTCTTCATCGCAGTTTTGGCATGTTAGTGTTAGGTTTGTTGAAACCTTGTTATGAACACTTGTAGGTAATGTTTATGAAGTCCCTAGCATGTTTTATTAAGTAACTTACATGCTTTATGTATTAGATTTTCGGTTCTAAAAAGGGCTCCTCGAAAATCTGGGCAAGGAAGTGCCCTGTTTGTTTGTTGAGCAGGGGTTTTATTATGAAGATTTGAAGCATGCTAGCTTAGGTTATGAGTAAACCTTTGACGTGATTACATACATGGAAGTTTGGTGAAAGTTCAAGCATATTTGTTTAAGCATGAACTATGAGCTAAGTGGTAGTTTCATTGCTATAAAGATGTATGTTCAAGAATTCTGGGCTGTGTAGTTATGCCCTGTTTTCAGAAAAAGTTGATCGAGTACAGATAAAAAGGGGTAGTTGTAATGCATGTCGATTTAAGTTATGAGTGAACCTTTAATTTTAATACATGCATGGAAGTATGATGAAGCTATTGATATGCTTTTACAGGCATTTTATGTGTGTTATGAAGTGGTTTGAAGGGTATGAAATGAGGTGTTCGAGATTTCTGAAAAATCTCGCATGAATGGGAACGACCGATCGATCGGTGATGAACACCGATCGATCGGCAAATGCCGTAGCTAAAAGAAGAAAATGATGAACAGTTAGCGATCGATCGGTAAGGGAGTTCGATAGATCGGTAGTTACTGTTCATGTGTTATAAAATTTTATATTCTTTTGTTAATTGATTTCGATTCTCGTATCGGTGCCTAATATTGTATTATGTGGTTGTGTAGAGCCATCCCAGGTACCAGCACAATCAAGGAGATAAGTCTGTTGACTCCTCCTCCTTTTGAAAAGGTACGTAAGAGACGTACGGGCATCGGACGGTAAAACACATCTTTACACTACGACTATGCTTTTACTGCATGAGTATTCATGATGAAATGATGCAGTTTATAAGATGTTTACGATGTTTATAAGGTGTTTACGATGTTGACAAGATGTTTATATATATATCCATACGATGTTAATTGTGGTAAGATGCCACGGGGTAAGATGCCCCATATGGTAAGAGGCCAGCCGATATGATTTGTGGTAAGATGCCACGGGGTAAGATGCCCCACATGGTAAGAGGCCATGCGATGTTTATTTGTGGTAAGATGCCACGGGGTAAGATGCCCCACATGGTAAGAGGCCATGCGATGTTTATTTGTGGTAAGATGCCACGGGGTAAGATGCCCCACATGGTAAGAGGCCATGCGATGTTTATAATGTGGTAAGATGCCACAGGGTAAGATGCCCATATGCATGATTATGAATCAGGGACAACGATAAGAAGTTAATGAATAACCAGCATATTTACTTAACCAATGTTTCATGCATTTACTATGATGTTTTTATGATGTTAAGTAAGATTGTATATGCTTATGATGTGTTGTCCCTGTAGGTACGCTTTTGGGCTAAAGGACTAAGGGTCGGGTTGAGGCAGTGAGCTACGAGGAACACAGGAATGTATAGGATTCAAGTCACGATTAGTATCTACTCTAGGTGTGATATCCCCGAAATGGTTAATTGCATTTGGGCAATAATTGTGCTTATACGATTAATTATGTGGTAATTAATTATGCATTGGATTTATTTATTATGTGGAAATGCATAGTCATGTGGATAGGGTGACCCGGGGTTGCATTTCGGGATGTTTGTGGTGCATGTTGGGTAAATATTATTGGAAGCATGATTTATTTGCCATTGGTAGCTATTGATTAGAAATCATGTGTTTAATTGATATTTGGTGCATTTTGAGTTAATGCTTTGAAAATATCATGTTGGGGTGTTTTATACACCATGGAATTATTTTGGTATGCTTTTAATTAATTAAACCAACTCATTTATTACCCCACACCTCATCCATCCATCACTTTTTAACTTTACCAAAACAACACCCAAACCCTTCCTTTCCCTTCCCATTTTCGAGCTTGAGCTCAAGAGTGAAGAGGAGTCTTTGCAAAATCTTGTTTTGTGGAGCTTGTTGGGTGATTTGAGGTCCCCAAGAGGTATGGATACCTCATTGTAAATTTTGCAAGGTTTTGTTTAAGTTTGGGTTGATTTTGAAGGGTTTTAAAATGGGTTTGTGTTGGGTTGTTGTGGTTTTGGTATTATTTGGTTGGATGTTGCATATTTGAGTTTATATAGATGTTTATAGTTGGTTTTGAGTTGTCGGGTTTGGTTGATGTTGGTGTATGTGGGTGTGTATGAGTTGGGGTTGAAGATGGGTGAATAGTGCCCAAACCCCGCATGCCCAGAGCTCGGCGATCGATCGGCGTTTTTCTCGCGATCGATCGCGAGCAACAGAGCTGAGGCAGAGAGCTTCAGCGATCGATCGCGAGCTGGGCGCGATCGATCGGCGAGGCCGCGATCGATCGGCGCTAGCTCCGCGATCGATCGCGGATTGTTGGATTTTGTTGCCCGAGACAGTGAGGTCTCGCGATCGATCGGGACTTGATGACGATCGATCGCGAGACACCAAGAAGGGTGTTTTTGGTTATTTTTGTGGGATTTTTGGTATTGGACTATTATTGGATTCTAATATTGGTATTTGTGAATATGTAGAACCAACCCAGGTGGCAACACAGCCAAGGCATTGAAGTCCTACCATATCCTACATTTTGGAAAGGTACGTAGTGGACGTACGGGCACCCCAACGGTACATGTATCTTATATACTTATTGTTTATGCATTGTGGATGCAAGTATATATGTGGTATTGCATAGTGGATGCAAATACATGTTATGCATGATGTTTATAGATGCATATTATTATTGGTGCATATCCCATGAGTCGTGGTCATCCCTTGATGATTTTAATGCTTGCCGCTATTTGGTTTGGTTCCGCTAAATGTGAAGCGAGGGGTGGGAGCGCCGCATGTCACATTTGAGCGTGGTTATCATATAGGACGAGGAAAGGGTATTTGCCGCTCAATGAGAGGCGAGGGGTGGGAGTCCCGCAGTCCATTGAAGTGAGGTTATCCTATGCCGTCTATATGTAAATAAGCGAGGGGCATTAAAATACATTGTGATGGACAGACTAGGGATTGGTGATCAGTATTTCGTATTGATGAAATGGTATATGTTCATGACATGTTTAGACCATTAAAAATAATCTATTGATTATACTCATGAGTTATGGTACAGGGACAACCAAACGGGAAGCGTTTGAAATGCATGGGGAAAACAGGAAGTGTTTTTATTATGATTATGCATTTACGCTTTATCTTCATATTGTGTTGAATATGAATGATTATTATTGCTCATGTTTGGGGGTTGTCCTTGTAGGTACTTTTTGGCATGATAGAAGGGCTTGAACGGGATTGGAATGTAATTAATCCATTTAGTAGTCCTTATTTTTGGCATGTAATTCTTAAACTCATAGACTCAACATGTTCTTTTAGACTCTGATTCATTTATTTTAGCTCTATTATGCCTTGATTCCGCACTTAAGGATTAGGGTCCTTACATTAGTGGTATCAGAGCAGTGGTTAGAGAACCCGGGAACGAGTGAAGGGTAGCCTTAGCATGATAGGCTAGGTGCTTACATTTGAAGCATGTTTATGCATGTGGTGCATATTGATGTATATCCTGTTATACTAACGTGCTTATTCTCATTCCTGCTATCTAACGGCATAACATATATACTGCCTTGGAATTGTTGTTAACATTTGTATTACAGCATGGCTGCTAATGAGGAGGTTGGAGATATTGGTAGTGTGAACGCAAGCGTCGGTCAAGTGAACCCTCTACCTCCACCGGCCGTAGGCATGGAACCAGTGGTTCAGTTATTGCTACCGGGTGAGATTAGCTTGACACAATTTCTATCTTATCATCCGCCCCGGTTTGAGGGGACAGAGTCCGGAGAAGAGGCTGAAGAGTGGTTGGAAAGACTCGAGCAGATATTTGTATCGGCTCCTTGTGCTGTGACAGCTTGGCTGAGGCTGGCGGAGTTTCAATTAGCCAAGAAACCTCTGTTGTGGTGGAGGAGCACAGTAATGGAGATGAGAGCACTGGGTGCTGTGATTGATTGGACACTCTTCAGGACTAGGTTTTTGAATCGGTACTTCTCCGCAGCAGCAAGACAGACAAAGGAGGATGAATTTACAAGTCTGAGGCAGGGGAACATGACAGTGGCAGACTATGCCACACGGTACTCTTCATTGCTGAGGTACGTCCCCCACATTGCCACCAGGGCACGCTAAGATGAGGAATTTTATGAAAGGGTTGCGGCCGGAGCTCTATGACCGGGTTATCACCAATAACCCAACTTCTTTTGATGATGCTCTCACAAGAGCGGAGCTTGCTGAGCTAGGAGTGGGAGCTTACGCTATGCCACCACCGGTACCGCAACAGAGGCAGGCTAGTGACAGCTTGAGGCCCCGGGGTGAGCCATTTAAACCCCGTGGTGCCTCTTCATCTTCACGGTATGGTGGAAAGAAACATTTTGGTCAGAAACAGGATGGCAAGAAGGGTAATTGGTCGGCCAATAGAGGATCTTCACAAGGGGATAGGCCGGGAGAGCCGAGGTGCAACAATTGTGGAGGGCCACATTCTTCAAACAAGTGTCCTGCATGTTATGTTTGTGGCAAGATGGGCCACATCGCTCGGTATTTCCCCACACGAGGAGGACAGTCAGAGTATCAGGGCAGCAGGCCGAGGTTTGAGGATAGGACAGTGCAGCAGAGGCAGCAGTTTGGGCCTCGACCATCGGGAGGTCAGACAGTAGGACCACCCCAGGGACAGGTGTATGCACTGACCAGGGAGCAGGCTCAGGCAGCCCCAGAGGAGGTGATCGCCGGTACGTGTCATTTATTTACGTACCCTGCTTTTATTTTGATCGATACAGGTGCCTCCCATTCTTTTGTATCGGTGGGTTTTGTGGAAAGACACCATATGCGCACGTCTTCTTTACCCACGCCTCTCCTTGTCTCGACACCCACTGGAAGAAATGTCGTTGCTGATTATGGCGGACTGCCTCATTTATTTTGAGGGCAACGAGTTGAGATCAGACTTGATTGTGCAGGGTATGTCAGACTTCGACTGCATCTTGGGTATTGATGTTCTGAACAGATATCAGGCAGTGGTAGATTGCCGACAGAGGACAGTGAGGTTCAGACCTGAGTTGGGCAGTCAGTGGACTTTCTATGGCAACGGTTCTCGTGCGAAGATCCCGTTGATTTCAGCGATCAAGATGACTCAGCTGTTGGAACGTGGTCACACGGGCTATCTTATCTATGCCGTGGACACGTCTGGGAAGGATAAGGAACTAAGAGTTGAGGATGTGCCAGTAGTGGCAGAGTTCGCTGATGTATTTCCAGAAGAGATCCCAGGATTCCCACCGGCTAGGGAAGTCGAGTTTGGGATCGAGCTGTTGCCAGGGACATCCGCTATCTCTCATGCACCTTATAGGATGGCACCGGCCGAGTTGAGAGAGTTGAAAGAACAGTTGCAGGATCTCCTGGATAAGGGATATATACGCCCGAGCGTGTCGCCATGGGGCGCACCAGTTCTCTTTGTGAAGAAGAAGGACGGTTCGATGCGGTTGTGTATCGATTACCGGCAACTGAATAAAGCTACAGTGAAGAACAAGTATCCTCTTCCAAGGATAGATGACTTGTTTGATCAGTTGCAAGGTACCAGGGTGTATAGCAAGATTGATTTGAGATCCGGGTATCATCAGATTCGGGTCAGAGAGGAAGATGTGCAGAAGACAGCGTTCCGGACCCGATATGGACATTATGAGTTCCTAGTGATGCCGTTCGGCGTGACGAATGCTCCAGCAGTCTTCATGAGTCTGATGAACAGAGTGTTTCAGCAGTATCTTGATCAGTTCGTCATTGTGTTTATTGACGATATTCTTATCTACTCTCGGAGTGAGGAAGAGCATGTGAAACACTTGAGGACAGTGCTTCAGATTCTCAGAGAGCATCAGTTATATGCTAAACTCAGTAAGTGTGAATTTTGGCTGAGCAGTGTAGTGTTTCTGGGGCATGTCATATCGAGCAGCGGGATATCTGTAGATCCCAAGAAGATTGAGGCTGTGATGGAGTGGGCTGCCCCCACTTCTGTGCCAGAGATTCGGAGTTTTCTTGGTTTGGCCGGGTATTATCGGCGCTTTGTCGAGGGCTTTTCGAAGATTGCCAAGCTGCTGACTCAGTTGACCCAGAAGGGAGTGCCTTTCTTTTGGTCAGAAGCTTGTGAGGAGAGCTTCCAGGAGTTGAAGCACCGGTTGACGACGGCGCCAGTGTTAGTGATCCCTACGGAGAACTCCAGATTTGTTCTGTATACTGATGCATCGCTGCAGGGCCTTGGATGTGTTCTGATGCAAGATAAGCATGTGGTAGCTTATGCATCGAGGCAGTTGAAGCCGCATGAGACCAGATATCCAGTTCATGACTTGGAATTGGCGGCTATCATCTTCGCCCTGAAGATCTGGAGGCATTATTTATATGGTACTTCATTCACCATATACACGGATCACAAGAGCCTCAAGTTTTTATTCACTCAGGCAGAGCTGAACATGAGGTAGAGGAGGTGGATGGACCTACTCAAGGACTATGATTGCGAGATAGAGTACCATCCCGGGAAAGCCAATTTGACAGCAGACGCTTTGAGCCGGAAAGTGAGGAGTTCTGCTGAGGACGTCATTCATTTGTCGGCTATGATGACCTCTTATTGCCATCTGGGCTATAATTTTGACATAGATGCATCGCCTGTGTATGTGTCGACTCTGTTAGCCGAGCCAGACATCTATGAGAACATCAGGAGAGCTCAGAGGTCAGATGATGAGATTCAGAGGTGGTTATCTTTAGTACATCTTGGTCAGCCAACAAAGTTCAGAGCGGCCGATGACGGATCCTTGAGATTGGGGAACCGTTGGGTGGTTCCGAGTACGCCAGAGTTGCGTAAAGGGATCTTGGAACGAGCTCACAGTAGCAGACTTAGCATCCACCCAGGCGGGAAGAAGATGTACAGAGATCTGCGTGGTCAGTTTTGGTGGAAAAGGATGAAGAATGATGTCGTCGCTTTTGTGAAGAGGTGTTTGATCTGCCAGCAGGTTAAGGCAGAGAGACAGAGACCTGGCGGCGAGTTGAGAAGCTTGGAGATACCGAAGTGGAAGTGGGAGCACATTTCCATGGACTTCGTGACTCATTTGCCGAGGAGTGCTTCAGGCTTCGATGCTATTTGGGTGATCGTGGATCGATTGACCAAGGTGGCTCATTTTATCCCCTATAGCATGACTTTCACATTTTTGAGGATGGCGCAGTTGTATATTAGAGATGTGGTGAGATTGCATGGGATCCCCGTTTTCATAGTGTCAGATCGAGATCCGCGATTCACATCTCATTTTTGGGAAGGCCTTCAGTCAGCCTTGGGAACTGAAGTCAGATTGAGTACTGCTTATCATCCTCAGACGGATGGCCAGACCGAGCGCACTATTCAGACGCTCGAGGACATGTTAAGAGCTTGTGTTTTGGAGTTCGATGCCTCTTGGCAGGATTCAGTGCCTTTGGTAGAGTTTTCTTATAACAATAGCTACCAGGCGAGTATTCAGATGGCTTCGTTTGAAGCTCTTTATGGCAGACGGTGTAGATCACCCTTGTGTTGGGATGATTTGGACCGCAAATCGGTCGGAGGACCGGAATTGATTCGGGAGATGGAAGAGAAGATAAAGACAATAAGGCAGAAAATGAAAGCGGCCCAGGACAGACAGGCAGCTTATGCAAATAAACGGCGGAGACCGTTGGAATTTCAGTTGGGAGATAAGGTCTTTTTGAAGATCTCGCCTTTCAGAGGCGTTGTGTGATTTGGGATGCGCGGGAAACTGTCTCCGAGGTATGTTGGACCGTACGAGATCTTGCAGCGCATTGGCACCTTAGCTTACCGACTGGCTTTGCCGCCTTCTTTATCTGGGATACATGATGTGTTTCATGTATCGATGTTGCGGAAGTATGAGCCGGATCCGTCGCATGTGTTACAGCCTTCCGAAGTTCAGTTAGAGTCCGATGTATCTTATGTGGAACGGCCTGTCAGGATTCTGGATCGAGCAGACCGTAGACTTCGGAACAAAGTGATACCTATGATCAAGGTTCAGTGGGATCGCAGGGGTGTCGAGGAGGCTACGTGGGAGACGGAGCGGCATATGGTGCAGCACTACCCGGAACTATTCTCTGGTATGTGTTTATGTTTAGTTTCCTTTTGGGGTAAGTGCATGTGATTTCGAGGACGAAATCTTATAAGTAGGGGAGTATTGTGATATCCCCGAAATGGTTAATTGCATTTGGGCAATAATTGTGCTTATATGATTAATTATGTGGTAATTAATTATGCATTGGATTTATTTATTATGTGGAAATGCATGGTCATGTGGATAGGGTGACCCGGGGTTGCATTTCGGGATGTTTGTGGTGCATGTTGGGTAAATATTATTGGAAGCATGATTTATTTGCCATTGGTAGCTATTGATTAGAAATCATGTGTTTAATTGATATTTGGTGCATTTTGAGTTAATGCTTTGAAAATATCATGTTGGGGTGTTTTATACACCATGGAATTATTTTGGTATGCTTTTAATTAATTAAACCAACTCATTTATTACCCCACACCTCATCCATCCATCACTTTTTAACTTTACCAAAACAACACCCAAACCCTTCCTTTCCCTTCCCATTTTCGAGCTTGAGCTCAAGAGTGAAGAGGAGTCTTTGCAAAATCTTGTTTTGTGGAGCTTGTTGGGTGATTTGAGGTCCCCAAGAGGTATGGATACCTCATTGTAAATTTTGCAAGGTTTTGTTTAAGTTTGGGTTGATTTTGAAGGGTTTTAAAATGGGTTTGTGTTGGGTTGTTGTGGTTTTGGTATTATTTGGTTGGATGTTGCATATTTGAGTTTATATAGATGTTTATAGTTGGTTTTGAGTTGTCGGGTTTGGTTGATGTTGGTGTATGTGGGTGTGTATGAGTTGGGGTTGAAGATGGGTGAATAGTGCCCAAACCCCGCATGCCCAGAGCTCGGCGATCGATCGGCGTTTTTCTCGCGATCGATCGCGAGCAACAGAGCTGAGGCAGAGAGCTTCAGCGATCGATCGCGAGCTGGGCGCGATCGATCGGCGAGGCCGCGATCGATCGGCGCTAGCTCCGCGATCGATCGCGGATTGTTGGATTTTGTTGCCCGAGACAGTGAGGTCTCGCGATCGATCGGGACTTGATGACGATCGATCGCGAGACACCAAAAAGGGTGTTTTTGGTTATTTTTGTGGGATTTTTGGTATTGGACTATTATTGGATTCTAATATTGGTATTTGTGAATATGTAGAACCAACCCAGGTGGCAACACAGTCAAGGCATTGAAGTCCTACAATATCCTACATTTTGGAAAGGTACGTAGTGGACGTACGGGCACCCCAACGGTACATGTATCTTATATACTTATTGTTTATGCATTGTGGATGCAAGTATATATGTGGTATTGCATAGTGGATGCAAATACATGTTATGCATGATGTTTATAGATGCATATGATTATTGGTGCATATCCCATGAGTCGTGGTCATCCCTTGATGATTTTAATGCTTGCCGCTATTTGGTTTGGTTCCGCTAAATGTGAAGCGAGGGGTGGGAGCGCCGCATGTCACATTTGAGCGTGGTTATCATATAGGACGAGGAAAGGGTATTTGCCGCTCAATGAGAGGCGAGGGGTGGGAGTCCCGCAGTCCATTGAAGTGAGGTTATCCTATGCCGTCTATATGTAAATAAGCGAGGGGCATTAAAATACATTGTGATGGACAGACTAGGGATTGGTGATCAGTATTTCGTATTGATGAAATGGTATATGTTCATGACATGTTTAGACCATTAAAAATAATCTATTGATTATACTCATGAGTTATGGTACAGGGACAACCAAACGGGAAACGTTTGAAATGCATGGGGAAAACAGGAAGTGTTTTTATTATGATTATGCATTTACGCTTTATCTTCATATTGTGTTGAATATGAATGATTATTATTGCTCATGTTTGGGGGTTGTCCTTGTAGGTACTTTTTGGCATGATAGATGGGCTTGAACGGGTTGAGGTGGTGAGCTTGACGAGCATTCTATTGAGGATGAAAAGACAGGATTATTTTGGATAGTATCTACTCTAGGAGTAGTATACAACTGTAGTTGCACACATTCTTTTGATTGGAATGTAATTAATCCATTTAGTAGTCCTTATTTTTGGCATGTAATGCTTAAGCTCATAGACTCAACATGTTCTTTTAGACTCTGATTCATTTATTTTAGCTCTATTATGCCTTGATTCCGCACTTAAGGATTAGGGTCCTTACACTAGGAGTAGTATAAATCTAAATATTAACATTCTTTTGGGAATGTAATGAATTATTTTTGAAGTCTTTTATTTTGGCCTGTAATCCTGTTAGCTCACGTAACAACCAGAACCTTAAGATGTTATTAATGAATGATTAGTCCTTCTTATGTCTATTAATCACTGTTAAGGTGGGAAGACCCCACAACAATCGATCGCCACCTGCGATTTTCCAAAAAACTCGAGCTTCCATGGTGTTTTTTTCAAACCCAAACTCAAAACCAACACCCCATACACCTTCAACACCTCAAATACACAATTTAAAACCAATAAAAACTCCAAAAACTCAAACAGTGGATTTTAACCAAAAATCCCCAAATTCCATAACCAATTTAAAACTCAACCAAACTCCACAAGACTACTACCAAATCAAAGACAATGGTGAGGGGAAGATGAATACCTGATTATCTTCGAGAAAATCGGCTTCTGAGCCAAGCTACCAACGATTTCTCCTCCAAGGGAGAAAAGAGGGAAATGGGGGAAGGGTTGGGCGCGTTAGAGAGAGAGGGAGAGAGAGAGGGAATCCGTCCATTGACGGAATATCGAGTCTACTTGGTATATATAATACCAAAACTCCAAAATACCAATCCCTTCACAAATACATCATGACTCATTAAAAATCATCTATTTTCAATAATTACCTCCCAAACTCTATTTCCATTAACAGCCCCAGTACAAAGTACTCCGAACCCCAAATCTCACCAAAGACCAAATTCCAAGGTTATCACCACAACGAGAATACAATCTCATCCCTTGGATCCAACGACTCCCAAAAACCGGATTTAATATCCCCGAGAGTCCCAACACCGCAATTAATTCATAATTGCCACAATAAAATCCATTAAGGATTATTACCACACCGGGATTAACACCATTAATCCCCGGGCATCACAATTATCCCCTACTAATAAAATTTCATCCCCAAAATTTACACAGGCGTACTCCATGTACAGCCAAAACCATATAATCAAAATGGATCTACACCGTCGAATCACGAACATATCATGAACGACACACCAATCGTGAGGACATCGACCTCGCACCAAATCCTGGAATGGAGTAAATCTCCCAAACCATCACAACCACAACAGAACGTCAGCATACATCAATGCTAACCATCCCAAGAGAAGTCAGCCAAACTTAACTGCAAACCAAACAAATCATTCGCGATTCCAAAATAGATACCCTCGACGATATCTCTACGATTCAGCCTACGATGTTAACCATACATCGTTACCCAGGAAACCACCAGTACACTACAGTGTACTTATACCAAATCCGGTTCCCGCTTTCCAAATCCATCTCCATCAAAGGAGTGGTTGCACCACATTGCAACACGGATTGGGCGACAACACGGCCCCGATCAACACGAAACACATCTCCAAAGATGTTTACATCCGTATGTTCCAAGAAATCGCATCTTGGTCCAAACACTATATCGAAACTCTACAAGGTCTCAAGTTTCCGAAAGGACATGCAAGAACAATCAATTGCATTCCCGCCACACGTGTTAACCACGAAACCCAATAAATCCAAAACAAGGTCATCCCTCGCTTGCCCTAGGATTCAACGATCCTAACACAGGATGTTATCAAATTACACGGAATGAATTACCATGGCCTAAAATACGACAATCCCTCCTCAGGAGAAGTCAACCAACCTTCACGATCATTCCTCAGAATACACCGTGCCATCGAGATTACCAATCTCAAAGTGCCACAATCTCATACCGGAGATTCATTCATCCAATCATACCAACCCGATGCTCGACGAGGACTAAAATAAAAGTTGGCATTCGTATACACTCTGGTATACATGCCTAAGTACCGACACAACCTGTATACTAAATGCAATAGACTCGGGTATCTCCAATCATACCCAAAGTCCCAATCTAAACTGTCAATCCTCGGCTATTCTCACCTCGCGGAGAATAATGATTGACAGACCAACGACCAATGGTGTGATTTCAACATCAACACCACACAAACAGACTCATTGAATCTCCCAAAGATTCCCAATCGGTAGATATATCAATACCGCCTTCCTCACAAGGAAAGTGTCCTGAATCTATGACCCTCCAACCTCGAACCACCATTCGGAACCTGGATATATTTATACCAAAATATATCCCGGAACCCAGAAATACACAACTGGTTAGAATAGTGCATCAAAGCCACTATTACCAAATCGAAACCCGTATACGCCATGTATACTCATCCTAACAATGCTCTGTACTAATACCATAGTACTACACAATCTCGAGCGTTTCCCGGAGACGTCTCCTCGAACGCCTCACCGAAAGGTAAGTAATCCATTACTCGGTCCAACACTAGTAATGCTTACCATGGCTGATTTACAATCAACCCACGACCAAAACCAATTGTCTCCATGACAGTACAAGCCAAATCTCTCCAAGAGATAAAATCAATATAGTAGTGTTACCCCACTAACTATATCCCACAATTCCAATTGTGACCCCTGTTGCATTCTACATGCAAAGATGCTCAACCAGAGCTAACAACGACTTGTCGACACTCACGTTGGTATTCCCAACAAAACTGAGTTGCCCCAGTACAAGTCCCTCAAAACATTTGACGTATAAACGTCCCCGTGAGGTATTCCCTGCCTCAATTATCATACCACGAGGAGACTACAAGAGTCTACAATCAACCCTCATCGCATCACCGTACGATTCACCAAACTTGGTCCCAACGTGCAGTATAATGGCCATTACAAGCACACTATATTACTGCCACAATACCTGGCTAGCAAATCGTGCCTCCATAGGCTTATATCAAGCCTACCGTATCATACGTTCCACTCGGTATACCATACCGTAACATCCATTTAGAGTAGTGGGTCATCACCCAATATTTCTCTAAAACACCAAAGCATAATGGACATCCCGGTGTCCTTGCTCAACCACGATGCAATCCTGATCCAATAGGACTTATTCCACACCCTCAGGGTGGGTGTAACCATGTCTAACACACATCACAATGACAAGCGAGTAGTTTCCTCAATTACTACTCTTACCACCAATCACTTGGCCTTAGCCATTCCAGCGAGTATACCAAAAGGTATGACTACTCGAAAATATTTTCCTCTATTGCATGATGCGGTACACTCACCGGTACAATGCATCCAATAATCCATCGAGCAAACCTGCTCGGCATAACAGTCTCGTCAACCAGTGACGTAGACATCATCTTGTGCCCATCACCAACACTCAAGCCATATGACTAAATACGTACACTTAGACGTATCATTCATCATCGCGACGCTACACGTCTACATAGAACATCCACTATGTCATCGTCATCCCCGTGACGCTATATGCCAACACATGACATTCACAATAATGCTAACAAAACAGTAATATACCATACCTCATCGCTATCAAGATAGCGGCATACCTGTATCCATCATCCACCAGCGGTACACAAGCAGCACCATCGCTCGTAGGCGGCATAATCCAGTGCTACGCACATAGCGGTATAACCCTTCGCTATAGAATCAGTGATATGATCCCTCGTCATAGAGTCAGCGGCTTAAAACATCGCTACAGATATTCGACGGTATGAACCATCACCATAAATGTAGCGGAATGACCCGTCGCTATATAATACCCGGCGGCATGAACCATCGCCAATAGATGTAACGGAATGTACTATCGCTATATAATACCCGGCGGCATGAACCATCGCCAATAGATGTAGCGGAATGAACCATTGCTATGAATACCCGGTGGCATAAACCATCGCCAATAGAATAGCGGAATGAACCATCGCTATGAATACCCGGCGGCATAAACCATCACCAATAGAATAGCGGAATGAATCATCGCTATGAATACCCGACGGCATAAACCATCGCCAATAGAACAGCGGAATGAACCATCGCTATCAATACCCGGCGGCATAAACCATCGCCAATAGAATAGCGTCATGATATCCCTCGCTAAGAAGCTGCAAATATCCCTCTTCGCTACTTCGCTTCGACATACCAACGACATAATATCCCTCGCTTAAGCGGCAAATATCCTCCGTCGCTGTCATATGACAGCGGAAAGCTCATCGCTACGCCATAGTAGCGGTATAATATCCCTCGCTTAAGCGGCAAATATTCTTCATCACGATGGTATGACTGCGGCGCCACTACTCCTCGTTTTATCATGACAGCGGAAATACCCCTCGCTTCGACATATTAGCGGCATAATATCCCTCGCAATAATAATATGACAGCGGAATTATCATTCGCTTCAACATATTTGCGGCAAATATTCTTCATCGCTATAATATGACAGCGGCAAGTATTCACATCGCTACGCCATGCATGCAACCGTAATGCATAATCCGTATCCCAATAAACATCGCCATGAGTGTATTTTAATGCACCTTGCAATGTGACATGCGGAATTTTACCATCGCTTCAACATTTAGCGGCAAAGCATTAAAATCATCACTCCCATATATATGCAACCGTAATGCGTAATCCATGTCTCATATGACCCTGCAACCACCACGGTTAGCAACAACATATTCCAATTATGAACACATATCATAAACACACATAAGCAATACAGTTGTCCCACACAACACTAACTACCATCATGCATAAGTATGTGAATCTCATTCTCATTAACATGTTCCTAGGCCCTCAACAGCCCCAAAGAGCAAACCACTGCTCTGATACCACTAATGTACGGACCCCCGTGCCCTTAACCCGTTATTAGTGTATTAATCCATGGCATTAGTGCATACAATCATATTATCATGGGGAACTAGCCATATGAAAGTATAACATCATATACTATCCAGGAAATTTCTCGCATTTGATTCACACAATATTAAAATCCCCCAATCAAGATCACTTACATATCATGCACCCTCATAATACACCAACATACTCTCAGTTCATTTAGCAATTCCGTATCTAATTGCATGCAAACAATAAATGAAGAGAGAAAAGCCATTGCCCATTTATACATTCCATATACACGTAAAATGTACTCACAGAGTACCAAATACCGTTACTGGTACTTCAATCCTGGAAGCACCTCCCATGCACAACTCGGTCTCAACTCTGGATCTACGTGCTTATTCAACCAGCTCTGGTACTTCAATCCTGGAAGTATCTAAAATCAATAGTCCAAGCTCAACTCCAAAGCTACTGCTGCACCTGTATCACCTGTCCCAACAGAGACAGCCCCACACGGGGTGAGCATACCAATACCACCAATCCAATAATCATAATATTACAGTTCATAATTTACAGAATGTAAATGCCATGAATTTAAATGATACTCCCTGGATGATATCATCCTCATCCGGGGTCCCCTGTATTGTCCCTGTTCTCAAAATAACCAAACCATTAAATTCTCAAAAGCCAGTTGATCATTTCATTGATCAACTAAAAGCATTCCTGCTATACCAGTTCCATAATCCAATATGATTAAATCATCAAATAAGGTATCATAGATATCACATGTATCTAGCCAGTAATTCCATAGTTCCATATCATAGCTAGCTCTACAATAGCGGCATTATAACCCCACGCACGCTCAACAATAGCGGCATCATAACCGATGGTCGCCCAACGGCGACAACATCCCAATCATTGCTCGCTCGAAAGCGTCACCATATAATTCCCAATGTATGTTCACTTATCGCAATTATCATATACCATGCATTTCACTATTCGTTTATTGCCAGTACCATATACCATGTATTTCAATATACATTTATTGCAAATACCACATACATGCAATTCACAGTTGCAACATTATAATATGCTATGCTCGTACGTTATACGTACCTTATAATCCCGCAGTTCGAGTCCAACCTTGCCTGAGTCCCATGACCCGATGAGTTAAGTGCTAACATGCAAATAACTCCCAATTAAACATTGGCATGCAATCACGTGCCCAAGCACGTTAACAATTTCCAAACCTATCGTCCATCTATGACGATTACCAAAAAATGAAAGCCCACCGGCTAAGCATGCATAATACCCAAAATATTCCATTTTATAAGTTTAAAAGATAGCCAAAAACCCAACCGAGAATTCCATTTTATTAAACTTTGGCTCCAACCAATCCATTTTAAAAGTATAGCATTCCCATTGGAATGTAGACATTGCCCTGGAAATTGGCCACTCAAACCTCGATTCCAAAATCCCGACATTTTCCAAAATTTCCAAAAAAACAAGTTCCTACGGGCGGCGATCGATCGCCGCTTTTTGCGCTATCGATCGCCCCTGTCCAGTGGGCAACAACGCCTCCTCGCGATCGATCGCCAACCCCCTCGCGATCGATCGCCTAGACTACGCGATCGATCACCTGCCCTGTTCATCGTCACTGATTTTTACAACTGCACGTCGTAATCGATCGCCCCTCCTCGGCGATCGATCGCCACCTGCGATTTTCCGAAAACTCGAGCTTCCATGGTGTTTGTTTCACACCCAAACTCAAAACCAACACCCCATACACCTTCAACACCTCAAATACACCATTTAAAACCAATAAAAACTCCAAAAACTCAACATTGGATTTTAACCAAAAATTCCTTAACCAATTTAAAACCCAACCAAACTCCACAATACTACTACCAAATCGAAGACAATGGTGAGGGGAAGATGAATACCTGATTATCTTCGAGAAAACCGGTTCCCGAGCCAAGCTACCAATGATTTCTCCTCCAAGGGAGAAAATAGGGAAATGGGGGAATGGTTGGGCGCGTTAGAGAGAGAGGGAGAGAGAGATGGAATCCGTCCAATGACGGAATATCGAGTCTACTTGGTTTATATAATACCAAAACTCCAAAATACCAATTCCTTCACAAATACATCATGACTCATTAAAAATCATCTGTTTTCAATAATTACCTCCCAAACTCTATTTTCATTAACAACCCCAGTACAAAGTACTCCGGACTCCAAATCTCACCAAAGACCAAATTCCAAGGTTATCACCACAACAAGAATACAATCTCATCCCTTGGATCCAACGACTCCAAAAACTGGATTTAAAATCCCCGAGAGTCCCAACATCGCAATTAATTCATAATTACCACAATGAAATCCATTAAGGATTATTACCACACCGGGATTAACACCATTAATCCCCGGGCATCACAGTAATGCCGCATGTCACATTTGAAGCAAGGTGCATTAAAATACACTCATAGCGATGTATATTGGGATATGGTTATGCATTGTGGTTGCAGATATATTTGAGTGATGATTCTAATGCTTTGCTGCTAAATGTTGAAGCGAGGGTATTGCCGCATGTCACATTTGAAGCGAGGTACATTAAAATACACTCATAACGATGTATATTGGGATATGGATTATGCATTGTGGTTGCAGGTATAGATTGGATATTTGGTGAATATCCCATGAGTCACATTTTAGATGAATTATGGTATTTAATTGGGTTCGAAATTGTGAGATTAGGGTTCGATTTTTGTAGGGTATTCTTGAACAAATTTAGACATTGTCTCATTTATTTCCCTCCCTGCATGTACCCTGCCCCGGGTCTTTTAAATGATTTATTGTCGTGTGTTGACAATATTTTGAGGGTTATGGATGTGCTTGAGCATGTGTTACATGTTCGTAAATAATTGTGAATTATTTATCGTGTTAGCACATCGTTCCTCGGGGCATGGAACTCGAGCAAGGTTTGGCTCGGACTTCGAGGATTTAAGGTACGTTTAGCGTACGAGCATAGCTTAAATGATGTTTTACAAGTATGATGCATGAATTAAATACATGAAATGTCTTACTATGATGGCACCGGGACTTGGTTACGTTATTTTGATTCACATGATGAAATGCTTGGTGCCGCTATGAAGCGAGCAAATGATGGGTGTGGTCGCTACGGAGCGAACACCAGTAGTATGACGCTACTTTGAAGTATGAAATGAAAATGTGGTATTGATTAGATATCTAGGATATCTGTATTTTATTCCCTATTGGTAATGAATAGGAACAGAGACGTAGTTAATCAGAGAAGTGATTAACTAGTATCGGAAGTTAAGAAAATCTCATTATGATATCTAGAATTACGATAATTGCTAGATAAAGAAAGATGTTATGAAATGTTGTTAATTCGAAACTGGTTAGGGTTAACCAATATGATGATTAACTGCATATTCAGGATTTGATGATTTATCTGTTTTGAGAACAGGGTTATTACAGGAGTACGCTAGGATGAGGATGATACCATCCAGGAAGTGTCACATATGTTCCACAATATTTCCATTTTCGTAAATTATGTATTATGTCATTATGATTATGAAATTGTGGAATTGGTATGCTCACCCCGTTGGGGGCTGTCTCTGTTGGGGGCAGGTGAACAGGTACATCGATGGCTTTGGAGATGAGCTCGAGTTGTTGATTGGAAGTACTCTCAGGATCGTGGTACCAGGGCTTGATGGAGCACGGTATCTTATAGAGTACCTACATATATATATACCCATGATGGTTATACACATATTGATGATGCTCGCATGTGAGCACGATTATACTTGTTTATGGGTTGTATTTAAAGGCATGAGCCTTTCTCTCTTTCATTCTATGTTGCATGCAATTAGAGGTAGAATTGCTAAAGATTATGAGAGTCATTGGTGTATTATGGGTGTTGAAACCCACTTTTGTTGCCATATGTGTGGTGTCTTCCCTGGCTGGGAATTTACTTGATATTGCTGCATTCTGATGAGTATTATGTTTTCCCTGGCCGGGAATTATGTTATGTGTTGTACTTTTATTTCGGGATAGCTCTATTTATGGGGAGACTCTGCCCAAATTTTTATAAAAGTCCACAATGAAAAAAAAATGATGTAATGGGCGAACTCCATGAGTCTCTTGTTGTTAGGATGATGAACTTATAACATTGTATGTTAAAGAAAACTTTGTAATTGCCATTCAATGGTAAAGTATCATCTGAGTTTCCGAATGATTTTATGAAAAGCATGTGCCACACATAATGATTAATACACTAATCAAGGGTTAAGTATATGGGGTCCTTACACCAGATATAGACATTCTGAATTTTTGGAAATGTCTTGTGGTCTGACAACTATACCGGTAGAGTTATGAATTTGATGAAGAAAATTTTCCGTAACTTTTGGGCGGAAGTGTAATCATATTCATCAGTGGTATACTAGTGTATACGAGATTCGGAAGGAACCACACAGAACACATGTGATTGATTTTTCAGACGCTTCGTGAAGCTCAAAGGGTGTACCAAGTTATTGAAATGTAAATCTTGGTTGAATCAAGTGTTGTTTTGGGATAGGTGATATCATCTCACCAGATACCTGTTGATTCCAGTAAAGTAAAGATAGTACTAATTTTGCCAAGACCAATCATTGTACTCAAGATGAAAAGTTTTATGAATTTTGACAGATACTACAGGCTTTTACGGAAGGATATGTTGGGATATGCCCTAAGACATGTCATTAGATGATTGTTTATGACATACAGAGTATTATGATTTTATAAATGGCAAATCATTATTATATATTATTCGAATATCTGTGCAATATGAATTGATATATAAGTTAATGTCCTTATAATAATATTGTATTATTCTTAAAGACTGTCCCTAGTCAAGTATTATCATAAATAAGGATAATGATAATACATTGAGACTAGTATGTTTTGATTGATGAATTGTTCATGGATATGAGATATCAAATCAACACATGGGTACATGTTAGAGAACAATGTACTGGACAGATCCACCATGAGAATGCTACATGGATAGTTATATGAGTGTCATAAGCAATTCTCATAGTGATAATAATGTATGTAATCCTTACGACTTGAGATCATCAGAGATCCCAACATAAGGAGTTATGTATCTTGATATTGTCAAACGTTACCTGTAACAGGGTAAACTATAAAGGCAACTATTGGATACACTACGAATTATGTAGAGGGATGTTGATTGATTAAGATAGGATTTGTCCATCCTATATAACAGGAGAAGTGTTTGGGCCCTTGATCAAGTAAGACTAAAATGCATGGCCGTGCTCGAATGAGTCGATATGTGATATCGAGCTTATTCGTTTATTCTAGTTCTACTTGGGGATCAAGAAATAGAGATTGAATATACGAGTATGACTATTCCATGACTCGTGTTCAATCTAAACACAAGGACAAAGTGATAAGTTGCATGTTAATATTATCACATGTTCTAAGGTTATGTCGAGTCAAAGACATTTTTGTAATTTGGGTAGCCTTGATGTGTTGCTAGATACCGCTCATTGCTTGTGACATAAAATGAGATTTTATGTCACTGCCAACATTACAAGATCCTATCGGGTCGCACAAAAGATTAAATCGATAAGGGGAATTAAATTCATTGGATTAATTAATTAATTAAGAAGAGTCTTAATTAAATGATTATAAAGATTTAATTAAATCATGGGTTTGGGCCCATGAGACTTTAAGAAAGTCTTGAACCTTAATTAAATCTTATAATATAAATACAAGGTTATAATTAGTTGTTAATGACACAATTCATAAAATAACCTAGCCACTAATCTCACCACTCTCTCGGCCGCCGCCACTAGCTCTCAACCGCACGCCTTTCGCCGCCGTGTATAGGGTTGTGGTCGGTTGTCGATTGATAGGTTTTGAACCGTGAGTTAAGCTTCTGTTCAAGAATAAGTCTAGCAACTTGTTCTTGAACGTCCCTTGTTCGATTTGATCGTGTGGATACCGTAGAGGCAAGACCTTGGAGGTGTTGCTCGTGACTCGGAATTCATTGGACGTGGTGGTTCGTGGATTCTGCTCAAACACGCTACAAGGGTGAGACTCTTATTATCTCTATTCCGATATGACCACTTTGTATAGATCCGCGGTTTTAGTAATCCAAAATTTTAAATTCCACTGCGTTGTATGCTCGTTGGATTACTTACAGTGGTATCAGAGCCGTGTACAAAGCTCATATCGGAATTATGTGGTTAATCGTTTAATCATATTTAGATTTGTATTGCATGCTAATAAAACTGTATATAATCATATATGATATGAGTAAATCGAGTTTGTGTAATTATCGTAAAATTATATTTGATATAATTGAAGTTTATTGTATACGATACATGAAGGCGCAAAACCGAGCCCATAGCATGAGATGGTTCGGCCACCACCATCACAAATGACACACGGCTGCCACATGAGGGCTAGGGTTTCGAACCCTTGGCTCGAGATGGTTTAGCTGTTGTGGCTAATAATTGTTCATGGAAGTGTCGAAACATGGCTAGGGTTTAGAACCCTCCACTTGGCTCGAAAATGTTGATTATCGGCGCATGGCTCACGATAAATGATGGTTGACGGCTAGGGCCACATGAGGGCTAGGGTTTTCGAACTCATTGGCTCGAGATGGTCAAGCCGCCAACGTCATGAATCGTGCATGAAAGGCCGAGAACAAAAACAAAGTTTTTGAACCATTGTGGCTCGTGACGGCTAGGGTTTCGAACCATAACCCTAATGACTCACGGTTCGGCGTCACCATATATTAGGGTTTCGAACCCTCATGGTTGGACGTGGACTTTTGGGCTAAGGTTACGTGACATGTGATGTCCCGAGCGTACGATAATTTCATAAAATTTATTTTACAGTTTCATTGGGATTAAATTTTAAAACCCTTGCCTTTTTATACAAACCATATACACATATTGTAGTGCTCACATGCGAGCATCAAATGAGTGAATGTGTACTTAATGTATGAGGTACCCTACTCAATATCGGCACTGGTACCTCGATCCTGGAAGTAGCTCCAATCTATAGCTCGATCTCAACTATGGAGCTACCGTTGTACCTATTCTACCTGTCCCAACAGAGACAGCCCCACACGGGGTGGGCTTACCAATCCACCATCTCAATAACATCAACACCACAATTCATAATTTACAGGACATAAAGCTGTAAACGTAAAAGTTACTTCATGTATAGTATCGTAATCACATAGGATTCCCCGCGCTGTTCCTGTTCTCACAATAACCAAACCATCAAATTCCCAAAATCAGTTAATCATCACATTGATTAACTACGCCCATTCTTACCATGCCAATTTCATAACTAAGTATGAATAAATCATTCAACTAATGATTACAGATAACACATATATCTATGCCATGATTCCATAGTTCTATCATATCATATTTCATCGCTTGCTCAGTAACGGCGGCACTCCATACTCTCGCATGCTCAATAGCAGTGGCTTCGTAACCGATGTTCGCTCCATAGCGACAACATCTCAACCGTTGCTCCCTCCATAGCGGCACCATATAATTTGCAGTACTTACCAATTTATTGCATTAACAGTATATCATGCATTTCACAATTGCACTAATATAAAAGACTATGCTCGTACGTTATACGTACCTTATAATTCCATAGTCTGAATCAAACCTTGCCTTAGTTCCGCGACCCGGTGAATTACGTGCTAAACACATTAAATAATTCACAATTATTTATAAGCATGCAACCACGTGCCCAAGCGCGTTCACAATCCCCAATTATATCATCAATCCATGACGATTAACCATTTTAAAAGACTCCGGGCGAAGTATGCATCGATTCCCCAACAACAAAACAATATATACCATAAAACAGAGCATCTCGATCGATCGGCCAAATGTGCTCGATCGATCGAGAGCTCCAACAAAATTATGCCCAAAAATCTTCCTTGCTCGATCGATCAAGCAGTCTTCTCGATCGATCGACCGACCATCTCGATCGATCGGCAACTTTGCTCGATCGATCGAGCTTACTGATCATCGTCTTTCAATTTTACAAATTACGCGCGATCGATCGAGCCCTCTTGTCGGTCGATCGACGAGCCCTAACACAACCCAAAAATGGCGTTTTAAGGTTTAAAATCCCCAAATAAACAAACCTAACACCTATTAAACCAATATTCCTCAACATAAACTCCATAAAACTCCTTAAACAATCCAACCAAAAAATCTTTAAAATTTCAAAAACTCAAACCCTACACTACACATACCCAAACTCCACAATACCACAATCAAAACGAATGTAGAGACGAGGGGAAGAAGATTACCAACTTATCTTCAAGAAATCTTGCTCCGAGATCGAGCCTTGCTCGATTTTGCTCCAAGGAGAAAAGAGAGGGGAAAAGGGTTGGGGGGAGAGATGAAACGTGATGGAGAGAGAGAGAATAAAACGCCAATTAATTGAACATCGAGTCCACTTGGTATATATAGTACCATCCTCCACAAATACATCATGACTCATTAAAACTCATTTGTGTTCAATAAATACCTCTCAATCTCAATTTCCATTACCAGCCCCCAATACAAAGCACCACAGACCCCAGATCCCACAAAAAACCCAATTCCAAGGTTTAACACCACGTCCAAGTAAGGAATGAAGATGTGCTGAGCGATTTTCAATCAAAGAGAAACACTTCAAAGAAAACAAGAAAATCAACTTATTGATATTCCAAAAGTTCTGCAAAGAGCAGACAAGCAGTGCAACTGAATCTGTGATAGATTATTCCAACTGAAGTCTGCTGATCAAGAACACTCAAAGCTAAACGTGTATTCTGTAAAGAGTGTCATAGAACCTTTTGTAACCAAATCGAGTAGTTGTGATTGCTAGGATTTTAGGCCAAGTGTGTGAGTGCCTAAGAAGGTTGTATACTGTAAAGTGTAAACCGAGTCTTCTAGTGAATCCTTCCTGCAAAGGAAGAAGGGAAGACGTAGAAGCGTTGTGCTTCAAACTTCCAGAAACAATTCTTGTGTCATTTGTTTATTGCTTTTTACCTCAGTTTTATTTCTCTCAAGTTAAGTAGACGTAGTCTTCCGCACTACAAAAAGTGTCTGCTGACTTGCCTGATATTGAGAAGCAACTGTAATACTTAACAGTATACAGTTAACTTGAAAAAGAAATCGAAATTGAATCTAGTGTTTATTCAACCCCCCCCCCCTTCTAAACACTACCCCGATCATAACAAGTGGTATCAGAGCCTAGGTCTTCTCAATCTTGATAAATTACCAATTACCAAATACTGATGGCCTAATTCAGCAAGATTCCAATGTTCAAGAAAGACGAATATGATTATTGGAGAATCCGTATGCAAGCACATCTAAGTGCTCAAGATGATGATATGTGGTATGTAATTACTGAAGGACCTATGAAGATCATGAAAATTAATACAGCTGCTTCTATCACAAGTGATGATCCACAAATGGTAGAAAAAGACAGATCTCAATGGTGAAATGAAGAAAAGAAGAAAGCCAATCTGGTAACGTTGCTAAGGACATTTTGTTCAAAACTTTGGACAAAAACATGTTCAACAAAATAAAAATGTGTTCCACAGCTAAAGAAATATGGGAGAAGATTGCCCAACTCTGTGAAGGAAATGATCAAACCAAAGAAAACAAGCTTACTGTGGCATTACAGAAGTTTGAGCATATCAAGATGATGAATGGAGAAACTCTCAACGAGTATGATGAAAGAGTGACCGGAATAATTAACGAACTCAGCAGTCTGGGTAAGGAGTTACCCAACAGAGAAGTCACCCTCAAAGTGATGAGAGGTCTCCCAAGAGAATGGGATGTCAAAACCATTGCTATGAGAGAATCAAATGACATCAACAAGATAGATCTGCATGATCTGTTTGCTGATTTAAAAGCCTATGAATTCGAATTAGGTATTCGGGTTGAAGATGAACCCAGTACAAGTCAGCCTACCAAAGCTCTCACTGCATCGGAGACCATATCTGCCGCTACAGAGATGACTCCAGAAAAAATATGTAATGATGCTATGGCAATGTTCGTAAAGAAGTTCGGGAAATTCATGAAGAAGAATCAGAAATCATATCCACGAAGGCAGAGCTTCAAAGGAAGATCAGAAGAAGAAGAGCGTGTATGTTTCAACTGTCTCAAGCCAGGACATTTCATCGCCGACTGTCCAAAACCCAAAAAGGATGATCACAAAAGAGGATCCAAGGATCACAGAAAATCCAAAGAAACTAGAAGAACATCCAAAAGGGACAGAGATCAAAAGGTTTTGATGGCAGAAGAAAGTAAGAGCAAATGGGCTGATTCTGAATCAGAATCAGAGGAGTCAACCAGTTCGTCCAGCAAGAGTGAAGACGAGGAAGTCCACTGCTTAATGGCAAATGATGAAATTGAGGTACACGAATCTAATCTATCTGAATTTACACATGGTGAACTTACCAATACATTGCAGGACATGATCAATGAGTATCGGACGTTATATGAATCCTTTGAAAGCTATAAGACTGAGCATTCAATTCCAACTGAAACGCATAAAAACAAACTTGATTGTGAACAATCGAGGGAGTTGAACTGCTTAAGGGAAACAACCAGTCTCATAGTGAAAGAAAGAGATGAAGCCAAGTGTGCCTACCAGAAACTTAGCAAACTGGTTAGCACTTGGAACGCGTCTACTACCAGAAAGGATGAAATGCTTGAGTCTATAAGGACTGCTGGTGATTTAACCGGCATAGGCTATAATAGTAATGATGGCAGTTCATCTGGTAACGAACCTCAACTGTGTCTAACAAAAGGCAAGGTTCAACCAATGAACTTTGTAAGATCTAGCACAGTATATGACCCTTATGAACTGGTTAAAGAACCTGTTAAAGCAACACTCATCAAGGAACAGGCACATCACAGGGGTATCGGTTATGTAGAACCACTCAAAGAGGCTAAACCGAGGCGAAAGTTCAGAAATGAACTTAAACCTACTGGTCGAGCAGCTAGAGAGGTTAAACCCAACTGGTACTACAACTGTAAGCCTGTCCAGAAGAGATATATGCTATATAAAAGGAATTACAAACCAAAAGCACATGCATACACATATTATCACATTTCACAGTCAAGACCATCACCATCATTTATGAATGCACACACATTTCAGAACACACACTGACCTAAGTCACTCAGGGTCATACAAGTGTGGGTTCCGAAAGGACTAATCCTACCTGGACCCAAGTAGGATTGGGTACCAATCATTTTATCGCTTTAATTGCAGGAAACTAGAATGCATCAAGTTCGGAGCTCAGAATGGTTCCTGGACAGCGGATGCTCTAGACATATGACAGGAAATGCGAGCTTATTGTCTGAACTGGTGGACTCCACCGGACCCAGAATAACTTTTGGAGATAACGCTAAAGGTAGAACCGTGGGTAAGGGTAAGATTATCTACGGTAATATTATTATTAAAGATATTCTGTTAGTTGAAAATCTATGCTATAACTTGATTAGCATAAGTCAACTATGTGACAATGGTCATTCCGTAGAATTCAACCAGCACTCATGTACAATCAAATCTTCTGATGGTAGTATATTACTTATAGGAAGAAGGCATGATAACACATATAAAATTGATTGGAATCTTAATCAGCCTACCTCCTCTACTTGCTTTGCTGCCCTGAATTCTTCCAAGAATTGGCTTTGGCACAAACGTTTGAGTCACTTAAATTTTAAAACTATTGCCAGTCTGCGTAAACTTGATCTAGTCATTGGACTGCCCCAAATTGAGTTCTCAAAAGACAAGATCTGTGCAGCATGCCAACTTGGTAAGCAAATCAGATCCTCCTTTAAGAACAAAGGGAGTAAATCTTCTTCTCGGTGCCTAGAGTTGCTGCATATGGATCTGTTTGGTCCTATACCAGTAACAAGTCTAGGGGGAATGAAGTATACCCTAGTGCTAATAGACGATTACACTCGTTTTATGTGGGTCTTGTTCCTAAGTGGCAAAGATCAGGCTACTCCAAAGCTGATCAAACTACTGAAAAGACTCCAAAATGAGAAATCGTGTGGGATAGATAGAATTCGCAGTGATAAAGGTACTGAGTTCACCAATCAGTCACTCGAATCATATCTAGATGACCTTGGTATTAAACACGAATACTCTGCTGCTAGAACTCCTCAACAAAACGGAGTTGCTGAGCGTAGGAACCGCACTTTGAAAGAAGCTGCGCGAACTATGCTTGCGGAATCAGAAATATCTCAGAAATTTTGGGCAGAAGCTGTCAACACAGCTTGTTATACGCAGAACAGATCAATGATTAATAAGCGAGCAAATAAAACCCCTTATGAGATCTGGAATGGCAGTAAGCCAAATATTTCCTACTTCCATGTGTTTGGTTGCAAATGTTTTATTCACAACAATGGAAAGACTCATCTCACCGCTTTTGATGCGAAATCTGATGCTGGAATATTTCTTGGTTATTCTACAGTTAGTAAAGCCTTCAAAGTATTTAATAATAGAACTCTTACTGTAGAAGAATCAGTGCATGTAAAATTTGATGAACCTACTGACTGTACAATATCTGATATACAAATCAACAACTTGAGCAATCGACTGGAAAGCACTTACATTGATGAAAATGTTGATGATGAGATGAATTACAGAAGCAGGTCTGACTGTGTAAGGACCCCCGTGCCCTTAACCCGTAATTAGCGCTAAATCCCACAAACATGTACATGTAACCATATATGTTGGAAAATAACCATATGCTAGATTAGCGTAATATACCGATAATAAAATTCTTCCGTTTAATCCAATACATACCATTTCCATTTTTCCAACTAAACCATTTAGCATGTCATGTACCCCCGAGATACACTAATTACTTCTCAATTCATCTAGCAATTCCCAATTAATTGCATATCACAATATAGATGAAAAGAAAGACATTTGCCTTTTATACAACCCATGCACACATATACGTCGCTCACAGACGAGCACCAAATAATCGTATGTGTACATAAGGTATAAAATACCATACTTCCAGCTGTCGTTACCGGTGCCTCAATCCTGGAAGCACCTCCCAAGCGCAACTCCATCTCAACTCTGGATCTGAGCGTCTATCCAGCCAGCTCTGGTACCTCTATCCTGGAAGTACCTCTAACCAACAGCTCGAGCTCGACTCCAAAGTCGCTGCTACACCTGTAATACCTGCCCCAACAGAGACAGCCCCCACACGGGGTGAGCATACCAATACCACCAATCACAAAATAATAATATTGCAATTCATAATTTACAGAATGTAAATGCCATAATTTAAATGATACTCCCTGGATGGTAACACCCTCATCCGGGATCCCATGCATTGTCCCTGTTCTCAAAATAACCAAACTCATCAAATTCCCAAAGCCAGTTAATCACCATATAGATTAACTAATACAGTTCTATCATGTCAACTCCATAATCAATATGTAAAATCATTATACATAGTCCATAGATTTCACATATATTTAACCAAGGATTCCATGTTCCCGTAACATTGCTCGCTCCACAATAGCGGCATTCTAAACCCAGCGCACGCTCAACAATAGCGGCGTCATAACCGGTGGTCGCTCAACGGCGACAACACCCAATCGTTGCTCGCTCTAAAGCGGCATCCTATGATTTCCAATGTATGTCTATTTATCACAGTTACCATATACCATGCATATCATTATCCATTTGAAGTAAATATAATGCACCATGCATTTCAATACTTACCAAATGCCAGATATTGCAATGTCCATATAGTACAATTACCATACACCATGTATTCCAATGCCCATTTAATACCATTATCACAAACCATGCATATTACAGTTGCAATACTATAATAGGTTATGCTCGTACGTCCCACGTACCTTAAGTCTCCGTAGTCCAAGCCAAACCTTCCTTGAGTCCCATGCCTAGAGAAATATGTGCTAAAACACATAAACGACTCAAAATCAAGAATAAGCATGCGATCACGTGCCCACGCACGTTCAAGACTCCCAATCATATCGTCAATCCATGACGATTACCAAAATAAAAGCCCCCCGGCTAAGCATGCATACTACCCAAAATATTCCATTTTATATGATTAACAGATAGTCAAAAAAAACCCAACCAAAAATTCCGTTTAATAAGCTTGGTTCCAAACAAACCATTTTAAAAGCCTAACATTCTCATTGGAATGTGAACAACACTCCGGAAGTCGGCCCTTTAGACCTCGGTTCCAAAATCCCAACCTTTTCCAACATATTCGAAAATCCATGCAGGTGAACAGTGCCGCGATCGATCGCCCATCAGGCGCGATCGATCGCGCAAGCCTACTGCCCGAAAAAAATCAATCCGCGATCGATCGCCACATCTCGCGATCGATCGCTGAGACCCTCGCGATCGATCACCCCCTTTTCGCGATCGATCGCCGATACTGTACATCTTCTACAAATTTCAGTAGCATGTCGCGATCGATCGGCGCCTCGCCAAGATCGATCGCGGACTGCGATTTTTTTGAAAAACTCGAGTTCTAATGGTGTTTTTCACACCCAACTCCAAACCAACACCCCATACCACCTCAAAGCCACAAATACAACAATTAAACTCCATGAAAACACTGAAATCAACATTTTGGATTTTAACCCAAAACCCCCAAATGCCATAACCAACCCAAAACTCAACCACACAACACAAAACCACAATCAAATTGAAGCCAAAAGAGAGGAGAAGAATATTACCTATCTTTCTTCAAGAAATCCGGCCCCCATAATCGAGTTCTAACGATTTTGCTTCAACCAAAGGGAAGGGGAAGGGTTTGGGGCGAAGGTGGCGTGAGAGGGGGAGGAGAGGAGAGAAATGGATTCCAAATGACGGAATCCCGAGTCCAACGGGTATATATAGCAAAATACCCCAACACACCAAAACCTCCGCAAATACATCATGATTCATTAAAAATCATCTGTTTTCAAAAACTCACTCTCCAACATCAAATCCCCAGACTGGCCCCAACACAAGGCACCCCGGACTCCAAGTCCCACTAAAAACCCAAATCATAGGCTTTCCACCAAAATGAGAATACAATCTCAACCTTTGGATCCAACGATCACAAATGCCCAATCTAACAACCTCGGGAGACCCAAACCGCAATTAATTCCTAATTGCTACAATTAAAAATCCATCAATGATTAATACCATACCGGGATTAACACCAGTAATTCCCAGACATCACAATTATCCCCCACTAATAAAATTTCGTCCCCGAAATTGCAACGGTGTACTCCACGTAACACCAGGACTACACAAACAAAACAAAGCCAAGACCCCGATTCTGAACTACCTTAGAATCGAATTAACAACTGCGAGAATACCAGTCTCGCACTAAGACCTAAAATAGAGCAACCGCCAAAACCAATACAACCCGAAAGATAACAACATACCTCGACGTGAATCGTCCCAGAAGTCAGTCCACCATGACTGAAACTCAACCAAACCTTCATTAATCTCGACATAGATATCTCTCCATGATATCTCCATTACTTGTCCACGATGCTTAACACGCATCGTTATGATGAGGACTACTAGCATACGACAGTATACTCACAGAAAATCCGGTTCCGCTTCCCAGCCCATCTCCTCCAAAGGAGTAGTTGCACCACTTGCAACCCGGACCGGGTTACCCACGGTCACTGATCCACACAAAAAAAAATACATCACCGAGGATGTTTACACCGGTGTGTTCCAAGAAATCATATCTTGGTCCCGACACACCCTCAAGACTCCACAAAGTCTCAAGTTCCACAGAGGTCACGCGAAACAATCACTTGCATCCCCGCCACGCGTGTCAACCACGACACCAAACAAATCCGAGTCCTGGCCACACCTTGTCTATCCTGGGATTTTACAATCCTAAAACAGGGAGGCTATCGAATTAACCAGCAAGAACTACCATGGTTTCAAAACACAACAATCCCTCCTCCGGGGAAGTCAAACAACCCTCACGATCATTCATCAGAATGCATCGTGCCAGCGAGATTACCGATCTCGAGGTCCCACAATCTCACACCGGAGATTCACCAAACCAAGCATACAACTCGACGTTCAACAATGAACAAAATAAGGTTGGCATTCGTATACACACACGGCATACATGCCCATACACCCACACAACATGCATACACAATGCAATAGACTCGGGTATCTCCAATCATACCCACATCCCAAAGCCAACTGTCAAACCTCGATTATTCTCGCCCCACGGAGAATGATGGTTGACAAACCAAAACCAAAGGGTGTGATTTCAACATCACCACCACACGAACCAAAATAACGAATCTCCCCAAAAGATTCAACCGGTAGGAATCACAATACCGTCTTCCTCTCAAGGAAGAAGTCATGAATCCATGATTCTCCAATCCTCGAACCACCGTTCGGAAACCTGGGTATATTTATACCAAAACATATCCCGGAACCCAGAAATACACAACTGGTTAGAGTAGTGCATCAAGACTATCATTACCCGATCCAAAATCCGTATACGCCATGTATACTCATCCCAACGACGCTCTGTACTAATACCATAGTACTCCACAATCGAGCATCTCCCCGAAGACGTCTCCTCAAACGTCTCACCGAGGTAAGAAATCCATTACTCGGTCCAACATCAGTAATGCTTACCATGGCTGACTTACAATCAAACCACGACCGATGCAAGCTGTCTCCAAGACAGTACAATCCAAATCTCTCCAAGAGATAAAAAAAAATCAATATAGTAGTGTCACCCCACTAACTATGTCTCACAAACCATTGTGACTCCCATTGCATGCCATATGCAAGGATGCTCAACTAGAGCTAACCACGACTTGTTGACACTCACGTTGGTAATACCAACAAACTTGAGCTGTCCCAGCACAAGTCCCTCAAAACAATGACGTATAACGTCCCCGTGAGGTATTCCCTACCTCAAACACCATGCCACATAGAGACTACAAGAGTCTACCATAACCCTCATCGTATCACCATACGATTCACCAAACTCGAATCCAACGAGCATTATAATAGCTACCACAAGCACACTAAAGCACTGCAACAATACCTGGCTAGTGATTCGCTGGTCCCATAGGCTTATACCAACCTATTAACGCGACACACATTCCATCCCGGTATACCATACCGCCCAAACCATTAGAGTTGTGGGTCATTGCCCAACATATCTCTAAAACACCAAAGCACACTGGACAACCCGGCGTCCACGCTCAATTATCATGCAATCCTAATCCATTAGGACTTCTTCCACGCCCTTAGGGTGGGTGTAACCATGTTTACTCCTCATCACAATAACAAGCGAGTAGTTTCCTCAATGACTACTCTTACCACCATTCACTTGGCCTTAGCCATCCCAGCGAGCATACCCAAGGGTATCATTGCTCGTCAATAATATACCTCCATAATACGATGCGTACTCTCACCGGTACAATGCATCAATGATCCATCGAGCAAACCTGCTCGGCAAAAGGTCTCGTCAACTAAATACCCAGACCCTACCATGTGCCCACCATCGGCACTCAAACCATACAACCATATACATAAACATGAATGTATAAATCACCAAAATGACGCCAAGCGTCCACATAGTTCTCCCAAATAACATCGTCGAACATATGACGGTACCTGTCGATACACGACATCCATAATCTCATCGTCAAACACATGACGGTAAATAATAATACACCACACTCACCATACTGATAACAAAAGTAATATGCCATACCTCATCACTATCGAGATAGCGGAATACCTGTATCCATCGTCCACCAGCGGTACATAAGCAGCACCCATCGCTCGTAGGCGGCATAATCCAGTGCTACACACATAGCGGTATAACCCATCGCTATCGAATCAGCGGCATGATCCCTCGCCATGGAGTCAGCGGCATAAAATGTCGCTATAGATATCCGGCGGTATAAACCATCGCCAATAGAATACCCGGCGTAACCGTCGCCAATAAAATACCCGGCGTAACCATCGCCAACAAAATACCCGGCGTAACCATCGCCAACAAAATACCCGGCGTAACCATCGCCAACAAAATACCCGGCGTAACCATCGCCAACAAAATACCCGGCGTAACCATCGCCAATAAAATACCCGGCGTAACCATCGCCAATAAAATACCCGGCGTAACCATCGCCAATAAAATACCCGGCGTAACCATCGCCAATAAAATACCCGGATAATCGCGGACTCAAGAGGTACTCACACTCATGTAGTACTTTGTTCCCGATCACATCGCTACGTCATGACAACGACATCATCGCTTCGACGTGACAGCGGCATGTATCATCGCTTCGACACGACAGCGGCATCATCGTTTCGACATGACGGTGGTACCATCGCTTCGACGTGACAGCGGCATTTACCATCGCTTCGACACGACAGCGGCATTTACCATCGTTCCGGCATGACAGCGGAAATACCCTTCGCTTCGACGTATTAGCGGCATAATATCCCTCGCAATAATAATATGACAGCGGCATTTTCCTTCGCTTCGACATATTTGCGGCAAATATTCTTCATCGCTATAATACGACAGCGGCAAGTATTCATATCGCTACGCCATGCATGCAACCGTAATGCATAACCCGTATTTCAATAATTGTTTCGGCACGACAGCGGCATCATCGCTTCGACGTGACAGCGGCATTTACCATCGCTTCGACACGACAGCGGCATCATCGCTTCGACGTGCATGCAACCGTAATGCATAACCTGTATTCCCATAAACATCGCCATGAGTGTATTTTAATGCACCTCGCTCCAACATGTAGCGGCAAAGCATTAAAATCATCACTCCGATGTATACCTATGCAACCGTAATGCATAGTCCATGTCTCATAAGACCCTACAACCACCATGGTTAGCAATAGCATATTCCAATTATGAACACATATCATAAATGCACATAAGCAATATAGTCGTGCCACGCAACGCTAGCTACCATCATGCATAAATATGTGCTTATCATTCCCATTAACATGTTCCTAGGCCCTCAACAGCCCCAAAGAGCTAACCACTGCTCTGATACCACTAATGTAAGGACCCCCGTGCCCTTAACCCGTAATTAGCGCTAAATCCCACAAACATGTACATGTAACCATATATGTTGGAAAATAACCATATGCTAGATTAGCGTAATATACCGATAATAAAATTCTTCCGTTTAATCCAATACATACCATTTCCATTTTTCCAACTAAACCATTTAGCATGTCATGTACCCCCGAGATACACTAATTACTTCTCAATTCATCTAGCAATTCCCAATTAATTGCATATCACAATATAGATGAAAAGAAAGACATTTGCCTTTTATACAACCCATGCACACATATACGTCGCTCACAGACGAGCACCAAATAATCGTATGTGTACATAAGGTATAAAATACCATACTTCCAGCTGTCGTTACCGGTGCCTCAATCCTGGAAGCACCTCCCAAGCGCAACTCCATCTCAACTCTGGATCTGAGCGTCTATCCAGCCAGCTCTGGTACCTCTATCCTGGAAGTACCTCTAACCAACAGCTCGAGCTCGACTCCAAAGTCGCTGCTACACCTGTAATACCTGCCCCAACAGAGACAGCCCCCACACGGGGTGAGCATACCAATACCACCAATCACAAAATAATAATATTGCAATTCATAATTTACAGAATGTAAATGCCATAATTTAAATGATACTCCCTGGATGGTAACACCCTCATCCGGGATCCCATGCATTGTCCCTGTTCTCAAAATAACCAAACTCATCAAATTCCCAAAGCCAGTTAATCACCATATAGATTAACTAATACAGTTCTATCATGTCAACTCCATAATCAATATGTAAAATCATTATACATAGGCCATAGATTTCACATATATTTAACCAAGGATTCCATGTTCCCGTAACATTGCTCGCTCCACAATAGCGGCATTCTAAACCCAGCGCACGCTCAACAATAGCGGCGTCATAACCGGTGGTCGCTCAACGGCGACAACACCCAATCGTTGCTCGCTCTAAAGCGGCATCCTATGATTTCCAATGTATGTCTATTTATCACAGTTACCATATACCATGCATATCATTATCCATTTGAAGTAAATATAATGCACCATGCATTTCAATACTTACCAAATGCCAGATATTGCAATGTCCATATAGTACAATTACCATACACCATGTATTCCAATGCCCATTTAATACCATTATCACAAACCATGCATATTACAGTTGCAATACTATAATAGGTTATGCTCGTACGTCCCACGTACCTTAAGTCTCCGTAGTCCAAGCCAAACCTTCCTTGAGTCCCATGCCTAGAGAAATATGTGCTAAAACACATAAACGACTCAAAATCAAGAATAAGCATGCGATCACGTGCCCACGCACGTTCAAGACTCCCAATCATATCGTCAATCCATGACGATTACCAAAATAAAAGCCCCCCGGCTAAGCATGCATACTACCCAAAATATTCCATTTTATATGATTAACAGATAGTCAAAAAAAACCCAACCAAAAATTCCGTTTAATAAGCTTGGTTCCAAACAAACCATTTTAAAAGCCTAACATTCTCATTGGAATGTGAACAACACTCCGGAAGTCGGCCCTTTAGACCTCGGTTCCAAAATCCCAACCTTTTCCAACATATTCGAAAATCCATGCAGGTGAACAGTGCCGCGATCGATCGCCCATCAGGCGCGATCGATCGCGCAAGCCTACTGCCCGAAAAAAATCAATCCGCGATCGATCGCCACATCTCGCGATCGATCGCTGAGACCCTCGCGATCGATCGCCCCCTTTTCGCGATCGATCGCCGATACTGTACATCTTCTACAAATTTCAGTAGCATGTCGCGATCGATCGGCGCCTCGCCAAGATCGATCGCGGACTGCGATTTTTTTGAAAAACTCGAGTTCTAATGGTGTTTTTCACACCCAACTCCAAACCAACACCCCATACCACCTCAAAGCCACAAATACAACAATTAAACTCCATGAAAACACTGAAATCAACATTTTGGATTTTAACCCAAAACCCCCAAATGCCATAACCAACCCAAAACTCAACCACACAACACAAAACCACAATCAAATTGAAGCCAAAAGAGAGGAGAAGAATATTACCTATCTTTCTTCAAGAAATCCGGCCCCCATAATCGAGTTCTAACGATTTTGCTTCAACCAAAGGGAAGGGGAAGGGTTTGGGGCGAAGGTGGCGTGAGAGGGGGAGGAGAGGAGAGAAATGGATTCCAAATGACGGAATCCCGAGTCCAACGGGTATATATAGCAAAATACCCCAACACACCAAAACCTCCGCAAATACATCATGATTCATTAAAAATCATCTGTTTTCAAAAACTCACTCTCCAACATCAAATCCCCAGACTGGCCCCAACACAAGGCACCCCGGACTCCAAGTCCCACTAAAAACCCAAATCATAGGCTTTCCACCAAAATGAGAATACAATCTCAACCTTTGGATCCAACGATCACAAATGCCCAATCTAACAACCTCGGGAGACCCAAACCGCAATTAATTCCTAATTGCTACAATTAAAAATCCATCAATGATTAATACCATACCGGGATTAACACCAGTAATTCCCAGACATCACAGACTGCTCCTTAGAACCAGAAGTTCCTGAAGCTCAAACAGAGGAGTTTGCTGGTCAACAAGAAACGCATCCAGCTGACAATGACACTATTGCACATACTCCTGCTGCAGTTGAGGGAGCAAGTGAAAAAGATGCGACAATCAGAACTTCTGAATTACCCTCTCACATCCAGTCAAATGAAGAGCTCAACCCTCTTGGACCTTCGCTTCGGTGGATGAAGAATCATCCTCCCGAGCAGGTCATAGGTAACCCTGTTGCTCCTCTACGCACCAGAGGACAAATGATTAATGAATTCCTTCATGCTGCATTCATATCTCACTTAGAACCTAAGAAGATTGATGATGCTATGATAGACCCAAGCTGGGTAGAAGCTATGGAAGAAGAACTAAATCAGTTTGAGCGAAACAAAGTATGGTATCTAGTACCACGACCACAGCATCACACTATAATTGGCACCAAATGGGTATTTAGGAATAAATTAGACGAAAATGGAACAGTAATCAGAAATAAGGCAAGATTAGTTACACAGGGCTACAGACAGGAAGAAGGCATTGATTTTGATGAAACCTTTGCCCATGTAGCTCGACTAGAAGCAATTCGCATATTTCTTGCATTTGCTGCGTTTAAAGACTTTAAGGTCTATCAGATGGATGTTAAGAGTGCGTTTCTTAACGGCAAACTCCAGGAAGAAGTTTACTGCGTTGAACAACAACCTGGATTTGAAAACCATCAGCAGCCATCTTATGTTTTTCGTCTCAATAAAGCTTTGTATGGTCTGAAGCAAGCTCCCCGTGCATGGTATGAAACATTATCAAAATATTTGACTGAGCATAACTTCATCATTGGCACGGTGGACAAGACACTTTTCAAATTCACAAAGGGAGATCATACTCTGCTAGTTCAAATTTACGTTGATGATATTATTTTCGAAAGTACTAACTCAAAATTGTGCGAAAGATTTTCTAAAATTATGCAGGATCAATTTGAGATGAGCATGATGGGAGAATTATCATTTTTCTTAGGATTGCAAGTTAAGCAATCTAGTGAAGGAATCCTGATAAATCAGTCTAAATACACTAAAGAGCTGCTGAACAAATATGGAATGAGTACCAGCTCAGCTGCTGCTACACCAATGAGCTCATCTGCCAAACTCGACTTGGATAATTCAGGAATACCAGTCGAAGTTACAATGTATCGAGGCATTATCGGATCTTTACTATATTTGACAGCCAGCCGACCAGATATTATGTTTGCAGTATGTATGTGCGCCCGGTTTCAAGCAAATCCCAAGCAGTCGCACTTCACTGCTGTCAAAAAAATCCTCAAATATCTGAAAGGCACTGAGAATGTCGGTCTATGGTATCCAAGAGACTCAACTTTTAACCTTATTGGATATTCGATTGCTGACTATGCTGGATGCAAAATTGACAGAAAAAGCACCAGTGGATATTGTCAATTTCTTGGTGATCGATTGATATCATGGGGTTGCAAGAAACAGACATCCATAGCAACTTCTACTGCAGAGGCAGAATACCTTCTTGCTGGAAGCTGCTGTTCTCAATTGCTCTAGATTCAGCAACAACTAAGAGATTATGGAATTGAATCCACAGAGGCACCCATATTTTGTGACAATACGTCTGCCATTGCTATAATATACAATCAAGTTCTTCATACTCGTACTAAACATATTGACATCCGTCATCATTTTATCAGAGATCATGTTATGAAGAAAGAAATTCGGCTGGAGTATATTTCTACCGAACAACAGGCAGCAGACATTTTCACAAAACCTCTACCGGACGCTAAGTTTTCCTACTTTCGAAATATTCTTGGTTTAATTGAAATTACTCCTTGATTATTTTGCTTTGGTAATAAATTCAGGGGGAATTATTTAGTTTAAGTAGCATAAATTTAGGGGGAATTTCAGTTATAATCTTATTTAGGTTATTTAAGCTCAGCTGGTAATACAATGGTCAGCTGCAGTAGGTGTACGTACCAGTAGGACTCTACATCCAGTAGATGCTCTCTTACCAGTCGGACCCTACATACCAGTCGACCTTACCAAATATGCTTTGACAAAAATAACCCTCGATACTCATTAACCTAATGGAACGTCGGAATTCAAAATTATTTTTGTAAAATAAATTATTTCACTCCCGCCTAAATCCTGTCCTTTAATTTATTGGTTAAATTTTTTTTTTTAAATCGTTAGATGATCGCCACGTATACATGTGTCCGCTCATCTACAGTACGACGTTACATATACTTTCATTTTCACCGCCATTAGTTTCATTATTCTTTATCTTCTTCAATAATTCACTACGACTGACTTTCCTTCCAGAAAATTTTACTCAACAGGATTGCTGTTGTTTCTTCCGCATAATCATTCAAAATGTCAAAGAATACTCAGCCAAGCTTCATCACAAATGCTGTTCACGTGGATTTTCATTCAATCTACACATCATCTGATGAAGAGACAAAGGAACTGATTCACAAGTTGGATACCTCCGGTCTCTTGGTGATCCTAAGCCAGGCCTCCTCTTTCTACAAGGAAGAATTACACGAGTTCTTTGCTACTGCAAAAATTGTTGATGACACCGTGGTGGCATCCGTCTCTGAACAGTTGGTTACAATCACCCAACTTGAATTTGCCACCCACCTGTGCCTTCCCTCCACAGGACTTACTGATTTTTCCACTATTCCAGTGGAACTAAGAGAAGAGATGCGCCTCATAGCTTCTGACTCTGCAAATCGCCTTCAACGTCCTCCATTCAGGAAAGTATTAATGAAGAGTCATTTTCGACAACTGGCGGATATCATTTCAAAGGGGCTACTATGTAAAGCTGGGTCATTTGATATCACCACCCCAGAAAAATTTGATGTTATGAGTGTCATATGCAAAGGCCTGGAGATAAACTGGTCAGTTGTCCTATTTCAAATTCTGACTGGTCTCGTAGTTTCTGGCAAAGGTCAATCAGGCTTCGCCCTACCACTAAGCAGCCTTTTTGACAGCAAAAACATTAAGACAGGGGCTCTCACCAAACTCCATCCAGGGAGACTTATCACTGCAAAGTATCTTCAGCTTCACAGACAGCGAAGTGGCAGAGAAGTTGGGGTGATGAAGCGCCGATCGACTCAGGTTATTAGTGACTCTGAACAAACCATATTGGAATCCGCTGAGTCTTCTCCTCCTCCTCCCCCCCCTAAGAAGCCCAGAACAAGAAAAGCTGCTCCTCCAGCTCTCCGACAGAAAGTCATTGCAGCTTATGATACCATCTCCTCCGCCGGTCCGACAGAAGATATCCCTGGAAGAGAACCCAGCCCTGAAAATCCTCCACCTGAGGAACCAACTGCTTCATTGGCCATGGTCCTTGCTACCTCAGTGGCTCCCGCTGACAATCCTTCTGCTATGGTGAGCTCTCAGCAAGCACCAGGCTCTATCAGTTTTAGGACACCCAAGTCCTTGTGTCCTTACTGTCATCCGAAGACCACCACCGTTGGTAAAGGCAAAACTCTTATGGCTCCAGTATCCACTCCTGTTGCCTTTGAAATACAAATGGTCATGGATACCGTTGAAGCCAATCTGCAGCCACGGCTAGACATTTTTGATCGATGGGTGAAGGCTCGAGTGAAAGTCCGATTTAATGATTTCGATCCTATTCTGGATCAGGCAAGAGAAGATGAGAACCAAATTTTGACTTATCTTCAAATCACAGACCCTGAGAAGAGCCTGAAGCTGAGAGATGTATTCCGTCTGATGAACTATGTGGGCGAACTTCAAGCCCTTGTTGACACCCATCTTCAGCATTTCAACGGTGATTCAGGCACTGCGAATCATGATAGAGCAGTTCTGAATGCTCTTGGACCAAAACTGGAAATGGCCGAGCTAGCTCTTCATGATATTCGCATATCAACTGGTATTCACTCATGCTCTACTGCTGTAAATACTGCAAGTCCCGATCAGCCTGATTTACAGATAGCCACTACTGATCTGGAGATTGCTACTACCAATGTGGAGATCACTTCGATTGACCTGGACACAACTCCCACTGGAGCGGAGACAGCGTCAACTGCCTTGGAGGCAACCTCTCCTGCTAAAGAACTCTCATCTCCAACTGCTCACGTCGTCTCCTCTGCTCCCAGCTCTTATAATGATCAACCGACCCAACCGATGGTTGTTGATCACGAAAATGTGGACACAGTAATTCAGACTTTGGTTCATCAAATTACCATCTCCTCTGGCAACCATGAACCCAGTGAGTCCTCACATTCAAATGATCACACCCAGTCGTCTGTTGCTGCGGTTATCCAAACCACTGCTGATATGGATGTACCTGCTCCAGACTCAACAGCTGCCCCACTTATTGAAGACACTGCTTGTAGGGTCTTCCTACCTTAACATCATATTATACACGTATTATGGACTAAACATGCATTCATAACCTCTTAAGGGTTCCGGTTGTAGCTTTGAGCTAAGAAGATTACAGGCCAAAATAAAATTTCAACAGCTAATTAATTACATTCTTAATAATGAATGTTAAAGCTATAGGTTTACACTACTCCTAGAGTAGAGACTATCAAAATCCTGCATCCTATATTCATCTTGCTCCTTTTTGCTCACTGCCTCAACCCGACCCTAGGCCCTTCGGTCCAAAAGTGTACCTACAGGAATAACCCATCATGAGCATGTACATCGTTACTTAACATCATAAGGCAATGGCATATAAATAAATGCATGAAAATAATTGGTAATGTATACTTCCTGGTTAATTGCATTAACCCTCTTTGGTTGTCCCTGTTTCATAGCCATGCATATAATCATTAATTCTTGACATGAATGATTAAAATCATCGTCTTATAAATATCATCATCTTATAATATCATCATCATATAAGCATTATCATCTTATAAATATCATCATCTTATACCATCATCATTATATAAGCATTATCATCTTATAACATCATCATCTTATAGCATCATCATCTTATAATATCATCATCTCATAACATCATCATCATATAAGCATGATCATCTTATAGTATCATCATCCTATAATATCATCATCTTATAGTATCATCATCTTATGACATCATCATCTTATAACATCATCATCATATAAGCATCATAACAATATAACAGTAAATGTACGAAGTCTTGGTTAAGTAAACTTGCTGGTTATTTGTTAACTTCTTTTTTGTTGACCCTGATTTACCTTCATGCATATGGGCATTTTACCCCTTGGCATCTTACCACACAATAACATCGTATGGCCTCTTACCATATGGGCATCTTACCCCGTGGCATCTTACCACATAATAACATTGTATGGCATCTTACCATATGGGCATCTTACCCCGTGGCATCTTACCACCTAATAACATCGTATGGCCTCTTACCATATGGGCATCTTACCCTTTTATAAACATCGTATAACATCATTATAAACTTACTTATCATATCATCTTCACAAACATCATCATCTTAAACTTATTTATCACAATCATCATCATAAACATCATCATCATAAACTTACTTATCACAATCGTCATCATAAACATCATCATCATAAACTTACTTATCACAATCATTTTCATAAACATCATCATCATCAACTTACTTATCACAATCATCATCATAATCATCATAAATACTTATGCAATCAATGCATAGTCATAGTTAGGAGTGTGTTACCGTCCGATGCCCGTACGCTTCTTACGTACCTTAATTCCAAAAGTGGAGAAATTGAAGGACTCTATCTTCTCGATGTTGTTGGCACCTGGGATGGTTCCACACAACCATACAAAGCAATATTAGAAGCTAAACAATAGCCAATACCAAAAATTCAACAAAAAACATCATTTGCCATGTTTTAAACAGCGGCGATCGATCGCTGCACGAGGCGATCGATCGCTTCATTTCAGGCGATCGATCGGCTGCTACGTGAAATGGCTACTGGCCATCGGCGATCGATCGCCTCATTTCAGGCGATCGATCACCACCTGCTGGTGCGCGATTTTTCGCCATTTTTGCACATTTTCAAAGCTCAATCTCATACCATACAAACCCAAACTTTCCAACTACACCAACATCATCATAACTCACTAAACCCACATAAAACACTTCAAAAATCATACCCCAACAACATACAACACATACCCAACACATAAATCACTTCAAAATCATCCCATTTCAAATCCAAACTTCATAAAAACTTTAGGAATAGTTCCATACCTCTTGAAGACTCAAAATCTTGATAAAAATCACATCAAACTCAAGTTTTGTGGAGCTTCCTCCTTCCTCCTTTGAAGAATTTCGAAAATGTGGAATGGTTTAGGGTTGAGGATGATTTGGGGGGTTTTTAAAAGAGTAAGGGTAAAGTGGGGTTAAAGTGATGGGTGAAGGGTTAAAAAGGGGTTGTGGATTAATTTAAAATCATACCCCAAACTTAACATGATTCATAAAATACTTCATCATGGCATTTTACAAGCATTTAGTAAAATGCAACATACTTCCTCTAAATTCACATCTTCCTCATATTTAATAATCAACACAATTAAATCATGTTAACATCTTATTACCCCACACATAAATCAATTACCACATAATTCATCATATAAAATAAATTAATGCCTTAATTGCAATTAATTAATTTCGGGGCATCACATTACTCCCCTACTTATAAGATTTCGTCCTCGAAATTGCATGCACTTACCCATAAAGAACTAAACATAAATCATACCAGAAAATAGTTCCGGGTAATGCTGCACCATATGTCGTTCCGTCTCCCACGTAGCCTCCTCGACACCCCGACGATCCCACTGAACTTTGACCATCGATATAACTTTACTTCGTAATCTGCGATCCTCACGATCCAGAATTCTTACCGATCGTTCAACGTAGGATACATCTGAGTCTAACTGCACTTCAGTAGGCTGTAATACATGAGACGGGTCTGGCTCATATTTCCGCAACATAATAACGTGAAAAACATCATGAATCCCAGATAAAGACGGCGGTAGAGCCAAACGGTAGGCCAAAGTACCGATACGCTGCAATACTTCATATGGCCCAACATACGTCGGGGTAACTTCCCCCGCATACCAAAACGAACTACACCCCTGAAGGGTGAGATTTTCAAGAAGACCTTGTCTCCTACTTGGAATTCTAGCGGTCGTCGTCGCTTATTGGCATAGGCTGCTTGCCTATCCTGGGCCGCTTTCATCTTTTGGCGTATCATCTTAATCTTGTCTTCCATGTCCTTAATCATATCCAGTCCTCCGACCGCTTTACTAGGAAAGTCCCCCCAATACAGCGGTGACTTATATCGTCGTCCGTAAAGAGCTTCAAAAGGAGTTATTTGAATGCTCGTCTGATAGCTGTTAATATAGGAGAACTCCATCAGTGGCACTGAATCTTGCCACGGAGTATCAAACTCCAAAACACATGCCCTCAACATGTCCTCGAGCGTCTAAAGGGTACGCTCTGTCTGGCCGTCTGACTGAGGGTGATAAGCTGTACTCAGTATCACCTCTGTGCCCAAAGCTGTCTGAAGACCCTCCCAGAAATGTGGAGTAAACCTTGGGTCTCTGTCAGACACAATCGAGACTGGAACCCCATGCAACCTCACCACATCCCGCACATATAATTGGGCCATCTTTAGGTATGTGAAAGACACATGACAAAGGATGAAGTGATCTACCTTCGTTAGCCTATCCACGATCACCCATATTGCATCAAATCCAGAGGCCGTCCTTGGCAAGTGGGTCACAAGGTCCATAGATACGTGCTCCCACTCCCACTTAGGTATCTCCAAGCTCTTCAGCTCGTCACCAGGCCTCTGCCTTTCTGCCTTCACCTGTTGGCAGATCAAACATCTCTTGACGAAGGTCATAACATCACGCTTTATGCGTCTCCACCAGAACTGACCACTTAGGTCCTTATACTACTTTCTTCTTCCTGGGTGGATACTGAACCGGCTACTGTGAGCTTGCTCCAATATTCCTCTACGCAACTCTGGTGTATCTGGGACTACCCATCGGTTGCCCAGCCTCAAGGAATCATCTTCTGCCATTCTGAACTTTGATGGCTATCCTCGAAGTACTATCGATGACCACCTCTGAACCTCATCATCTAACCTCTGGGCTTTCCTGATAGTCTCAAATATGTCTGGCTCAGCCAACAAGGTCGACACTCGCACCGGCGACCTGTCCACATCAAAATCATAGCCCAGATGGCAATAAGAAGTCATCATAGCTGATAAACACATAGCGTCCTCAGCAGTACTCTTCATCTTCCGACTTAAGGCGTCTGCTATCAAATTTGCTTTACCAGGATGGTACTCAATCTCACAGTCATAATCCTTGAGCAAATCCATCCATCTTCTTTGACGCATATTCAGTTCAGCCTGAGTGAATAGGAACTTCAGGCTCTTATGGTCCGTATAGATGGTAAACGCCGTACCATAAAGATAATGACGCCAAATCTTCAAGGCAAAAATGATGGCCGCCAGTTCCAGATCATGGACTGGGTACCTAGCCTCATGTGGTTTCAACCGCCTCGACGCATAAGCCACCATATGCTTATCTTGTATCAACACACAGCCCAAACCTTGAAGTGATGTATTCGTGTACAAAGCAAACCTCTTATTCTCAGAAGGAATCACCAACATAGGTGCCGTAGTCAAACGACGCTTCAATTCTTGGAAGCTTTCCTCACAAGCTTCGGACCAATAGAACGACACTCCTTTCTGAGTCAGCTGTGTAAGGGATCTGGCAATCCCTAAGGATCTGGAGTACTGTTCTCAAGTGCTTTACGTGTTCCTCTTCAGTTCGAGAGTAAATAAGCACATCGTCAATGAAAACTATGACGAACTGATCCAAACATGGTTGGAGCACCCTGTTCATCAGGCTCATAAAACAGCTGGGGCATCCGTCACCCCAAAAGGCATGACTAAGAATCCGTAGTGCCCATATCTAGTCCTGGAAGCTGTCTTCTGTACATCATCCTCTCGAACTCAAATCTGATGATACCCCGATCTCAGATCGATCTTACTGTAGAGCCTCGTACTCTGCAGCTGATCAAACAAATCATCAATCCCCGGAAGCGGATACTTATTCTTCACTATGGCTTTGTTCAGTTGTAATCGATGCACAGCTGCATCGAACCATCTTTCTTTTTGATAGCCCTTGTCAAGGAGCTCCTGCAACTGAACTTTTAACTCCCTTAGCTCCGCTGGTGCCGTCCTATACGGGGCACGGGAAATAGTAGACGTCCCTGGTAGTAACTTAATCCCAAACTCGACCTCTCTCGTCGGTGGGAATCCGGGAATATCCTCCGGAAGACATCAGGGAACTCCGCCACTACGGGCACATCCTCAACTTTTACTTCTTCTTTCTTTTCCGTAACATCAACGGCATATATGAGATATCCTGTATGGCCTCGTTCCAACAACTGCGCCATCTTGACAGCATATATCAACGGGATCTTAGAACGAGAACCATCCCCATAGAATGTCCATTGGACCCCTATATCAAAACTGAATCGGACAGTCCTCTTCTGCAGTCCACAACTGCCTGATACTTGTTCAGCACACCGATGCCCACAATGCATTCGAAGTCTGACATTCCCAGAACAATCAAGTCTGTCCTCAGCTCGTTACCCTCAAAATAAATGAGGCCGTCATAACCAATCTGATCAGTTATCGAACTTCTTCCAGCGGGAGTCGAGACTACAAGAGGCGTGGGCGACGGAGAAGCGCATATGAAATCGCATCACTTACTTCAGCATTTGCTGCTATGCTGCAACACAAGGGTTAACAACAATACCCAAAAGCAGTTCATATAATACATCGTTAGAGAAATAAAACATGTTAGTATAACATCATATACTTCATATGCAACATATGCATAAAACATGTTTAAAAGTAAGCACCTAGCCAACTTATTGCTAAGGCTACCCTTCACTCATTCCTGGGTTATCTAACCACTGCTCTGATACCACTAATGTAGGGTAAAGTGGGTTAAAGTGATGGGTGAAGGGTTAAAAAGGGGTTGTGGATTAATTTAAAATCATACCCCAAACTTAACATGATTCATAAAATACTTCATCATGGCATTTTACAAGCATTTAGTAAAATGCAACATACTTCCTCTAAATTCACATCTTCCTCATATTTAATAATCAACACAATTAAATCATGTTAACATCTTATTACCCCACACATAAATCAATTACCACATAATTCATCATATAAAAATAATTAATGCCTTAATTGCAATTAATTAATTTCGGGGCATCACACTCCTACTATGGCTGTTACTGTCTCAGACTCAACAACTGCCCCACTTGTTGAAGCCACTACTTTACTATCCACTGCAGTTGTCGATGCTCATCCCGGTGTTCTTGTTCCTACGGCTGACCCTCAAATAATTGCTGTGGATCCGTCCATGGCTCAAGAACTTTCAGAGGATTTCTTTGACTTTCAAACTTCAATCCCTCTAGACGAGCCACCAAACATTGCTGCACAGCTATCAAATTTATCTAATGCAATTTCAGCACTAGCCAGCGATGTAAATAAACTCATGCAGGAAGAGCGCACTGCGACTCTTATTCTTGGCACCCATCAGCAGCACGCGGACTCTCAGTTCCAGCAAGTCTACAGGGACTTAAATAGTCTAACAACTACTGTCACCAGACTTTAAACTTTTGCTGAGAATGCAATTGCGGACGCATTTTCTCGAATCGGCCAGGCTCGTCTTCAGATCACTCAACATAATGAATCACTTCATGCTGCCACATCCCTGGCTCTTGGAGATAAGATTGAAGACGCCAAGAAAGTCTTGCACGATCAATTGGCAACCATGCAGGCAGCATTCACTTCCCAAATTCAAGATATATGCAACAGCCTGCCTGCTGCTCCACAAATAATCCGAAGATTGCCTGAGCCCAGCAGAACTGCTCCTCCGTCCCAGCGAGATCCGAGTCCAGCAAATCGTTCATCTACTGCAGCTGGAGTATCCCATCAGTCCAGATCCTCTTCTCAGCAAAGATCTCGAAATCCGCGCCAACCGTCTACCGAAAAGCGCGACTATTCCCAACATTGGTTAGGGAGAAAATAATATCATTTTTTGATCCCTTATTAATTACTCTTATCTATTTACTGTTTTTAGTTGACTTTTCTTCGTATTTATCGTAACGACATTAATGTGTTCACACTAAATGAATTTCTTCTATAAATAGAGACTCATGTTTGTTTTCATAACACACATTCACTCATCATGATTAATTTCAATTCATTGAAAATTCTTTGGTTTCCTTTCGCAATTGTTCAATTTCATGGGTTTATTACTTATCTAAATCAACCCCTCATGGGTTGATTACTTATCTAACCCAGCTCCGTTAAGCTTCAGCGTTTGGATCCTGCTCTGATGCTCATCATCAGTCAGGAACTGCAATCAGGAGTTATCTAGGTGCTGATGACAAAAAGGGGGAAGACAGAGATAGAGTATTCTCAACAGAGATAGAGTATTTTCATTAGGTGAATCCATAAACCATGGAGGCCTGATGAATATACATTTGGACTCTTCCCGACTTCCTCTCTGAAACAAGGTGGATCGAGCTCTTCCTCTCCGCAACTAGGTGGATCGAATCTCTCCGGTCTACATTGTTTGTTTAAAAATTTGTCATGTATCAGCTATATTTTGTAAAAAATAGATTTGTCTTAGGTTTTATCCAGTTATCAGAATTCATCTTAAATAAAGATGAATCTCTCTCAATTGTCCAGTTTGATTACAACTTGTAATCTGCTTATATTTATAACAAATGAAAATTTCTTTTCCATTATGTCTTCAAGTATTTTTAGGATTCACAACTTAAATATTCGAGTATGAAATCGTGATTGCTTAGTTTTGTCATCACCAAAAAGGGGGAAATTGTTGGGAAACGATTTCTAAGTTTTGGTGATTACAAATACCTACTGGATGAAGACTCCTACCGGATGTTAAACACCTACCGGATGTTAAACACCTACCGGATGTTAAACACCTACTGGATGAACACCTACCAGATGTTGAAGTCTTACCAGGTGATAAAGACCAACTGGATGAACACCTACCGGATGTTGAAGTCTTACCGGGTGATAAAGACCAACTGGATGAACACCTACCGGGTGAAGACATCAACCGGACAGACATCAACTGGATGGCTACCAACTGGATAGACATCAACCGGACAGACATCAACTGGATGGCTACCAACCGGACAAACATCAACCGGACAGACATCAACTGGATGGCTACCAACTGGATAGACATCAACCGTACAGACATCAACTGGATGGCTACCAACTGGATAAACATCAACTGGATGGCCACCAACTGGACAGACACCTACTGAACAGATATCAACCGGACAAACATCAACCGGATAAACATAAACTGGATGGACATCTACTGGATAGTCTCACACTGAACAAAGACATCAACTGGTCATAAGAGGATGAACGACCAGTTGAACAAAGAAAACCAGCAGAAGTCTAAACTTCCAGTAAGAGCACTAAGCAACGAGACAAAATAAGTACAACATTATCTGATAAAGGTACAACAGAGCGGCGCACCCTGCTATATCTCCGCCACCATTCTCGTCAGAGTTAAAGAGCCGTTGCTTAACAAAATAGGAAAGAAGACAATATGAATTTGGAAAGCTAATCTCTTCCTAATACAGAAAAGCTACCGTTGGACAACCAAACCTATAAATACGTCCAAGTAAGGAATGAAGATGTGCTGAGCGATTTTCAATCAAAGAGAAACACTTCAAAGCAAACAAGAAAATCAACTTATTGATATTCCAAAAGTTCAGTAAAGAGCAGACAAGCAGTGCAACTGAATCTGTTATAGATTATTCCAACTGAAGTCTGCTGATCAAGAACACTCAAAGCTAAACGTGTATTCTGTAAAGAGTGTCATAGAACCTTTTGTAAGCAAATCAAGTAGTTGTGATTGCTAGGAGTTTAGGCCAAGTGTGTGAGTGCCTAAGAAGGTTGTATACTGTAAAGTGTAAATCAAGTCTTCTAGTGAATCCTTCCTGCAAAGGAAGAAGGGGAGACGTAGAAGCGTTGTGCTTCGAACTTCCAGAAACAATTCTTGTGTCATTTGTTTATTGCTTATTTACCTCAGTTTTATTTCTCTCAAGTTAAGCAGACGTCTTCCGCACTACCAAAAGTGTATGTTGACTTGCCTGATATTGAGAAGCAACTGTAATACTTAACAGTTTACAGTTAACTTGAAAAAGAAATCGAAATTGAATCTAGTGTTTATTCAACCCCCCCTTCTAAACACTACCCCGATCCTAACACAATCATTGGATACACCGCGAATTATGTAGAGGGATGTTGAGTGATCAATATAGGATTTGTCCCTCCTATATAACAGGAGAAGTGTGTGGGCCCTTGATCAAGTGAGACTAAAATGCATGGCCATGCACGAATGAGTCGATATGTGATATCAAGCTTATTCGTTTATTCTAGTATACTTGGGGATCAAGAAATAAAAGATTGAACTATACGAGTATGACTATTACATGACTCGTGTTTAATCTAAACACATAGGACAAAGGGATTAAGTTACATGGTTAATATTATCACATGCCATATGTAATGTCGAGTCAATGACATTCTTGTAACTTGGGTAGCCTTGATGTGTTGCTAGATATCGCTTATTGCTTGTGACATAAAATTAGATTTTATGTCACTAGCAACATTACAAGATCCTAACGGGTCGCACAAAAAGATTAAATCGAGAAAGGGAGTTTAATTCATTGGATGAATTAAGTTTATTAGGAAGAGTCCTAAACATTAAATAAAGGGGGCCGATTATATATATAAAGGTATATATATTAAATGTGCTGGATATACATAGACTGATATAATATTGATATGGGCCATAGGGTTTTTCGAAAACCCATTATAATAGCCGCCTAATATTATGTCTATATATATACATGCATATTAGGTTATGTACAAGGTTAATAGAGATTAACGAAAAACACTAGCAGACTATCAGTGAGGCGCGACCGTCACTTTGTTTAGTTCGTTCATCCCTTTCACAGTTGAAGATCAAGTCTAGCAACTTGTTCTTCAACATACCTTCATCGATTTAATCGTGTGGATACCGTAGAGGCAAAACTTGAAAAGTTTTGTTCCTGACTCGAGGACGTGCTGCTTCGTGGATTCTGCTCAAACACGCGTCAAAGGTATAACTCTCGACACCCGATATGAACACCCGTATAGGTCCTCAGTTGGGAATCCAATTTTTATTTTATTCCGCTGCGTATTTGCTGTTGGATTCCTTACACAACTCAAATATTTTAAATCGGATAATAGCTCAAGTGTCATGTTTAAGCATGTATAATTATTGCTACCCAATAATCTCTCCCGATAATTCCACTATTTGCAAATACATAGAGCTCGAATACATGATACAACTCTGATATCAATTGTAATATTAAACGCTCTCCGCTTTACCAATAATTATAGCTAATGATAACATTATAACTCAAATTTTTTAAACTGTACTTCAGGCCAAACATCACGCTTCGATTGTTTTTCAAGTATGGGCAATAATTGCTTCCTAGACCTTAAACGTAATTAATTTCTTAATTTATAATTCCGATTACTTTCGGTTTTGTGTTCTTTTTTTAGTTAATGATTTATCGGAAATCCGAGAGATAATGGTAAATAACCCCCTTGTGTTTTGTCAAATAGGTAAATTACCCATCTGTCGTTTGAAAATAGACATTTTTCTCCCATGTGGTTTATAAAATATGCAGTTTATCCATGTGGTTTGAAAATAAGCACTTTACCCCATGTGGCTTGTGAAAATACATTACCCCCTATAGTTTGTGAATATGTGTGAAATACATCATACACATATTGGGTAAACTGCTTATTTTGTAAACCACAGGGGTAAAATGCCTATTTTTACAAACCACAGGAGGGTAAAATGCTTATTTTCAAACCATAAAAAGATAATCTACCTATTTGAAAAATTACATGGGATAATTTGTCAAAAACCCAAAATAATAAATTTCGTTTCTACAAAAATCCAACATTAAACTAAACTGTACAATGTACATGCCCTTACTCTCCTGGATCGAATAATAAATAACATAGGTGAATCTAATCAAATTCGTGCCTCGTTAAACCCATCTGCGCCAAAATTTATTGACCTAGATTTTCTGTTCCGAATCACGTTGAAGAAGTTAGTGCAAATTCAATCATCATGGCTAAAGCAAATCATCAAAAAATCAAGTCTAATAAGCTACCGCAAGTAAGTTATATGACCCTTGATTTTCCAATATTGACGTTAATCATTGAATTATTCTCGACTAGGCTTTTATTTTGATTTTCTTTGAATTGTGATCAGAGAAAAAAGAGTGGAAGAGAAACGGATGTATCTGAACTTCGGGCTCAGCTCGATGCTTTGGGTTTGAAAATCATTCAGGTTACTGCAGATGGTAACTGTTTCTTCAGGTACTAATTGATTTCTTTGCGGTGTGATTGTCACCACAAGTTAAATAGTGTAGTGTATAATAATTGTGTATGTGCTCATCAATTGATGAAGTACGCAAATTATGGAATATTTATTCTTGAATTAATTAATGTGTGGTGATTTCGATCGCCTGACTGTTGTATGTTTCAGGGCATTGGCTGATCAATTGGAAGGGAATGAGGACAATCATGAGAAGTATCGAAATATGGTAGTTCGATTTATTAAGGTATACTTTTTGAGACATTCTGTTGTAATTTAGCATTGAGTGAAGATGATCTATTTATAAGAGATTCTGAATATAATGAATGATGGATGAGTTTCCTAGTTTGTTATTTCATATTTGTTTGTTAAGAATTACTGTAGATATTATTATTGCGATATGACGGCTCCAAGGCCGTTTACAATTTGAGTTGCTGTCCTTGGGGCTTGCGAGGCAATCGTGGGGTTTAAATGCAAGTGTTGATTAAGATCTTTTGTCTCAATCTAGAGTTTCATGGAGGGAAACCGAGTATGTAAAGTTGACAGTAGTTGAAAACTAAATTAGATGCGTCTTATTTTTAACAAAGTAAATTTCAATTTAATTTTTTTTGCGAATCTTGAATTAATTGTAGAAAATGTTAGATGTCTCAATCTCCAAGTTACTTGAAAAGGAAGCAGTACTAACAAAGAGCAAAAACCTTTTTGTAAGACATGTGAGGCGTATGATCTATCGTTTTCCGTTTTTCAAAAGCCATAGCTGGTGATAATAAGCTAATATTCTTAGTTTGGGATCTCGTGATGGGTCGTTGGAGCCGGAAATCCTCCAAGGTGGAAGTTTGTTTCTTCTTCTTGGAGTTTGACCCTTGAAACTATGGTTAATTGAATAAGGTGGGCTCGTTTAAAGAGACCTCTTGTCTTGGCAATAGTAAATTGAAATTCCAGTCTTGCAATTTTATTAATTGTTCACCTGTTAAATACAAGTCCAATTCTTCCAAAATATAGTAACAAATCAACCGGTAAATAGAAATATGTAATCTAGCTAAAAATAAAAGATAACAGCGATTTTTTCTTAAGCTAAAAGATAGCGGTAGATCTAGTTATTCCTTGGCCTTGAACTTTTCATGCGTGAAACATTGATACACAATATATTTGGGATTAGTCGTATCCACTGGCTGCTGCATTGGTTGGTCTTGTGCGAGGCCCGTAACATATCCTCCCTGGAGAACGAGTTTGCCCTCAAACTCTAGTGAAGGATATCGATCAGCCAAGAATCTGCTAGAGACATGCCTTCCCAATGCACCAAAAATTCTCTCTGACCTTTCTGAAGTCGAGTATCCAAAATAGCTTGAGGCGGTGAAGAGTGCTCTTCAGGTGGTGAAGAGTGCTCTTCAGGTGGTGAAGCTGGAACCGTGAGCCCCTTGTATCGTTTCAAAGACGAGACATCGAAACTGGATGGATCTTGGCGGAATCTTGCAGGAAAGTTTATAAGCAACCGTACCAAGGAGAAAACTTTTTTTGTTGCACGGGTCGTGGGAGCCAGAAATCCTCCAAGGTGGAAGTGTCTTCCTTCTTCTTGGATTTTCGACCCTTGCAACCAATTAAATAAGGGTGGGGGCTCATTTAAAGTGAACCTCCAATCTTGGCAATAATAAATTGAAATTTCAGTCTTGCAATTCTATTCATTGTTCACCCATTAAATACAAGTTCAACTCTTCCAAAATATAGTAACAAATCAATCAGTAAATAGAAATACGTAATCTAGCTAAAAATAAAAAGATAATGGATATTCTTTTTAAGCTAAAAGATAACGGTAGATTCGTTATTCCTTGGCCTTGAACTTTCCATGCGTGAAACGATGATACATAATATATTTGGGCTTAGTCATATCCACTGTACGCTGCTTTGATTGGTCGTGTGAGGCCTGTAACATAACAATGCAATACAAATCTTTTAAACTGTACAACAACTCAATTTGCTCTTCCAACAAGAATAATTATTGTTTCCCAACAATCCTCTCCCACTAATTACACTTCTTGCAATTTATGAGAATCGACCACGTGATCTTGGCGATACCAATTATAGGATCTAACACTTGCCGCTTTACTAAAAGTTATAGCTGGTGGTAAAATTACAACTCAAGTTTTAGGATCTAACACTTACCGCTTTACTAAAAGTTATAGCTGGTGGTAAAATTACAACTCAAGTTTTTAAAACCGTACAACAACCCAAGGGTCACACTTCGATTGCTCTCCTAGTATGGACGATTAGTACTTCCCTACATGAGGGTTGGAGGGAGATGAGCTTTGTCACGATATAGATTACCCTTCTACCATCAACGAGTGTCAACCTAGTTTGGGCTCCTTTATTATGTTGTGCATTTCATACTGATATTTCTTTTGGAACTAAACAAAGAAAACATTACAGCTTATTATGTTATTCTCTTCCTCAAATTCAAGTTTGAAATGCCATGTCTATGCATTGTGCAAGTGTTATGTTCAACTTTCGACTTCATCTGTTATACTTCAAAATCAAAAGGAAATTGTTTCAAGGAAAACTGATTCATAAGTTACATTTGGCAGAATAATCGTGAAATGTTCGAGCCCTTTGTTGAAGATGAAGTTTCTTTTGATGAATACTGTCGGTCCATGGGGCAAGAAGGCAATTGGGCAGGACATGTGGAGTTGCAAGCAGCTTCTCTTGCCACTCATAGTAACATATGCATTCACAAAGTGTGTTAAATATTCTTTCCAAATCGTTACTTTTACACTGTTCTATGATTTTAGTTAACCACATAAACTTTCCAAGATTGAATTTGAACATCAGCGATGGCTTTTCACTGTCAATTTTATATTATGACATTGTTTTAGGGTTTGTAGATTAATTATAAATTTCAATTTCTTATTTGTACAGCATAAGTCACCTCGTTGGTATGCACAAAATTTTGATGTACATGAAGCTCCACAGATTCACCTGTGAGTACTACAAAACTTTAAGAATTTGGTTGTGTTTAATTGTTGGCATACTTAAATTCTTGTGCTAACGGGTTTTTATATTAGAGGTCTATTATTTGTTGGTGTCGTCATTTTGTCCTGTATTGCTTGTTACCATTTTTTGTCTTGTGATACTGGATTAGGTTCTTCTGTTGTAAATTTTCTCAATACCATTGTGTGATCCCCAATTACACAAATAAAAACCAATAAAAAGGAACCCCTGTAAGTCACTGGATCTTTGTTAATAACTATAATCATCTCTGTAACCATCTGGAAATCTCAGCCGGGAAATGTAGATCGTAAATTCTTGGATACTTGAATTTTAGGTATTGACAACTTCTTGAGCTGGTGCTGGTGGTAGGTTACGCAGACTCGTTTAACTTGTATTGATCCATGACTGATTGAAATCATCCATGATTGTTCATAGCTTAACTTAGAAATACTGTGGATAACATGCATGCTGCGATATCCCTGAACTCTTAACTTACTCTTGTCATTGCTCTAATTTCTACCTCTTTTGTGATTTCACTGCATGTAGGATATTAATGTGCCTTTCATTGAAGAGGAGATGTTTGGCTCAATAACGCACTGGTTATTATTCGGTTTCAAAACTCATAGGAGGCAGTACTAGAACTTTCAAAACACTCATGTGCTATAGAAGTTAACCAGGACCTTGAGTGTGCTAAACATCTCCACTTCGTTGAAAGACACGAATCTAAATATTTGATAATCCTTGCAGAGAGTATGATATTGCACACAAGAGAATTAAGTTACATTTCTTTTTTCTGGTTTATGTGGTCTTATTAAGATATACTTCCACTTATAGGCTGAATTTCCTAATTTGTTTCCCGAAATGTGCATGATCCCCGAATGATGTTAGAAAATATTCCTAAATTTTATAATTTTTTTTTTGTCTGTTTAGACATTACACTTACCATTCTTAGTGTAGTTTGGGCAGGGATGTGCTAAATGTGGTGTTATTTTTGGTAGAGTAACATGGAAGAGATTAGTAGCAGTAGATTTCACCATGGGGAATTGAATTGAAATAAAGAACGCAAATTCTAGGACAATGTTAAAAATTTGTCTATTTAATTTGAGACTCGTGGAACTTAATATTAAATTTTGCCATGACTAACGTAGAATCAACCTCACTTTATTTTTATTTGGAGTCAGAATCTAAGTCCTTTAAAAGATTGGAGTCATGTCAGTGACGAAAGTGGTGCGCTAAGAGTTGCCAGTGGAATCTTGTATTTCGTTCTCCTTGAAGAAAATACAGAACAAAGAGCTGCACACATTCTACCTATTTAGGATGTTGAGTTTTCTTCCTTTGACTTTTTTAATAATTTTTTGTAGTTCCTATCATGACGGAGAGCATTACAATAGTGTGCGTGTAAAGGAGGATACTTGCTCTGGACCAGCTAGACCAATATTTATCAAGGTGTTTTTGAGTGACCTCTGTATTGCTCTTGGTGTGTCATTATCCGTATTATAGTATTTTCTGCAATTCTGATAATTTCCAGTTTTCTCATAAAGGACGACACAGGTCTTTCAGAAAAATCTAATAAAGCAGATGTAGTTTGCACAGTTCCCGAGAAGGAAGGTGGCGATAATTTTTTAGAGGTGAAATCCATTAATATTGTAAATGCTGGAAGAGAATGCGAAGATTCAACAAAAGCAGAGCAGGTGATTATTTCAAGTAGTTGAAAAGTTTACAGCCCCCCCACTTACATGCATTAACTGGCAAACCAACTGACCCCTAACCATAAAAGTGGTGAAGAAAACAAATATATTGGCTAAAAAGCTCACATGGTCTTCTTCAATTGGGTTCTGGTCTATTGAAATAGTGGGGTTGCAACTATTTTTGCCTAATTACATTGATGCCATTTTAGGCTCTAAATGTTGGTGGTGACATTGTAGCCGAACTGCTTACCGCAGAAAAAGAATCTGGAGATCACATGTTTGCTGATTTAGTTGTAGATAGTCCTTACGGTAATGTCCTGTTCATATGTTTTACAATTCCTTTGCTGAGTGGTCCTGTTTATTGCTTGAGTGCTCGTTTTATATGTCGCCTGAGTATTATCCTGACAAGGTTATTTTCACTTTGATCTGATGGTTTATTCTCGATTAAGTAATGCTCTACTTTTACTGAATATTAATTGATACAAATACACAATAATGGAAGAAGGGAGATAACAAATCCCTTAAGTTAGGGGTAATATAATTCTAGTGTCTGCAACTAAGCTGCTAAAATCATTCTAAGATTATATGCTACTAATCTGCCTACAATCCCCCTCAAGCTGGACTATAAAGGTGGTATAATCCAGGTTTGTCCGTGAGTCTCTCAAAACTGTTACTTCATCAACTCTTTTCTCAACACATTCGGTGCTCATGCCGAAATAGGAACATAAGTCAAGCATAGAATTCCTTTCTCAATCTTCTCTGATAAAGTGTGTATCGACTTCTACGTGTTTTGGTACACAAGATTATAAAGGCTATTAATAGCAGCTTTTTTTATCATAGTAAAGTTTCATCTTAAAGTAAATTATAGAAGCTCACGAACCTTGTGTGCCAAAGATCTGAGTTCTGCCTTTGCATTGCTCCTTGCTACAGCTGTCTATAATTTACTATTTCCATGTACCGACATTTCTTCAAACAAGCAAGCAGTAATCGGACAATTCTCTATTATCTACAAAGGCTGCACAATCTGCATGTGTGAAAGCTTTAGTACTTCAAATTTTGGTCTTTTAAAGAATAAACCTCTTCCAGGTGTTCCATTAAGATAAGGTAGCACTCAGTGGATTGTCTCCATGTCTTCCTTGATTGGAGAATACGTGAACCGACTAATACAACTCACTGTGAATCCAATGTTAGGTCTAGTATGGAAAAGACAAATTAAGGGGGGTGTATTCATTCTAGAGATTTAATGACTTTTAGTGACTTTTTTTAACTGATAGACTTTTATATAGTTGTCTACCCCAATTCATTGGGGTTAAAGGCTTAGTTGTTGTTGTTGTTGTAGACTTTTTTAGAGTTGATAGATTTATATTGACTTATAGAATCTCACAGAGTTATGAAAAGTTTTTTATAGACTCTTGTAGACTTTTTCATATAATTATGTGGAATTTTATTGCAAGATTTCATACATTTATAAACTTTTTCATAGAATCCTGTAGAGTTTGCAACTTATATTTTGTAAGATTTTTATAGATTATTTGTAAAATTTTTTATGGAATTCTAACTTATAATTATATAACTTATAGATTTTGTAACTTATAATTATATCTTATTTTTATCGATTCCTTTGAAATATTAATTGACATGAGTAACATCTAACAACACACATAATTAATTAGAAATAATTTCAATTAGAAATAAGACATGTTCAATAAATAATCCAAAAATTATAGAATTGGAAATAATCCAAAAGCTGAAAATTAGTACTAGTTCAATAATTAAAAACAATAAAAATAAAATTTTTAATATAACAGAATTCGTCATGCCTTCATTATTAGTTCTTGAAACAAATAAAATTATATCATTTACTAAACTCCCCTGTGTTATACCGAAAAACACGAAACTCTCTTGTGTTAAGAAATAGGCAAAAAAAACCCCTCATTTACAAACATGTTTTCAAATAAATAAGCTGTATATGAACCTATATGTAGGTTTTATGAAAATAAATTTGTAATTGTTCATATATACTATATATATGTTTATATACAGCTTAACGAAAAGAAAATAAAATGTATTAGTTTGTAAATGAGAGTGTATTTCGTGCATAGTTTAAGAAAATAGATGGGTTTTGTTGCCAATATTTATAAGCACGGGGGTTTTCATACAGGTTTAAGAAAATGGGTTTGTTTTTTTGCTTATTTTGTTAACACAAGGGAGTTTCGTGCAGAACTTAAGAAAATAGAGGGGTTTTTGTGGAAATTTTGTTAACACAAAGGAATTTTGTGCATATTTGCTATAACAGATGGTCAAACTTGCATTTTATCCTTTTTAACTGACACTCAAAATAAGTATATTTTGTTACTAATAGACACAAAATTGATCACATTAAGAAAATAATAATAAAGTCTATCGATTGTTATAAGTTAATGACCCAAACTCTTCTTTTTGTTCTATTTGTTAGATGATTTGCAAAGACTTGATCTTTATATACTACGCAATCACAGCTTAAAACCCAACTATTAAGAAAAGTAAATAATCCTAAATTATTTAAATAATCTACTAATTTAGGAAATAATAAAAACGATAAAAATTGTGAAACATCAAACGCTAACATCAGGAGAGAGATAGAGAAAGATTATGCAAGCACGTGAATAAAGAGATTCCTTAACTCAATAAAGAACCGGGGAGAGAGGAAGACGTGATAAAAATCCATACAAGTCTCTAGTGTGCGTGCGAGAGAATTTTTGATTTTTTGTAGTTGTACCTAGAGCTTTAAGGTTTGTATCTTAAGAATTTCGCAAGAGTAATTAAAAATCTCTTGAAATTTGGATACCTCTAAACTTTTATAGAATTTTTAAAAGTCATGATTGGATACTACCTGACTTTTTAAAACTCTATCAAAGTCTATTTTGAATATCAAAGACCTCAATAGAGTATATAAAAGTCTAGATTGAATACCTCTAAACTTTAGGGGGGTGTATTGTTTGATGACTTTTAATGACTTTTGTGGAGTTTAGAAGTCTAGAAGTATTAAATCTAGACTTTTATATACTCCGTAAAAGTCTAGTGGTATCCAAAATAGACTTTTATAGAATTTTTAAAAGTTTGGTGGTATTCACACTTGACATTTATTAACTCTATAAAAGCTTAGAGGTATCCAAATTTCAATAGACTATTAAAAAAAAAAAAAAGAGATTCCTATTTGTTTCGTTCGATTGAGTCTCCAACAAACACAACTCTGTTGTGTCGCAGTTTCTCTAGCATGGCAAGTCGCAATTTTTAGGCTGCCACCTCCGTTTGTATAGAAAAAGATATATTGTTATGTATTTTTAAAAAATATTGGATAATTCCGTATGTTGAACTGACTTGAATAATTGAGATTTTGATTTCAATATATTGAATAATGAGTTATTCATCGTATGAAAAAGTCTACAAGAGTCCATGAAAAGTTTTTTTATGACTCTATGTAATTCTATAAAAGTTAATAGAAATCTATGAAAAAGCCTACAAGAGTCTATGAGAATCTTTTCATAACTCTGTGGAATTTTATAAAAGTCAATAGAAATCTATCAACTCCACAAAAGTATATCATTTAAAAAAGTCATTAAAATTCAATAAAAATTTAGAATGAATACACCCCTTAAACTCCATATAAGTCATTAAAAGTCCATACAAATCATGAATAAAATACACCCTCCTTAATTTTCCTGCTACATCTGAAATATCCCCATGTCTACAGGAGTTCCAGTTGTCTGTATTCCATGTTTCACATTCGGGTCCATTGGAGTATATGCGTCCAACATACTTGTGTCTTCAAGTAAATCAACTTATATTCCTTCATGAGACAATAATTCCCAAACTATTTCGTGCGAACACCATCCCAAAAGATGCCTTAGATTTCCCAAATCTTTCATCTCAAACCCAGAGGCTAAGCCCTTGTTCAATCTCTCCTATCTCTTCTCCATCTTCTCCTGTGAGAATTATGTCATTGACATAAACAGTGAGGACGGTAGTTTTTCTGCTTCTATGTTTATGGAAACAAAGTATGATCAGCTTGAGCTTGCAGAAATCCCCACTTTGAATAGCTTTTGAAAAACAATCAAAACAAGCTTTGGGAGATTACTTCAGCCCTACAAGTTTTTTCAGCTTACACACTTTTTCATTTTTGCTTCCTTCCTTAAAGACAGGTGGCAGATCCATGTATATCTCTTCCATCAACCGTCCATTAAAATGCATTTTTCACATCTACTTTGTGCAAACACCCTAGATTATCTGCAAGGAAAAGAAATGCTCAACATTTTTGATTGTTGCCTTAGGAAAAAGGTTTCTTACTAGTCAATACGATAAGTTTGACTATAAGCCTTTGCAACCAATCTCAAGCCCTTTGCAACCAATCTCACCTTATGTCGTTCGGTTGAGCCATCAGAGTTATATGTGACAGCAAATACCCACTTGCAACCAACTAATAATTTCCCTTCAGCTTTTTCCACCACTCCCAAGTTCCCATTTTTTCGAGGGCGTTGATCTCCTCCATGACTGCAAATCTGTCATTCCATTCCCACTGATTTGATGCTTCTCCAATATTTGTTTGGAGCTTCAACCAATGAAAAATTAGCAATCAGTGCGTTGATAGAATTTGATAAATAATCATACCTCACAAAGTTGGATAGTGGATGTCGTGTGCATGATATAGTACCCTTTTTCAAAGAAATTGGGAGATCTAGGTCAATTAAACTTATGTCCGAGCCTGACTTAAGGTCAGAACTTTGGTAGTGTAAAGGGTCGTGACCTTTCCTCTTTCCGACCAATTTTTCATTAAGTAAGATCCAATGACTGTAAAGTCTCCCTCCTTTTTGAATACTCAGATTTCAGGGTTGTGATTCCGGAGTTTCTAGGGCATTATTTAGCTGATTTTCAAAATAGGGAAGAGTATCTTGGATTTTGTGATTGATGATTCGATGAAGATATTTGCCAAGTAGGATTTTGCCAAATAATGTCTTCCTTAAAATTCACCCCCTGAAGGATAATGATGAGAGTATGATTTTTCCAAATAATTTCTCCTCTAAAATTCTCCCCCTGAAGATATTTTTGGAAAAAAGGAGTATCTTCAAAAATGTGACATCAATAGAGGTAAAAAATAATTTCTGTTTTTGTAGAGAATGTAACACTCCAAAAATCTCAATTAAAAAAATTAGACAAAAATAATTTGAAGCTATCTTCAATGCTACTAAAATAATCATCCTAAACAAAAATAATAATAATAATAATAATAACAATAATATAATTCTAAATAATAATAATAAAAAAAAAACTAATCATTTTTAATTAATTTAAAAACTTAATATGTGGCAACTTACCCCAACACTTGTCCACCCTTCAACACCCTAACACATGCACACAACCCCTATAAATACCCCTCATTTCTTCAGATTAACACACACCTTCAAGAGAATTATTGGCAAAAATTAAGAGAGATTATGGTGTAGAAAATGTAGGAAATAGGGAAAATTATGAGGAAAATACCAAATCTCCTCCAAAAAATCCGCAAATTTCATACAATCATCCTTATACACCCAGAAAACATTTAGCATAGGAGGTGTTTAAAAATCAGTATCCAAATTCGTCCAGAAAATCAAAATCGCGAAGAACATTGAGCTGTCCAAAGCCCAGAAAACATATTTCAAGGTATTGGTTTCAAGCTACGATTTCGTGCCTTTCTAAAACGATTTTAAACTTGGAGTCTAAATGAAAGTTGTTCAAAATGTGTTACATCTTATGGGTATGTCGGCCGATGGCCCAAAAGGCCGCCGTACGAACTGATTTCCGGCGACCAAAACACCTCGTTAAACATTTCGCAAAATAGAATTCTGGGCAAAATCGGTTTGGAATTTCAGAATGATTTCTAAACAAAAATGGTAGATCTCGTCGCGACGGAAACCCCGGTAAAATATCAGCCGCGCGTGGTGGCCGGAGCTCGGCCACGCGCCGTCACGGTGGCGCGTGCACTTCACGCGCCTCCCCGATATTGCGTTTTCCGATGGCCGAACATTTATGGACTGATTTTAGGCATTTTTGGAAAGTTTCGTGATTTTTTCGACTTATTGTTGAATTATCATGAATTTTTAAAATCTTATTCAAAATTACCCGGACAAGTTTTGTACAAAATGATTTGCAGAAGATTCAACAACATATCTGGGTTACTAATCACCAAAAAATTACTTATATTATGTTTATAGGACTTTATTTGACATCTGGGTTCAAAATCGAGCCAATCCAGTAAGACATCAAATAGTGAGGTGAGGTGTACTACCGAATTCTTGTTATATAGCCCTTTTGGCATTTGGCCTGGAATTTACAATATCTTGTTATTCATTATCTCACCTTTTATATTGTCATCATATTGTACATTATCTCGTCCCATTGGTCATCTTGATCTGCATGTTTATTTATCTTGAATGTTATCGATTACTAATCGATTCCTTTGATTGAACGAATCATTTGACTGAATGACTGAATGAATGGAGCCCTGGATATTTATCCACTGGACAACGCGGCTTCGGCCCGGAAAGTGAGTCCAATGAACAACGGATGACAGTCCGGGTATATGGTTCATCTGAACAACGCGCACCGTTTTACGGTCCGGAGAATGGTTCACTTGGCTCGTAAATGACTGAATGTACAGATCCTATCTGAATATGTGGGGAAAAGTGCTACGCCGAACTGTCCGGTGGGAGCCACCTCTTTAGCCCACGATATTCACTCTGAAATCCTATATCATCACTGTTCATTATTGACAATTACTTGACTGCAAGATCTTTGTTACATGACATATCATATCGAGAAATTGTATTATTTGATAATTACAGATATAAAGCCATTGTTATTCCCTCACTAAGTCCTCAAAGACTTAACCTCTGTTTTCCTTGTTATTTATTGTGAGTTCCAGATACAGGAGTACCGGAGCCAAAACCGGAGGAAAATTAGGAAAAATGGAAATGTTGGCTTACCGGGACTGTTATAATATTTTTCTCTTTTATTAAGTGTCGGACTATTATAAGGAGTTTGTACTGGGATGTATTTTGTTACTAATTAGAATGTATAAACGCTTCCGCTACTAAAAATGAATGTTTGACTAAACGCTTCCGCTATTTCCGAAAAGGTTTTGAAACCCTCGTGCATAATGTTCTTAGAGAATGTGGTACCGGATAAGGGATAAATTAATTTGTGCCCGAGTCGGGTCCCACAGAGGTGGTATCAGAGCCAGGCTCCCAGTCTATTATGAAATATCTTTGGGTAATAGAATAAACTCCATAAGAATTTTATGCTTTGGGTTGTAAGATATTGATGAAGTTGACTGGTTTATTTCAGGGTAAAGTCTATAGTGCTCACACAGAAATGCTGAGAACACCTTGGTAAGAAAGAGCAACCAATTATTAGTAACCTAAAGAGTTAGGTGCATAGGCCGAGCTCGAAAAAGTTTCCCCTATTGAGACTGTTATGGTTGACATTCAGATCGAGTAAACCCGGAACAACCAATGAGGATTGATAGTATATCACCAAACTTTGTTTTTCCACAATTGTCACTGTTTCAGATAATGGTGACTTAACATTACTCTAGTTATTTAATCTTGTGCATTACGCATTATTAATATTAACTCCCTATTTAAAAATAAATATGTCTTAAATCACCACTTTCTCATAAATTTGATGATGTCGTCAAGAAATAATTCACGAGCTAGGATGTCATCATCACTTGGTGGTAGCTCTCACACGAGAAATCAAGGAAATGAGGAAAATTCCCCTGAGGAAGTACGTAACCCAAGAAGGAACGACGAGCAAGAAGAACAGCGTCCTCGACAAGAGCTACCCAACAGGAATGCGATGGAAATTTTACAACAGCTCATGCAATTCTGTCAACAAAATCCTCCACGAAACGTCACGAGGAATGAAGAACCACTAGATAGAGCACTTGAACGATTTCTGAGGTTCCACCCACCTAAATTCTACGGAACCCCTAATGCCCATCATGCAGAAGAGTGGTTACTCAAAATTGAGAGAATTTTTACTGTTCTCAACTATTCTGATGAACAGAAGGTCAGCTTTGTTGTCTATCAATTTGAAGATGCAGCTCATCATTGGTGGAGAGTCATAGATCACCAATGGAAAAGAAATCAAACCCCGAGAACGTGGGCGAATTTTGTACGTGCATTCGAGGAGAAATATGTTACGCAGGTAATACTGAACACCCGTGAACGAGAGTTTATGGATTTGGTACAAGGAAGACATACTGTAGCTGAATACGAGGCTGAATTCCACCGACTAATTCACTATGCTCCACATTATATAGATGATGAACCAAGGAAAACTAAGAAATTCATTCAAGGCTTAAATCTTGATATCCGTTGGGCCACACTATCCACCGAATCCACTAATTATCTTTCTGCAGTCAACCAAGCGTTACGAGTTGAATCCGATATCAAATCATTGATCCAAAGAGAGCAGAGGGAAAAGAGGCTCTATAACCCAAATTTGACAGACACAAGCAACAAGAAGAGGAATATTGGAAAGGAAATGATTGGAGAACCAACTGGACAGAAACCACAAAGAGACTTGGGTAATGTTAATGCACCGAAATGTGGCTATTGCAAGATGCCCACTCACAAGGAAGAGAACTGCTGGAGAAAGAACGGAAAATGTCTGGTCTGTGGAAGTGAACAACATCGTATCCAAGATTGCCCAAAAAGGACCCAGAAGATACCACCGCCACAAAAACCGAGAATCCCAGCAAGGGCTTATGCCTTAATGGGAAATGAAGAAGTTGACCCGATCGTTGTGGTTGAAGGTACCGTTATTTGACTTTCAAGAGTTGACTAAATTTTGTTCGACCCTAGAGCTACACATTCTTTTATTATACTGATAACAATTGGCATATCATCTAAAAATCAGTTTTACCAATAAGATTGAAGTAACCACCGACATCGTCTATAAGAATTACCTACTAAAAATTCTACGAACTATAATATCTGGCAAATTTAATCAAGCTACATACATGATTACGATTATGCTGAGCATGGACTGGTTGTTCAAACATCAAGAACACATAAACTGCTATACCGAGGAAGTAACTTCACCAGGTGCGACTACACCAGCTACCAGATGCCATCAATCATAAATGATAGATGGTGGTAATATCTACATTGGAATCAAGGACAGATAGAAGAGATGAGAAACTCGAACCGAGGTAAATATAGCTACCAGAGAGGAAGTCTCAGTAAAATCATTACCTGATGTTGATTTGAGCCTAACATTTTTCCTCCCTTTAAAGTCATTCACTCTTTTCAGCCACAGAACCTTTTGCGGACATACACTGCTCCACCCAGTTTCTTTGTCTTTCAAATCCGGTAATCCGGTCATGGATTAATTAGGACTTAATATCAAAAGTTTGATGTTGATATTGACATTTTCTTTGAATACCTACGCCCTGCATTCATTCCCGGGTAATGGAATAAAATATTTTTTTCTCTCTCTCAACCATGTGTTTCTTCTTCTACTTCTTGATTCTTATCCAAATACTAAAGGGATCGTTATTCACAAGCTCAGAGAGTCATAGTAGACCATGCTGCTCACCAGAAATGGAAAACCACGAGTGTAGTTTTCTCGACTCGACGACAACAACAGAAGATCGGCTAGATGAAGAACCACGTTACGCAACTGAAATCATGTCAAAGGAAGCTAGGACATGGAAAGAAGATTTCAACTCAAGGCTTCAGAGTTTTGCGGTAACAATGATGGAATCTGGGGACCAGATTCCTTGAAGGAGGGGAGATTGTAACACCCCAAAAATCTCAATTAAAAAAATTAGACAAAAATAATTTGAAGCTATCTACAATGCTACTAAAATAATCATCCTAAACAAAAATAATAATAATAATAATAATAACAATAATATAATTCTAAATAATAATAATAAAAAAAAAACTAATCATTTTTAATTAATTTAAAAAGTTAATATGTGGCAACTTACCCCAACACTTGTCCACCCTTCAACACCCTAACACATGCACACAACCCCTATAAATACCCTTCATTTCTTCAGATTAACACACACCTTCAAGAGAATTATTGGCAAAAATTAAGAGAGATTATGGTGTAGAAAATGTAGGAAATAGGGAAAATTATGAGGAAAATACCAAATCTCCTCCAAAAAATCCGCAAATTTCATACAATCATCCTTATACACCCAGAAAACATTTAGCATAGGAGGTGTTTAAAAATCAGTATCCAAATTCGTCCAGAAAATCAAAATCGCGAAGAACATTGAGCTGTCCAAAGCCCAGAAAACATATTTCAAGGTATTGGTTTCAAGCTACGATTTCGTGCCTTTCTAAAACGATTTTAAACTTGGAGTCTAAATGAAAGTTGTTCAAAATGTGTTACATCTTATGGGTATGTCGGCCGATGGCCCAAAAGGCCGCCGTACGAACTGATTTCCGGCGACCAAAACACCTCGTTAAACATTTCGCAAAATAGAATTCTGGGCAAAATCGGTTTGGAATTTCAGAATGATTTCTAAACAAAAATGGTAGATCTCGTCGCGACGGAAACACCGGTAAAATATCAGCCGCGCGTGGTGGCCGGAGCTCGGCCACGCGCCGTCACGGTGGCGCGTGCACATCACGCGCCTCCCCGATATTGCGTTTTCCGATGGCCGAACATTTATGGACTGATTTTAGGCATTTTTGGAAAGTTTCGTGATTTTTCGACTTATTGTTGAATTATCATGAATTTTTAAAATCTTATTCAAAATTACCCGGACAAGTTTTGTACAAAATGATTTGCAGAAGATTCAACAACATATCTGGGTTACTAATCACCAAAAAAATACTTATATTATGTTTATAGGACTTTATTTGACATCTGGGTTCAAAATCGAGCCAATCCAGTAAGACATCAAATAGTGAGGTGAGGTGTACTACCGAATTCTTGTTATATAGCCCTTTTGGCATTTGGCCTGGAATTTACAATATCTTGTTATTCATTATCTCACCTTTTATATTGTCATCATATTGTACATTATCTCGTCCCATTGGTCATCTTGATCTGCATGTTTATTTATCTTGAATGTTATCGATTACTAATCGATTCCTTTGATTGAACGAATCATTTGACTGAATGACTGAATGAATGGAGCCCTGGATATTTATCCACTGGACAACGCGGCTTCGGCCCGGAAAGTGAGTCCAATGAACAACGGATGACAGTCCGGGTATATGGTTCATCTGAACAACGCGCACCGTTTTACGGTCCGGAGAATGGTTCACTTGGCTCGTAAATGACTGAATGTACAGATCCTATCTGAATATGTGGGGAAAAGTGCTACGCCGAACTGTCCGGTGGGAGCCACCTCTTTAGCCCACGATATTCACTCTGAAATCCTATATCATCACTGTTCATTATTGACAATTACTTGACTGCAAGATCTTTGTTACATGACATATCATATCGAGAAATTGTATTATTTGATAATTACAGATATAAAGCCATTGTTATTCCCTCACTAAGTCCTCAAAGACTTAACCTCTGTTTTCCTTGTTATTTATTGTGAGTTCCAGATACAGGAGTACCGGAGCCAAAACCGGAGGAAAATTAGGAAAAATGGAAATGTTGGCTTACCGGGACTGTTATAATATTTTTCTCTTTTATTAAGTGTCGGACTATTATAAGGAGTTTGTACTGGGATGTATTTTGTTACTAATTAGAATGTATAAACGCTTCCGCTACTAAAAATGAATGTTTGACTAAACGCTTCCGCTATTTCCGAAAAGGTTTTGAAACCCTCGTGCATAATATTCTTAGAGAATGTGGTACGGGATAAGGGATAAATTAATTTGTGCCCGAGTCGGGTCCCACAGAGAATGACATCGATTTTCTGTGACCGAGGATCTAGGTTTGTTCTACTATCACCATGAATGTGAACAAAAGCACAACCACCAAATGTTTTGAGACCCAGAGCCAAAAATAATGATTTTGAGGATAAAATCCTGAAGAACTTTTAAAGTTTTTTGAGATTAAAATGCTTTGGTTGATATTCTATTGATTAGGTGACATGCAGTAAGAACATCACCAAAACATGTTTTGGAACATTTTGTTGTGTATACAAGAGATCTTTGCGACCTCTAACAAATGGCTATTTTTCCTATGTTTTTTCATTTTGTTTTGGTGTATCTAACAAGAGCTCTGATGCAAATTTTCATTTTCCTCAAAAAATATTCCCAGAATGGTACTAAATAATTCAGTGTCACTATTGGTACCAAGCATTTTAATACTCTCATTAAATTGAGTTTTAATCATGGAGTAGAAACCTACGGGTTTTTAAGATTTTCAATACGCTCGGGGGTAGCGGTGAATAGGAACTCTGTGCTCCACTTCATTTTTTTCTTTCAATAGATACGTCAACAAACGCATGTATGATCAAATCACTATTATTTAGTAAGAGTTTTTAGATGAGATGGACCCCAAAGGACAGTATGAATCAACAACGTTGAGGTGGTAAAAAATACACGCTTGTGTTTGCAAAATGTCAAATTTCACGTTGAAATGATTCATTAAAATTCTGTAAGGACAGAAATAAATGTTTCAAGTACAAGAAATTTGGATGTCCTAGCCTACAAAGCCGCAACATTATATTTTGTGTTTTAGATAAAGAAGGATGACCAACAGCAGCATGAACTTGACCACTTACAGATAAATGCTTCTAAAAGTAGTAGACACTATTTTGGAACTTGGTCCGATGGAACCTTCCGGCACCAATCAAATAAGAGCAGTCAGCTACTCAAATTTTGTGATTTCAGGGTAGTAGAATATAGGAATAAAACATACTCTCACCACCAGTCATACAATCAAATGCTCTGGAGCCTATAATCCATGCTCACCTTGGTTTGTCATACTATCAGAATCTGTCAAAAATGTACCTTTTTGCATAAGGGAAGTGGTAACAGATTATTTTGGGTAGCAGGTTTTCCGTTCGCACTTTTGAAAAACTGTTTTTGTTGTTGGTTTTTCACTGTTAAGGGTCTGAGGTGACTTGGAGGCCTTTCCCTTCACATCCTCGTAGTCGATTTGGAACCTAATTTGTAGGTTTGCTGTGAAGACCCTAGCACTTGTCCTTGGTACAATGCGGCTCCTGACAATGGTGGCACCCGGCATTACTTCTCTTTGCGGGAGGCCGGAAATTTCCATGCTTGGTTGAATCTTGCATGATGAGGGAAGAATTGCAGCGACCGGAGTGCAATACCTCGCCAAGCATCACTTTTATTCGATATTTTCATGAAGGACCACAAAAAGTACTTCATCAGTGACTGGAAAATGTCTTATCTTGATAATACGCCCTTTCACTTCATCAAGATCTCTGTTGAGACTTGCTAAGACATCATAAACATGAACTTTATACACCATTTTCTTATAAATAACCGCATCCTCAGAATCTTTCCATCGGCATGTGTTAAAACAGATCCAATTCATACTATATCGGCATGTGTTAAAACAGATCCAATTCATGCTAATTTTTTCTGCATTAAAGAAGTGTGTGATATCGAACTCCCCTATATGTGCCGTATTTCGCAACTCAAACATCTGAGAACAGTTCTCCAAAACAGAATGGGTAAAAGAGACGCGTCCCAGATCTCATCCACTGTAGGATAGAACAGATATGTATCTAGTTTATCCTCCAACGAGTGAATCAGCCAGGCCGCACCATTGAGTATCCCATATTTGGTACGAGGAATCACTCGGTGGTGGTTTGGAAATTGATCCATCCAAATACCCGGTTTCGTCCTTGCCAGAATCACCATTGAAGCTGAACAGGACCATTGCAGATAGTTTTTTATGTTCAGTTTTTAGGTTGATATGGAGGACTTTTCAACTTGCTGTTAGACGATGAGGTTTGTATTCCTGACATTTGTTTCTCTCAACTTGCTTTTAGCCTTTAATCTTCTGATATCATAAAAGCTAAGAGAATGAGAGAAACGATTAAATATGTGTGTTTTTACTGAATAATAATTAATACAATATACAATATTTCTCAGTCTTATACTAAGTCACATAATCATCCTACCTCCATGCTGACAACTGGCTCTCTGGTCGCGATTTGGTGCATTGATTGCGCATGCGGCGCTTTAAGACACATTAAATTTTACTAAGTTGCGCACTAAGTTTCATTAAGTCGCGCACTAAGTTTCGCTAAATCACGCACTATTGTTAATTCTTCTTAATTCTTCGACTTTTTGGGCTCAGATGGATTTTCATGGTTTCCCGGCGCTTCGGGTTGGTATGAAAATTCTATTAGATGGTAACTTGATATGTAGTACACACTATTCTGTAATGACTTAATGAAAAGACATAATAATGTATGAAATATTCAAATATTTGATATAATAAAATATGACAAAATCCGTGATTTTGTAACATTTTTAGGAGAAATAATAATAAATTTGATATCATGAGTTTTTTGGTATGAAATTAATATAATGAACTTTATATGTAGAATTTTTATTTTTATTGAGTTAATTTAATTGTTTATATTAGTCATTTCATAAGGTAATAATATAATTCTCCGGGTTACCAAACATGATGAAACACGGAGGTAATGTTTGGTTTCATATTTCGAATTCATTATCTTATGTCTTAAAATAAACAAAATATTAATACTTCATTTTCATTTTCATTCTCTAAAATATATTTTTCGGAGAACAATAATTGTCCTACTAGGAGAGCAGTCTAATAAAATATTTGAATTGAATTCTTATCACTGGTTATAACTTTTTGCAAAACTGCAAACATTAGATTCTACACATAGGATTTTTAATGCTTTTTAAGAATGGTAAAGCCGCGAATGTCAATTTTGTTAAGAATTTCATATTATAAATTGTAAATAATCTAATAATGATATAAGTTTTCAAAAATGATGAGTATTATATATATATATAGATATATATATAACAACTAAGCTTTTAATTCTAATGGATTGAAGTATGCTACATAAACCATAGAAGAAATCAAGTAAGGTCGCACACATGCGCCAGTCTTCTCCAAGTGCTTCTTTTGATCAGAATATCCTCGTTGATCCTTTTGGACTCCAAATCTTTGTACATAACTTCGAGTCACGTCTTCTTCGGTCGTCCCATTACTACCGTGAAAGGACAAAATCCATGGACTCTACTCGATGACAGGTGCATTACTGGGTCTACGTCGTACGTTACCAAACCAGCTTAAACGACTTTCTTGCATCTTATCTTCTATACAAGCCATACTTACTTCAGCTTGAATTTCTTCATTCCTTATTTTATCTCTTCTGTTCTTCCACACATCCAACGAAGCATACACATCTCTGTTACACTCATCTTTTGGGTGTGATACTTCTTGTGTGCCCAGCATTCCGTCCCATACAACATTGCACGTCAGCATTGCATGGCTGATGCTAGTTAACTTCACCTTCAATCTCAGGGGGATATTACGATCGCATAGAACTCCGGTGGCGTTTCTCCATTTCAACCAGCCCACCTGTATTATGTGGTTAACGTTGTTATCGATCTCCCCATCCTTTTGGAAGAACCTATGTATCAAACTTGTTACTTATCGATACATATTGCCCGTCGAGTGTTACATTACCAGGATCCCGAGATGTACGATACTAAATTTGTATTCCATACGTTCCGTTTCCGATCTACTTAATCTAAAACCCTTCGATTCCAATGTCTCTCTCCATAACTCCAATTTAGCATTATCTATACTGCCTTGATCTCGTCGATTAACACAACATCGTCGGCGAAAATCATGGTCCAAGGTAATTCAGTCTGTATGTCTTGTTAGTGTCTGTATGTCTTGTGTAGTCTCATCAATCAAGAAAGGACCCGACGCAGACCCTTGGTGCAATCCAATAGTCTCATTTGTCATCCCGCTGCACGTTCTAACATTGGATGCTACTTCGTCGTACATATCCTTGATTATATTGACATACTTGATGGGAACTCTTTTTTTCATCAAAGCCCACCACAATATATCCCTTGGCATTTTATCATAAACCTCCTCCAACTCGATAAAGACCAGATGCAGATCTTTACTCCTCACACGATAGCGCTCTATAAGTTGGCAAAGTAAACAGATAGCTTCCGTTGTTGACCGCCCTGGCATGAACCCGAATTTGTTCTTCTAGATTTTAATTTCACCCCTTAACTGACAGTCACTTACTCTCTCCCAGAGCTTCGTGATACATGAGTTTTATACCACGATAGTTGTAGCAAATTTGAATGTCGCCCTTGTTCTAACGGAGAGGGACAAGAATACTATTTCTCCGTTCATTTGAGATTTTATTACTCCACCAAATTTTCTTAAATAGATCTGTTAGTCATTTTATCCCCATCGGTCCTAAGTATCTCCATACTTCAATAGGGATTCCATCGGGACCAACTGCTCGCTGTGTTTTCATTTTGTTCAAAGCTTCTTTAACCTCAGATTTTCTAATTCTGTGAATAAACTCATGGTTGACATCATGTTGTTGGATGTCAAGATCACCTAAATCATGACTAAAACCATAGTTGAACAAGCTGTTAAAAAATGATTCTTCCATCTTTCTCTGATGTCTTCATCTCTAACCAAGACCTTATGGTCCTCGCCTTTTTTCTGCATACAATGCACATAAATCTCGTCTTCCTATCCCTTGCTCGGGCAATCCTGCAGATATTTTGTTCAGCTTCCATGGAGTCCAATTTATCATAAACTTCTTTGTAGCATTTAGCTCTAGCATCCTGAACTTTTGTCTTTGCTTCTTTTTTGGCAAGCTTATACATTTCGAAGATTGCCCCATTATTGCTCTTCTTCATCTCTCTATAAGCATCCATCTTGATTCTAATAGCCTTCTTTACGTCTTCATTCCACCATTATGCGTCCTTATCTGGTGGAGCACATCCTCTTGACTCACCGAGCAGCTCCGTAGCGGTCATCTTAGTGCGATAAGCCATTTTGTTCCAGATAGTATCAGGATCATCTTTTGCCGTCTAATTTGTTTCTTCTACTATCCTTTCTACAAAAGCTCCAGTGTGACATTCTTTCAACCGTAACAACCATTTTCTTAACTATAACATCTAGAACAAAAAGTTGGTGTGGGTAACTACGCCCTCTCCTATAATTATCTTGCAGTCCAAGCAGTTAGTTATATCTATCTTTCTAGTAAAAAAGAAATCTATTTGGGTTGCACTCGACCCATTTCTAAATGAAATTAGATGAGAGGATCTTCTTAATCCAGGTATTCGCTAGGATTAAGTCATATGACATGACAAAATCCAAAATTGAGTTGCCTGCGGCGTTCCTTTCCCCAAAGGCAAAACCTCCATAGACACTCTGATACAAATCCCGATCAGAACCTACGTGCCCATTGAAATTCCTCTGATGAAGATTTTCTCGTTAAGGGATATTTCCTTGCACCATTTTTTTTTTTTTAAAAGAGAAACCTGAATATATTAAAATCAGTACCAGAGGTACTAAACGGGTTACAAAATTGCAAAAACAACCCAAAAGCGCTACAATCCATCCTACGACTAGACAGTACTAAAAAAGTCCTAACAAACAAATAATTGGCTGAAGTCGCCAATCCAAGAACGAGGTCCCCAATCTATTACGGCCTCTATTACTAATCCAAAACCACGAACGGAAGATGATCAAATCTAGTGAATCTCCCTTGATCTCCCCGGCTCCCATGAAAATGAGATTGTTGCGAAGTAGCCAAATAGTCCAAATAACCGCCTCCCAAATGGTCATCCACTCCTTCTGCCCCTTTGAATGATTCCAAAGACCCTTGTGTTGCCATAAACGATCGACGGGGTCCGCCGATAAGACTGTTGAAATTCCTAACCACTTGTAACATTGCATCCACAACTTATAAGATTCCGAACAAATGAATAGCACGTGTTGAGTTGTCTCTTGATATTGTTCGCAAAAAACACATTCGCCCGCCTCCGAACCCGCATAAATATTTCTTCGACGCAGATTTGTCACTGTCGGAATTCTGTCCCTAATGACTCTCCACATGAAAGCCGCCACCTTTATCAGTGCATGTGTCCTCCAAATAGAATTGTAGGTTCTTGCCGGAAGAATCTCCGCCCCTTGGTCGTCTTGTATCCGTGCATACGCCGAACTTACAGTATAGATTTTAGACTCGTCCGGCGTCCAGGTCCATCTGTCTTCACCCTCCGCTTTTGGTTGCAACCTGTCCAACAAAGATAACATATTAAGCAATATAGAATCCTCCCAGTCAAATAACTCTCGTCTCCAATCCCATTTCCAAACCCAAGAACCCCCAACCCATTCTCCCATATTGCCCACAAAAACATCATTATCCCTCGCTATTAATGCCAACCTTGGGAATCTAACTTGCAAACTCTCGTTCTCCACCCACACATCTTTCCAAAATTTAGTCCGTAACCCATTCCCCAATTGTTTCCTCAAACCCCCAGTGAACCAAGCAGACGTGTCACGAATTGAGTATTTTAAAATATCACCCCACCAAAGCGACTCTTTACTCCTACCCCGTGATTCCCTTAGGTTGAAAAATGTCCGCCCATTAATCCCATATTTAGACCTAATTACCCTAACCCAAAAATTGTTCCCATTAGTCAGCATATCCCACCCCCATTTTCCCAGCAGCGCTTTATTGAAAGAGTCTAAGTTGCGAACACCCAGGCCCCCATTATTTTTGGTTTTGCACACGTCATCCCATTTAACCCAGGCTACTTTCCGGCCACTCTCCCCTCCACCCCAAAGAAAAGCAGTTTGCATCGATCTCAGTTTTGATAAAACGTTTTTCGGAGCACGGTAGAAGGAAAAAAAGTATATCGGTAAGGACGACAACACGGCATTGAGCAAAATCAAGCGACCCCCAAAAGACACACTCTTATCATCCCACACTGCCAATCTTTTCCGAAATTTATCAATGACTGGTGCCCATAAACGCTGGCGAGTCTGATTTCCGCCAATCGGAAGGCCCAAATATTTGAAAGGAAAATCGCCCACATTACAATTCAACACAGCTGCCAATTCCTCGACCACCGACTGTTCCAAATTCAAGCCAAAGAGACTGCTCTTATGGAAATTTATTCTCAGGCCCGATAGCATCTCAAAATTGCTCAAAATAGCTTTAAATGTGATAGCATTTTGAATATTCGCTTCAGCCAACATGAGTGTGTCATCTGCAAATTGTAAGTGTGAAATCTGCACCACATCCTCCCCAACCCATAACGGTGACATTAGATTCAAATTGACAACTTTATCTATCATTTTGCTTAAAGCCTCCGCCACTATCACAAAAAGAAACGGAGACAAGGGGTCTCCTTGTCTTAAACCTCGTTGCAACTGAAATTCCATAGTTGGACTTCCATTAATCAGAACAGAAGCTGTTGCACTGGTCACACATTCCATGATCCACTTTCTCCACTTATCATCAAACCTCATCAATCTCATCACATTATCTAAAAACCTCCAATTGACAGAATCATATGCTTTTGCGAAATCCATTTTGAAAATCATACCTGTTCTCCGACATCTTCTGTATTCATCAATCAGTTCATTAACAATTACCGGTCCATCCAGGATATGACGACTACCAATGAAAGCTGTCTGAGCAGGAGAAATAACGGCGTCAATAACTTTTCGCAATCTGTTAGCTAGGACTTTGAATAGAACCTTGTAAATACATCCAATGAGAGCAATCGGTCGAAACTCCTCAATTCTGATGGGATTGTCTTTCTTAGGCAGAAGAACAATGAACGATGGATTGCCACCTCTGGTTATTTTTCCATTCCTGTGAAACTCCTCAAAAAATCTAAGGAAATCAAGTTTCAAGGTTTCCCAGAAATGTTTAATAAACCTGAAATTAAAACCATCTGGTCCCGGACTCTTAGAGCTCTCACAATCCCAAACTGCCAATTTCCTTGCACCATATCGTCTAGACCTTCCCAAAATTCACGCTTAGTAGCCTCATCTAGACCAATTTGTGGTGCATAAGCACTAATGATATTGAAAATACATTGCCTAAGACTAGCTTAACTAATATTATCATATCTCCCTTCCTCCTAACTTCAACTACATATTTGAGTAGTTTATTGCCTACAATTACATGTACCCCATTACGGTTCTTATCCTTACCTAGATACCAAAGTTTATAGCCCCAAGAGGCTATGGTTCTGGCTTTCTCACCTACTCATTTGGTCTCCTGCACACGTAGAATACTAATCTTTCTCATACTCATAGTCTTTACTAACTCTGTTAATCTACTGATAAGGGAACCTACATTCCAAGAGGCTAAACGAATCCTATGGTCCTGGTTTCGAGCTAACTTCTTTATCCCCACTCGCTCGAGGTGGGGGAACTTTTGCTCATTTGACACCATACTCAGGAGTCGATGTGGCGCCCCGCTTCCGGGCGACGACCTAGAAACCCTTGTCCACTTACCAGTACATCCGAGCTCAGGTGCAGCGTGTCGCTGAGTAGGGAATGCCCAAACGAAATTCATATTACGGTTCATGAGATGTGACTAATTTTTACAGCTGCCTGTCACAGGTCTACCGCTACACTCTTCCTAGACCATGGCTTGGGATATCTATATGATTTTTTAATAGGCGCATTATCGACGCACTCATTTATGTGCATGATCCCATGCACCCACTTTATGTAACTTAGGTCCTATATTTAGAGGAAACTAAGCGAAGAAAAAAAACAAATCCCTTAAAATTAAGGATAATATTAATTCTATTTTCTGTAACTAACAGACTCAACCTAAGATTATATGCAGTTAATCTGCCTGGAGTTCAACTAGTTGCCAGAAATGAACTAGCAAGACATTATTCTTGAGTGGTTGGGATTTAGTTGCTTATATTTCTCTCAGCCACTTTTGATTACATGTCCGTTTATTTCTTAATCTGCTACTATTGGTTGTTGCTTGTTCAACCATAAAGTAGATGAAGTTTGTAACCATAGAAATTCTTCCTCGTCGAACTGACAAGATTTTCAGTCTAAAACTGTTCTGTTTGAAGTTTTTTTGCTGAAGATTGTCATGTTACCAAGAAAAGGATGTTCCCATTTAACTAGACCTGTTCCCCATATCATCATTTTTCAAGTAGTTGAACCTCCTAAATCTTAGTTTTTCTTTCTCAGTTGAATTAAAATCATTTCATTGGTGCACCCATGGTTAATAGATTTTTTCTGTTCTTCAGATGAAATTCTATTGTTTCATATTATAGTTTGCAATTAATTTCCTTTAATCAACCTATATGACTCAAACCATAAATCAGTGATATGGAAAACCAATAGCTCTTCTATGCAGCTATTTGGTAGTTCACTATTGTTCGTGCATTATTGGCTCTCTGTCTATGGGAGGCTTTTTTCCTATGATTTTGAGTGTTCTTCTGTTCTTGATCCTCTTCATGGACTTTTTTTTTCTGCTTTTTTATAACAAATTACTTGATTCCCATATTTGAGGTTTTTCTAGATGAACATCAGGATATGAACTGTGAACAGCATGAATCAAGAGCTGGAGACGAGGCACTTGCACATAATTTATCTAGCATTGATGTGGAAAGAGTTCGCAACATTAATGGCCGCCCACGTCCTAGTGAAAAGGTTTCTCATGCATAAGCTGCACAGTTACTATTGATAGCAAAAAAAATTTGTATTTCCATACTTTTCAAGTTGAATTCCATTTTTTTTTTTGCTGTTGCAGAAAATTTTCAAATATAAGGCCTGTCCATATGGTTCAAAAAAGAAATACAAGTCATGTTGCGAATCAGTTGCAGGGAAATCTTCAGGCCGATTTCCAGTGTAGGCCTCTTAATCAACGCCCTACTGAGCAGTTCTTGTTTTTGAATTTTAAGATGTCTCACGATTAAATTTTTAACTGAGGGGAATTTGTAATGCAATTCTAACCTCTATCTATAAACAGTGTGTTTGGATGAAAGGATTGAGGAGTGTAAATGATTTCAAATCAACAATTACAAATCCATTTCAAAATTTCAGCTGCTTTCAACTGCAAATCATTTAGCAACAATTCTATGCTATTTTTAATCGATAGAGTTGTTTTCCATTGCCCCTAATTGGTATTTGCGGACAGCCTGAAAATTTTTTATTAGGTTACACAATAAATTCTTCTAACAACTTGGATTAATAATTTTTGTAAAGCGAAGATGTATTTAAAGTAGTTGCTCGGTATTCCTAGCATGGTAAATTTCTCTCAACTTACATGGTGTCATTACCTTGACAGTAGCGAAGCAAATGAACATAGGAAGAGTTGGAAAGACAGAAGAAAGCGGGGTCGAAAAGGTGCAGCAACTGTTGTGAATTCCATTCAGTCCAGTGGACGATCACCTAACATAGGTTCCCTATGCATCTAGTGCATTTCCAGGTTAGCCGCTTCATCCAGCTTTTGGGCGTGTCCTATATTGGCATTGAGTTGGGGAGATCCGTGTTGCATTGGCATGGGTAAGGAATCTCCGTAGAAGTTCCATTTAAGGATTTTAAAATGTTTCTCCCGTGTCTAGATGTCTAAAATTTCGTTTCGGTCATGAAAAATTGTTTCCTATTAATGATCTCATCGCAGATCCCTTTAATGTATCACCTTTGCTTAGCTTGGTCATAGAGAACGAAAACATAAAGTGCAGAATAATATCCTTTCATATCTTTGTTAGATTAGCACACTTGCATACTCGTAACTCATCAAATTTGAACCCCATGTCCTTGTACCGGTGACCAACTGCACCACCACGATTTAAGACATGTTTGTTGACTATCCTTTCAGCCCTAAAATAAAATTAGAGGCAATAAAATTAGAGTTAGTTTTTGGGTTAGAAACTTGCCATATTATTTGTATTTGCCATGAGATTTGTACCCGTATTCGCATCCCTACCCCCACCCCCTCTCTTTCGTCATCAATATATTCATTGATTTGAGAATGAACATAAACTGATTTATGCAGGAAAACTGGATTTGCAACTCACAGGCAACTGCGGTTTGGAAGGCATTTGTCTGTTAAAAAACACATGTTTATACTATTTACAAAAGCTAAGAAATTAAATAAACAAGGCATGGGGTAAAATGCAGCTGAATTTCAAAATCAGCTATACCCATAATGCCATTGCGTCCTTATTTCTTCACCAAAATTTGGGTCACAATTTTGAGTTCAGTGTATATATGTTTGAAGTTAACTACATGTCCCTTTTGTTGGTTGATTGTCGTTTGAATTGGGTTTTATGATTTTAGTTATCTGAACTGTTGGTTGTGCTACTGGATGGCTGTCGACATTCTTATCTTGATATTTGCCCAAATATCAATGTTGTAAGATTTGTCATTATTTTCATGTGACTATCACCTGTATTTTAAAATAGGTGAATTACATCACTATTCTATGTTATAACTTTTGTGCAGCAGAATGATGATATATGCAACGGATATACATATACATATATGCTTGCAAAAACAATAAAGGTCCCAACACCCCCACTGGGGAGAGTGATGGGCTTGCGTGCTCCCTTCACATGTCCTTAAAAAACCCGTAACTAAAAGTGATGTAAATTTCAAAAATGATTTCATAGAATATAATTTTTTTCATTACTATCAAAATTTTAAAACTAATCAAATAAAGTCCTATAGAAATTATTGTTAATAAAAAATAGCACTACATAAAACTTTTAACAAATTTAATCTCACGTAAATTGTTTTTTTTTTAAGAAAACTTAAATATGGAGATATGATATAACTTTTGATTAAAAACAAAAGTTTGGTACTAGAATCTATTTAAAAGAAAAGTTTAGAACTATTTTTTTATTAAAAACAATTTATATATGATCATAAATAAAGTTTGAAATTTGTATTATAAATGCTCTTATTCCATGGACCCTTTTGAAATTTACCCTTAAAAGTGCAACGAAATTTTTGCCCAAAAGTCAAAAGGAACTCGGGTCACAAACTCTAGCATTGTGGTATACCAACAAACCTTTGGTCCTAAATTTTGGTATCAGATGCTTAATTCATGTGTTTGTATATCATGAGTTGGTGCAATTCTATGAGGTTCGATGATATAATTGAAAATAGTTTAGCTGCATACAATGGTATATGTTTTTTTTTTTTTTTGTACAGTTCCACATCCTCCATTTACATTGAATGATCATTTTATTTTCAGCTATATTTTCAATAAAAATTGAATAATAAAAGCTTAAAAATCACCTTGTCATAAATTCATTCAAAAAAGAGAGAAAAAAATGAAGAAATAATGTGTAAAAGAGTATCAAGGACAGAAGCAAAGGTTGATGCTTCAAGTTACCTTTTTTCCCAAATTATGAAATGACACAAGGACTACATTGCAATCGGAGCATTGATGCATTCCACATTAAGCCACTAAAAGATGTATGGGCAAAGACAAGATATACTAACATGTATCGTAAGAATTGCCAAATATAAAATCAATCAAAGAACGCCTAATTTTGGCAAAGAATTCGATAAACTGAATTTAGCCAGCAAAAAAATATATTATCATAGTTTTTACAAGCCAAATATGGTGTAAAAATAGCATCTAAATGTCCAACTTTTAAGTTGATATCAAATTTCACAATGACCAAAAGGGACACAAGTAAATTATTCGTCATGTAGTAAAAGAATTAGATGTTTGGTATTCAAGGGCCACATTGAATAGTACCTTGATATTTTTCAAGAAAATTTATCCAACTTAAAAAAGCACATGTTCTTGGCAGAAACGAATTTTAGTTAACTATTGGGGACATTTGTCCCCTCAAAAAAAATTAATAAATATATTTAAAAAAATTATATATATAAATATTATATTATGCCACTTATATGTAAAAATCCTACAATCTTGTCCACCTCAATAAAATCCTACAATTTTGCCTCCATTTTCAATGCTAGATAGCCACTGATCTCGAGATATGTAGTACTTCCAATAATTTTAAGAACAAAATTAGGAACATCTGGCCAAAATGTTTCTTCCACGGTATATAGCATCTGGATGGCTCGTAAATCTTAATGGTAAACTATTTGCAAATATAGTATCATGTTCCAGTTTCATATTTATAAAGATACAAATTTATGTGCTGGTAATTTTGTAACTTTTTGGATAGTCACCTTAGGTAATGTTTGCTTGGAAGGATTAAGATTAGCAGTCCTAGGATTAATTTTTAATCTCATGTTTAGTTTGTTTTTAGAAAAAAATTATCTCATCATATTATCCAACTTTGTAGCAAAAATGACATATACATCATTTCCCATATTTTTTTACTATTTTAAAATTTGAAATTCTCACCAAAAATTTCAACTTATTTCCTATAACTTATTCCCAAAATTTGAAATTGCTCCGAATTTTGAAATTCCCTCAAAATTTGAAATTCAAATTTTAGAAGATATTTTAGTCATTATACTAAACAATAAATTAATTCACCAACTTATCTCCAAACAAACACCATATAATTTATCACACTATGTTATTTATCATCATCTCATAATTTTAATCATTACATTACCTATCACATCTCTCAATTCAAACGGTTCCTTAATGTAATTGTCAGCTAAAATTTTATTTTTTATCTACATGCCCAGTGTGCTTGTATTTAATTTTACCTATTATATTGATTTAGTAATAAAAAAAGTTGGATTAAGGTGTGAATTAAACAAAACAAAAAAAAATTTGATTCAACTATTACAAATTACATATTTCCATACTTTTTTCTTGGATTTTTAAGTGTGGCCTACCACTGAATATAGTCTTTATTGTGCTGCATCAAATTAATTGTTATGAGGCAAGAAACTGAAAGAAACACACATGCTGGAAAATAGTACAATTAATATTGGGTGATTAATTAAAGTTGCGTGTGAATTATTAACAACTTTATGTCATTGTCTCCTCGAATAATTAAAGTTGACAGAGTTTACTAATTAAATGTCATAACTGTTGGTGCTCAATTAGCAAGTCGTATTCATCTCTTATTTCTATTGAAGTTTAGTCGTTTTATAATCTCGATTATATAAGGGTGTAATTATAATAGTTTATTCAAAATATTTTTTTGTTGATTTTGTTTAAAGTTACAAGAGTTTTTTGTTTTTAAGCAAAAACATTTAGTGTTTGCTATTAAAAAAAAATAGATAAATAAACTTAAAAGTATTACAAAATTGTCACAACACAAGTAAAAACAGTTAAAAGAATCTCATGATTTGTTTCTATGTTTCTGCTTTTACATACTTATTTTAGAGAAGCAATGAAAAACAATTAAATCTGTTTTTTTTTTGTCTGAAAAGCAGATAAACAGTTTTAAAAAATAATCACAAACACCATATATATATGTGTGTGTATATTCTTTTAAAAAAATTAATGGTCTTTAATTAGGGGTTTATGGTAATAATCACATTTTTTTTCCTCCTTTCAAAGGAGGATCAAAGGGTTTCACTCTTACCCTAAAGTGACTCGAACTAGGACCTTAAGCTAGGTAGTGTGGTGTCGTTTCAACTGGGCTACCTCACTTCGTCTAGTAATATTGACATATTAGAAATCATGACATAAAAAAATTTAAATGTATGCAATGACCAAATTTGACCAATCATAATTAAACCGAAAAAGGGCTATTTTATTTCATATAAACTAAATTTGTTTTGAGATAAATCAAAGAGTTAATTATTTTTCATGTTTTAGTTTTGATATACCTAACTTCTTGATAGTGTATGCATTGAAACCAATAATCAAAGTTGAATTGTTATTAACTAGCTATAATTTTTTGATAAATCGACAAGAGATTAAGTCTACGATTGATATCAGAGTTAATATCGCATGTGACCGTCCATGGTTTGAAAGATAGTGTTATTATATTGGAGGATGATTGTCGGAAGCAATAATTACCCTGTTGTGAGAGTAATCAAAACTTGGTGTTTGTGCTGCAGTACAATTTAAAAAATTAGAGTTATACTATGTTCCACTAGGTATAACTTTTGGTAAAATGACAAGTGCTTGATCATATAATATGTGCATTTGTACATGAGATCTTTGGAAACTGGAGTTTCCAAAGTCGAGAGTACAATTGCACATGTAATAAAAATAAAAAAAGTTATATTTCTTTTCTTTTCTTTTCTTCATCGTAAATATACAAATATCTGATGGAGATATTATTATGCTAAAATGACTAAGAATAAAATCGATCATATTTTGGTTTTCTCACATTAAAAACAAGAATTTCTATGATTTTGGGGAAACATTTCAATACTTCAATTAAAAAATATAATGAGAACTTAAATCATTAATTTTCTAAAATGGGTTTTGAATTAATTAAAATAACAGAAGAAATATATGCAACTTATCCCTCAAAGAAAAGAAAGAAAAGTGAGGTGGCAACAAGCAAGATTAGTTGCATTATTTAAACCACAATATCCTCAAATTTCATGGGAATTATAATAAGGATTAAAAAATTATCATTCATTTTTTAATATTTTATATACATTTACATATCAACTAAAATTAAACATATTTTTATTAAAATGTCTTCGTTTACGTCGTATTTCATGACCTAACATTGTGATTTAAGACTACCACCTTAGGGGGAACGAATGGCTATAGATGCTAGAAAGATACTTGTCGTGGCCTCCACTAAATTAACCTTCCTTATCAACATCTATTTTCAATCTTCCCAAACATGGAAAACATCAAAATAAACGTATGGTGGAGAAAAATATAGCATGTAAAAAAGGAAAATTATGGGTCCTTCACTTCATCACCACACCTATCTAATCTGTCTTCCATTTCTTGAAGTAAGCTAGTCAAGTCATTATCATATTTCTATCTTCGTCCTAGAAAAATAAATGTGGGTTTATTTTTAAATTATATATATATATATATATATATATATATATATATATATATATATATACCCGTGTTGGTACCCCAGTACGGTCTCGACTCTAACTTCGTACAGGGGGTGCAATATTTGTCGATGGTCCCCCTCTCTGGGACCCTGACTCTTAGTTGCACGATCAAGGTGGTCCCTCAAGGCCCCTGCAAGCCGCTAAAGGTTTTTCTTCTCTCATCATCGTAGGGTATGTATATATAGACATCAGGTTTGTAGCAAAACGAGGACAATTAATTCTGCCATTTTTTTCTCCAGAATTTTCTTATTCCCGTTATCCTGTATTGACTTGATCGTCGGAGGTGTAAGGACCCTCTTAGCCCTTAACCCCTGATTAGTGTATTAACCACTATGTGTGGCACATGCTTTCAATAAAAAGTCAATCGGGAAGCTCAGATGATACTTTACCATTGAATGTCAATTACAAAATTTTCCTTTAATACTCAATGTTATAAGATCATCATCCTAACAATAAAAGACTCATATGTTTGCCCTTAACCAACCCCTTGGTGCCACTTTTCACATTGTGAACTTTTATAAAAATTTGGGCAGAGTCTCCCCATAAATAGAGCTATCCCAAAAAAAAAGCACAACACATAACATAATTCCCGGCCAGGGAACACATAATACTCATCAGAAAGCAGTAATACAAGTAAATTCCCAGCCAGGGAAGACACCACACATATGACGACAAAAGCGGGTTTCAACACCCACATAATACACCAATGACTCTCATATCATTTAGCAATTCTACCTCTAATTGCATGCAACCTCAAATGAAAGAGAGAAAGGCTCATGCCTTTATATACAATCCATATACAAGTATAATCGTGCTCACATGCGAGCATCATGAATATGTATATAATCCTCAGGTGTATATAAGTACTCTATACGATACCGTGCTCCATCAAGCCCTGGTACCACGATCTTGGGAGTACATCCAATCAACAGCTCGAGCTCATCTCCAAAGCCATCGATGTACCTGTTCACCTGCCCCAACAGAGACAGCCCCCAACGGGGTGAGCATACCAATACACAAAATCCCATAATCACAATAATGAAATTCATAATTTACAACAAAGGTAAATACTAATGAATTTAAATGATACTCCCTGGATGGCAACCTCATCCGGGATTCCGTGTACTGTCCCTGTTCTCACAATCATCAAACTCATCAAATCTCAAAAATCAGTAAATCAACACATTGATTAACCCATTGCATGCCTAATCCTCGAGTATCAATAGATAGTGATACCAAATTCATTATACATGCAAAAATATAGATATCTCAATATCTAATACTGATTTCCCAACCTCGCTATCAATCACAGATAGCTCAAATGCCTAGCATTTATTTTACCAATTCTTCATTATACCTAGACATCTCAAATGTCTTATAATGAATACATGATTCTACAAACCTAGACATCTCAAATGTCTTACAATAATCATATAAACCCAGTACCCCTTATATCTTGTAAGAGTTATCCTACTCTAGTGTCACGCACGCTACAAGCGGCGATATCAAGATTTGGTCGTTCCTTGGCTATATCAACATATATATATATAACCATACGCACAATATTCAATGAAATCAAAAACACCTTATGCATTTCACATATATAGTAATGCTCGTACGTCGCACGTACCTTAAATCTCCGAAGTCCGAGCCAAACCTTGCTCGAGCTCCATGCCCCGAGGAACGATGTGCTAACACGATAAATAATTCACAATTATTTACGAACATGTAACCCATGCTCAAGCACACCTATAACCCTCAAAACATTGTCAACACACGACAATTAACCTCTTAAAAGACCCGGGGCAGGGTACATGCAGGGAGGGGAACGAATGAGACAATATCGAAAATTGCTCAAGAACACCCTACAAAATTCGAACCTTTATCTCACAAATCGAACCCAAATAAACACCATAACTCATCTAAAATGAGAATTAAGCTATCAATAGCAAGAATCATCACCCTTGCCAAAAACCCCCAATTTTCGAACTCAAAACCCTTAAATTCGAACTCAAACAAGCCCTTAAATTCGAACCCTTATAATTCTTTAAATTCGAACACAATAATGGCAGGGAAATACACAAAAATGACGAAAAAGGGGTAAGGGAGGTTACCCAATCGAAAATCGGAAGTAAAACGTTCGAAATCGATGAACCCTAGCTTTTGGGGATCGACGCATTCAGCCAAAATCCGACTTCAAAACGCGACGAAACTTCGAATTGACGGAGGGGATAGCTGCGCCTCGACGAGACGAAGCCGGTGACAGGTCGCACGCGCCGAACGACGGCCGTACGGCGGCGGGCGCACGGCCTGAAGCCGCGGGTGCTGGTCCAGACGGAAATGGGCGTCGCGGGAGAGAGGGAGGAAAAATTGGGGCTGAAATGATTTTAATTTTAAAATCTCGGGTTCATTTGGTATTTATAGCAAAAATACCCCGAAATACTAATAGCCCCACAAATACATCATGATTCATTAAAAATCATCTGTTTTCAAAAACTCTCTCTCTAACTCCAAAACCCCATACCGGTGCTCACACAGCACCCGAGATCCCGAGACACATCAAAAACCCAACTCTTAGGCTTTTCACCCAAATGAGAATACAATCTCAACCTCTGGATCCAACGATCCAAACTACCCAAATAAACGAGCCCAGAAGGCCCAACACCTCGATTAAACTCCAAATCGCCACGTAAAACCACTTTAGGGATTATTAACACTACGGAATTAACATCTATAATCCCTGGTCATCACAGGAGGGGCTCCGTTGGAGAACCTTCTCGTGCTCCCTTCTAACCCATTTTCTTTCAGGACTGCTCATCCTAAGGTGGGGAAGAGCTATTGTTCATCTGGGAAGACACCCTACCAAAATTCCAGTTAACAATTGGCGCCGTCTGTGTGAATAGAAGAAAAAGGCGTTGATAAAAACGGTAAACACGCGGAGAACAAACCATGAGCCGAACCATGACCACCGAGCACCATTGGTTAACGAAAGAGAGCCACCACCCATGGACGGCATGATGGTGGGAGCTCTAACCTTTGAGCAACTCACACGCCTCATCTCGGTAACTGTAAGGACCCTGGTTTCTTAAGTGTGAAATAAGCACATAAGTAGAGCTAAAGTATATTATCAGAGTACATAAATTTCGTGTTGAGGCCTTGAGCTTTAAGGGTTACATGCCAAGATAATTACTTCAAAATTGATTAATTACATTCCTAACAAAATGAATGTTAATCCTATAGATTTACACTACTCCTAGAGTAGAAACTATACAAAAGAATCCCAGCTTCTAAATCAAAAGCCCTCCTCGCTAGCTCACTGCGTCAACCCGACCTTAGCCCCTTTATGCCAAGATGTACCTACAAGGACAACCCCCAAATCATGAGCATATAATAATCCATATTAAACGTAGCATGATTTAAAAAGCGTAAATGCAGAAACCCTAAATACAAAACACTTCCTGTTTCCCAATTGCATTTTAAACGCCCCCTTTTTGGTTGGCCCTGTATAATAACTCATGAGTATAAAGATTATTCAATTGTTTCACAAATGTCATGACATATCACCAATTACCAATCCCTAGTCTGTTATAACAGTGTATTTTAATGCACCTCGCTTGTCATGATAGCGGCACCAATACCCCTCGCTTCGACATATTAGCGGCATTGAATAACCTCGCTCAAATGCGACATGCGGCAATACCCTTGCTTCAACATTTGGCGGCAAATATTCATTCCTCGCTATAATATGACAGCGGCAAGTATTCTATCATCGCTTCAAGTGAAAGCTGCAAAGCATTAAAATCATCACTCCGATATAACCATGACTCATGGGATGTGCACCAAGTGTTCAACATACACATATGCAATCATAATGCATAATTCAACATGTATTTGCATTCACAATGCACAATTTAATATATACTTGCATCCTCAATGCACATTCCAATAAATATACAAAATACATGTTACTGTTGGGTGCCCGTACGTCTTCTACGTACCTTTCCAAAAGTAGGATGTGGTAGGACTTTACTTCATTGGCTGTGTTGCCACCTAGGATGGTTCTACACAATCACACAAACCAATATTTGAAGCCAATAATAGCCCAATACCGAAAATCCCACAATAAATAATTAAAACACATAATTTGGCTTCTCGCGATCGATCGCCAATGGGCCCCGATCGATCGCGAGATGCTACTGCCTCAATGCCCAAAATTCTCCATTCCGCGATCGATCGCTGAAAACATGCCGATCGATCGCTGACTTCGCCGATCGATCGCGCAAACTCGCGATCGATCGCCGAAAGCTTCTGCCTCGCACTCTGATGCTCGCGATCGATCGGGGAAAACGCGCTGATCGATCGCGGAAGTCTGTAATCGCGAAAAACCACCATTTTCGAGTACCATCCTCATGCTACCATAAAACATACCACAAACTATCATACCCCAACAACTCAAAACACAAAAATACTCCATTATACTACTATGTAACTACACAAAACAATATTCTCAACAAAAGCTACTACACATGCCATTTCTTTCCAACAATTTAACTCTCCTCAAACAAGCATTAAACCAAATAATAAACATGGTTCCTCACCCTTTTTGCTCCAACTTTTAGCAATGTTTCACACCATGAAATGAAAGATTTCTTCCTCCTATCTCCTTGCCTAATGCTGGACGTTTTTTTGGGGAAGAAGGGGAGAGGTTTGAGAGTGATGAGGGTTGAGTGAGGGGAGAGTCAAATGGGGGGTATGGGCATGCTGTAGCTTTTCAGATAGGTATGGGTAGGGGGGTTGTTAATGAGTGTAGTAGGAATAGCATAGTATACATGTTTAATTGTGTAACGGTAATTATCATGATGTATTAAAATATACCCACTTGATATTTTATAGCATTTACTCTAAATAAAAGAAAGGCATCAAAACTCCAATTAAACATGCTTTACCAAAAACAATTATCTTCTACCCAAATAAACCATGCCATAATTCAATTTCCCAACATGCATCACATGCACCCTGAAACGCATTACCAGGTCACACCCACCGCATGACTAAGCATTTCACCATATTATTATTAATTCAACCCCAATAATTTAATACCATAATCCTCACATAAACATAATTAATGTTCAATTGCACATAATCATTTCGGGGACATCACAGTACTCCGCTACTTATAAGATTTCATCCTCAAAATCAGCATGTACTTACCAAATCGAAACAAAACATAAATCACATACCAGAAAAATAGTTTCGGATAGTGCTGCATCATATGTTGCTCTGTCTCCCAAGTGGCCTCCTTGACACCCCTGCGATTCCACTGAACTTTAATCATAGGTATCAATTTGTTCCGAAGTCTGCGGTTTGCTCGATCCATAATTCTAACAGGCCGTTCTACATAAGATACATCGGATTCTAACTGAATCTCAGAAGGCTGCAACACATGTGATGGGTCCGGCTCACACTTCCGTAACATAGACACATGGAACACATCATGTATACCAGACAAAGAATGTGGCAAGTCCAGTCGGTAAGCTAAGGTGCCAATGCACTGCAAGATCTCATACGGCCCAACATATCTCGCAGATAGTTTCCCGCGCATTCCAAATCGCACAACACCTCGTGGGTTCGACACTCGTACTTCTAATTTCATTATACTAAAGCTTGACACCATGCACTTGCGGTAATTAATTTCTGTTTAAAATAATAGCATCCAAGTTTTTGGCGCCGTTGCCGGGGACTAGTTTAAGTACTATCATAGGAGATTAGTTGACTATAATTTAGCCACATTTCCTTTTTATTTTTACTTTTATTACGGTTTATACAATTTCACTACTGATGTTCCTTCGTTGTTTTGATTTTTGCAGGAAGTTGTCCTTGTAGTGCATGCTACGATGTGACAAACCTCTACTAGAGCCACTTGACTTAGAGATTGAACGAACTTGCCGTAGACTTCGGAAGAAACTCAAGAAATGGTTGAGAATAATCAAAGAGGGAATGGTGAACAACACAACGAGGAAGTGCCAATTACAAGATCCATGATGAACTATGCACAACCAACTTTTCAAGGCACTATGTCTAGCATCACTATACCAAGGATTAAGTCAAATAACTTCGAGATCAAACCTGTCATAATTCAGATGATTCAACACTCTGTGCAATTTGGAGGATCGCCTATTGATGATCCTACTGCTCATATCTCCAACTTTTTGGAGATATGTGACACGTTCAAGCACAATGGCGTCACTGACGACGCCATCAGGTTACTACTTTTTCCTTTTTCCTTAAATGACAAAACTAAGAGCTGGTTAAATTCATTGCCTGCAGGATCGATCACTACTTGGGAGGGGATGGCTCAAGCCTTTTTATCAAAATACTTTCCCCCTTCCAAGACATCTAAGATGCACAATGATATCACCACATTCGTGCAACATGATCCGGAGACACTGTATGAAGCTTGCGAACACTTCAAGGATCTACTTCGAAGATACCCACATCATGGCCTTCCGATTTGGCTTTAGGTACAAACATTCTACAGTGGTTTATTTTCTGCTAATAGATCCATGATTGATGCAGTAGGAGGAGGAACCATTATGAGAAAGACACCCGAGGAAGCTTACATACTTTTGGAAGAGATGGAGTCCAACAGTTACCAGTGGCAATCCGAGAGGAATGTGCACAAGAGACCGATTGGGGTGCATCAAGTTGATGAGGTGACATCGATACAAGCTCAGTTGGAGGCGTAGAATAAGAAAATGGATAGCTTGAGCATGACAGCAATGCAAGCTCAAGTGGTCATATGTGATTTATGTGGAGGCAACCATCCGAGCACGGAATGCCAGGCAGGTAATCCTTTTGTGCAATCTACTGAAAATGCTAACTTTGTATGAAACAGGCCACAACAAGGTAACTCACACTCCAACAACTATAATCAACCGTGGAGGAATCACCCAAACTTCTCTTGGTCCAACCAAAAGAATGTTCTGAATCCACAACCTCCACCGGGTTATCCGCCAAAGCCAAGTATGGAAGACTTGCTAACCAAGTTCATTACATCCAAGGAGAATAGAATGCAAAATCAGGATGCTTCAATAAAGAACTTGGAAACTCAAGTGGGGCAGTTGGCAACTCTGATAGCTGGAAGAACACAAGGGAGTCTGCCTAGTGATACCAAAAAGAATCCGAAGGAGCAAGCAAAGGCAATTTCACTGAGGAGTGGAAAAGAAGTTGGTCTGCAACCTGAAAACATCGAGGAGGAACACAATGTTGATGGAATCGAGTATGAAGACCAACCACGTGACAATGGTAAGTCTACTAGTTCTACTTCACCTATCACACCACCCAAGCAGGTACAAATCCCTCTCCCATTTCCTGATGCATTAAAAAGGGCTAAGGTAGATGCTAGTTTTGCTAAGTTCTTAGAGATCTTTAAGAAATTACATATAAATATTCCAGTTGCTGATGCCTTACTTCAAATGCCTAGTTATGCTACATTTTTGAAGGATATTCTATCGAATAAGAGGAAGTTGGGTGAGCATGAGACAATAAAGTTAATTGAGGAGTGTTCTGCAGCTGTGCAAAACAAATTACCTCCAAAGTTAAAAGATCCAGGGAGTTTTTCTATACCTTGCACTATTGGGTCTATTTCATTTAGAAAATCTTTATGTGATTTAGGTGCAAGTATTAATCTTATGCCTTTGTCGATTTTCAAGAAGTTGGGGCTTGGAGAGCCAAAACCAACCACGGTTTCATTACAGTTGGCGGATAGGTCCATTACATACCCAAGAGGAATCATCGAAGATGTTTTAGTAAAGGCTGACAAATTCATTTTTCCGGTTAGATTTCCTTGTTTTGGATATGGAAGAAGACTTGGACACACCACTGATATTGGGGCGACCATTTTTAGCTACTGGGAAGGCATTGATCGATGTTCATAAAGGGAAACTGATCCTCCGTGTAGGAGAGGATCAAGTTATTTTAATTTTTTCAAAGCTATAAAACATCCACATGATGAGCATTTGTCTTCTAATATGTTTCAGGGGTCACGAAAGCATGCTTGATCGATGATACAGATGAGCTTAATGACAGTGACGAATTGAAGAAGATAGTAGCTCAGTTGAATGCTAATCCTCCTCACACAAGATATACAAGGAACAATCTTGGAGAGTTAGGGCAAAGGGACATCAGCGACAAAAGCATTCAATTGTAGAACCACCCACTCTTGAACTCAAGACCCTACCAACTCACACCAAGTATGTTTATTTGGGTAATAATAATTCTTTACCAGTAATTGTTGTTGGGATATGCCCTAAAACAAGTCATTAGATGATTGTTTAAGACATACAATGTTTTATGATTTTATAAATGGCAAATCATTATTATATATTATTCGAATATCTGTGCAATATGAATTGATATATAAGTTAATGTCCTTAGAATAATATTGTATTATTCTTAAAGATTGTCCCTAGTCAAGTATTATCATTAATAAGGATAATGATAATGCATTGAGACTAGTATGTTTTGATTGATGAATTGTTCATGGATATGAGATATCAAATCAACACATGGGTACATGTTAGAGAACAATGTACTGGACATACCCACCATGATAATGCTACATGGATAGTTATATGAGTGTCATAAGCAATTCTCATAGTGATAATAATGTATGTAATCCTTACGACTTGAGATCATCAGAGATCCAAACATAAGGAGTTATGTATCTTGATATTGTCAAACGTTACCTGTAACAGGGTAAACTATAAAGGCAGCTATTGGATACACTACGAATTATGTAGAGGGATGTTGATTGATCAAGATAGGATTTGTCCCTCCTATATAACAGGAGAAGTGTTTGGGCCCTTGATCAAGTAAGACTAAAATGCATGGCCATGCTCGAATGAGTCGATATGTGATATCGAGCTTATTCGTTTATTCTAGTTCTACTTGGGGATCAAGAAATAAAGATTGAATATACGAGTATGACTATTCCATGACTCGTGTTCAATCTAAACACATAGGACAAATGGATTAAGTTACATGGTTAATATTATCACAGTCCACAGGTTATGTCGAGTCAATGACATTCTTGTAACTTGGGTAGCTTTGATGTGTTGCTAGATACCGCTCATTGCTTGTGACATAAAATTAGATTTTATGTCACTGCCAACGTTGCAAGATCCTAACGGGTCACACAAAAGATTAAATCGATAAAGGGAAATATAATCCATTGGATGGATTAAGTTGATTAGGAAGAGTCCTAATCATATAATAATAATATATGATATTATTGTATGGACCGAACATATATATATATTGGATATATATATATATATAAGGTTGCTATATATATATGGGTAATTGATTATAATGGGCTTTGATGTGGTTTTGAGAAAACCTAAGTGTTGGGAAAACGATTTCTAAGTTTTGGTGATACAAACACCTACCGGATGCTAGACTCCTACCGGATGTCAAAGACCAACTGGATAAAGACTCCTACCGGATGTCAAAGACCAACTGGATAAAGACTCCTACCGAATGATAAACACGTACCGGATGAAGACACCTACCGGATGAAGACATCTACCGGATGAAGACACCTACCGGGTGATAGACACCAACTGGACAAGACATCAACTGGATGGCCACCAACTGGACAAGACATCAACTGGATGGCTACCAACTGGATAGACACCAACTGGACAAGACATCAATTGGATGGCTACCAACTGGATGACACCAACTGGACAAGACATCAACTGGATGGCTATCAACTGGATAGACATCAACTGGATGGCCACCAACTGGACAGACAGCTACTGGACAACTATCAACCGGATAGTCTCACACTAAACAAAGGCATCAACTAGTCATAAGAGGATGAACGACCAGTTGAACAAAGAAAACCAGCAGAAGTCTAAACTTCGAGTAAGAGCACTAAGCAACGAGACAAAATAAGTACAACATTCTCTGACAAAGGTACAACAGAACGGCGCACCCTGCTATATCTCCGCCACCATTACCGTCAGAGTGAAAAGAGCCGTTGCTTAACAAAATAGGAAAGAAGACAATATGAATTTGGAAAGCTAATCTCTTCCATATACAGAAAAGCTACCGTTGGACAACCAAACCTATAAATACGTCCAAGCAGAGGATGAAGAAGTGCTGAGCGATTTTCAACAAAGAGATATACTTCAAAGCAAACAAGAAAATCATATTACTGATATTCCAAACGTTCAGCAAAGAGCATACAAACAGCGAAACTGAATTTGTGATAGATTATTTCCAATTGAAGTCTGCTGCTCAAAAACACTCAAAGCTAGAAAGTTTATTCTGTAAAGAGTGTTATAGAATCTCTTGTAATCAAAAGTTAAGAAGATTGTGATTGCTAGGAGTTTAGGCCAAGTGTGTTAGTGCCTAAGAAGGTTGTATACTGTAAAGTGTAAACCAAGTCTTCTAGTGAATCCTTCCTGCAAAGGAAGAAGGGGAGACGTAGAAGCGTTGTGCTTCGAACTTCCAGAAACAACTCTTGTGTTATTTGTTATTGCTTTATTACCTCAGTTTTTATTCCTCACAAGTTCAGTAGACGTCTTCCGCACTATAATAAGTGTCTGCTGACTTGCCTGATATTGAGAAGCAACTGTAATACTTAACAGTTTACAGTTAATCAGAAAAAGAAATCGAGTTTGAATCCAGTGTTTATTCAACCCCCCCCTTCTAAACAATACCCCGATCCTAACAAGTGGTATCAGAGCTTAGGTCTTCTCAATCTTGAGAAATTACCAATTGCCAAAAACTGATGGCCTCATTCAGCAAGATTCCAATGTTCAAGAAAGACGAATATGATGACTGGAGAATCCGTATGCAAGCACATCTAAGTGCTCAAGATGATGATATGTGGTATGTAATCACTGAAGGACCGTTGAAGATCATGAAAATCAATACAGCTGCTTCTATCACAAGTGGTGATCCACAAATGGTAGAAAAGGAAAGATCTCAATGGTCAAACGAAGAAAAGGAAAAAGCAAATCTGGACAACGTTGCTAAGGACATTCTGTTCAAAACTTTGGACAAATATATGTTCAACAAAATAAAAATGTGCTCAACAGCCAAAGAAATCTGGGAGAAGATTGCCCAACTCTGTGAAGGAAATGATCAAACCAAAGAAAACAAGCTTACTGTGGCTCTACAAAAGTTTGAACATATCAAGATGATGAATGGAGAAACTCTCAACGAGTATGATGAAAGAGTGACTGGAATAATTAATGAAGTGAGCAGTCTGGGTAAGGAGTTACCCAACAGAGAAGTCACTCTCAAAGTAATGAGAGGTCTCCCAAGAGAATGGGTATCGAACGCTATATGAATCCTTTGAAAGCTATAAGACTGAGCACTCAATCCCAACTGAAACTCATAAAGACAAACTTGATTATGAACAATCAAGGGAGTTGAACTGCTTAAGGGAAACAGCCAGTCTCCTAGTGAAAGAAAGAGATGAAGCCAAGTGTGCCTACCAGAAACTTAGCAAACTGGTTAGCACTTGGAATGCGTCCACTACCAGAAAAGATGAAATGCTTGAATCTATAAGGCTTGCTGGTGATTTAACCGGCATAGGCTATAATAGTAATGAAAGCAGTTCATCAGGTAATAAACCTCAACTGTGTATAACAAAAAGCAAGGTTCAATCAATGAACTTTGTAAGATCTAGCACAGTATATGACCCTTATGAACTGGTAAAAGAACCTGTTAAAGCAACACTCATCAAGGAACAGGCACAGCACAGGGGTATCGGTTATGTAGAACCACTCAAAGAGGCTAAACCGAGGCAAAAGTTCAGAAATGAACTTAAACCCACTGGTCGAGCAGCTAGAGAGGTTAAACCCAACTGGTACTACAACTGTAAGCCTGTCCAGAAGAGGTATATGCTCAATAACAGGAACTACAAACCAAAAGCACATGCATACACATATTATCACACTCCACAGTCAAGATCATCACCATCATTTATAAATGCACACACATTTCAGAACACACACCGACCTAAGTCACTCAGGGTCATACAAGTGTGGGTTCCGAAAGGACTAATCCTACCCGGACCCAAATAGGATTGGGTACCAATCATTTTATCGCTTTAATTGCAGGAAACTAGAATGCATCAAGTTTGGAGCTCAGAATGGTTCCTGGACAGCGGATGCTCTAGACATATGACAGGAAATGCGAGCTTATTGTCTGAACTGGTGGACTCCACCGGACCCAGAATAACTTTTTGAGATAACGCGAAAGGTAGAACCGTGGGTAAGGGTAAGATTATCTACGGTAACATCATCATTAAAGATATTCTTTTAGTTGAAAATCTATGCTATAACTTAATTAGCATAAGTCAACTGTGTGACAATGGTCATTCCGTAGAATTCAATCAGCACTCATGCACAATTAAATCTACTGATGGCAGTATATTACTTGTAGGTAGAAGGCATGATAACACATATAAAATTGATTGGAATCTTAATCAGCCTACCTCCTCTACTTGCTTAGCTGCCCTGAATTCTTCCAAAAATTGACTTTGGCACAAACGGTTGAGTCACTTAAATTTTAAAACTATTGCCAGTCTGCGTAAACTTGATCTAGTTATTGGACTGCCCCAAATTGAGTTCTCAAAAGACAAGATCTGTGCAGCATGCCAACTTGGTAAGCAAATCAGATCCTCCTTTAAGAACAAAGGAAGTAAATCTTCTTCTCGGTGCCTAGAGTTGCTGCATATGGATCTGTTTGGTTCTATACCAGTAACTAGTCTAGGGGGAATGAAGTATACTCTAGTGTTGATAGACGATTACACTCGTTTTACATGGGTCTTGTTCCTAAGTGGCAAAGATCAGGCTACTCCAAAGCTGATCAAATTACTGAAAAGACTCCAAAATGAGAAATCGTGTGGGATAGATAGAATTCGCAGTGATAAAGGTACTGAGTTCACCAATCAATCACTCGAATCATATCTAGATGACCTTGGTATTAAACACGAATACTCTGCTGCTAGAACTCCTCAACAAAACGGAGTTGCTGAGAGTAGGAACCGCACTTTGAAAGAAGCTGCGCGAACTATGCTCGCGGAATCAGAAATATCGCAGAAATTTTGGGCAGAAGCTGTCAACACAGCATGTTATACGCAAAACAGATCAATGATTAATAAGCGAGCAAATAAAACCCCTTATGAGATCTGGAATGGCAGTAAGCCAAATATTTCCTACTTCCATGTGTTTGGTTGCAAATGTTTTATTCACAACAATGGAAAGACTCATCTCACCGCTTTTGATGCCAAATCTGATGCTGGACTATTCCTTGGCTATTCTACAGTTAGTAAGGCCTTCAGAGTTTTTAATAATAGAACGCTTATTGTAGAAGAATCAGTGCATGTAAAATTTGATGAACCTACTGACTGTACTGTATCTAATCTACAAATCAACAATTTAAGTAATCGACTTGAAAGCACTTATATTGATGAAAAAGTTGATGATGAGATAGAGTACAGAAGCAGGACTGACTGCTCCTTGGAACCAGAAGTTCCTGAAGCTCAAGCAGAGGAGTCTGCTGGCCAACAAGCACTGCAGCCAGCTACCAATGAAACAGTTGCACCTACCCCTGCTGCAGTAGAAGGAACAAATGAGAAAGATGAGTCTATCAGAACCTCTGATGTGCCCCCTCATATCCAGCCAAGTGAAGAACTCAATCCTCTTGGACCTTCACTCCGGTGGAAGAAGGATCATCCACCGAGCAGGTCATCGGTAACCCTCTTGCTCCTCTACGCACCAGAGGACAAATGATTAATGAATTTCTTCATGCTGCATTCATATCTCATATAGAGCCTAAGAAGATTGATGAAGCTATATTAGACCCAAGTTGGGTAGAAGCAATGCAGGAAGAACTAAATCAGTTTGAGCGAAACAAAGTATGCCATTTAGTTCCACGTTCACCGCATCACACAATTATTGGCACTAAATGGGTATTTAGAAATAAGCTAGATGAAAATGGTACAGTAATTAGGAATAAAGCAAGACTAGTTGCACAGGGATACAGGCAGGAAGAAGGCATTGATTTTGATGAAACCTTTGCCCCTGTAGCCCGATTAGAAACCATTCGCATATTTCTTGCCTTTGCTGCATTTCAAGACTTTAAGGTCTTGAAAGATGGATGTTAAGAGTGCATTTCTTAACGGCAATCTCCAGGAAGAAGTATATGTTGAACAACCTCCTGGATTTGAAAACCATCTGCAACCATCTTATGTTTATCATCTGAACAAAGCTTTGTATGGTCTGAAGCAAGCCCCCCGTGCATGGTATGAAACTTTATCAAAATATTTGATTGATCATGACATCACCATTGGGACGGTGGACAAAACTTTATTTAAATTTACAAAGGGAGACCAAACTCTGCTAGTTCAGATATATGTTGATGACATTATTTTTGGCAGTACTAACCCAAAATTATGTGAAAGATTTTCAAAGATAATGCAGGACCAATTTGAGATGAGCATGATGGGAGAATTATCATTCTTCTTAGGATTGCAAGTCAAGCAATCTAGTGAAGGAATCTTGATAAATCAGTCTAAATATACTAAAGAGCTGCTAAAGAAATATGGAATGAGTACCAGCTCAGCTGCTGCTACACCAATGAGCTCATCTGCCAAACTCGACTTGGATAATTCAGGAATACCAGTCGAAATTACAATGTATCGCGGCATTATTGGAACTCTATTATATTTGACAGCCAGCCGACCAGATATTATGTTTGCAGTGTGTATGTGCGCCCGGTTTCAAGAAAATCCCAAGCAGTCGCACTTCACTGCTGTCAAAAGGATCCTCAAATATTTGAAAGGCACTGAGAATGTTGGTTTATGGTATCCAAGAGACTCAACCTTTAATCTTATTGGATACTCAGATGCTGACTATGCTGGATGCAAAATTGACAGAAAAAGCACCAGTGGGTATTGTCAATTCCTTGGAGATCGACTGATATCATGGGGATGCAAGAAACAGACATCCATAGCAACTTCCACTGCCGAGGCAGAGTACCTTGCTGCTGGAAGCTGCTGTGCTCAATTGCTCTGGATTCAGCAACAACTCAGAGATTATGGAATTGAATCCACAGAGGCTCCCATCTTTTGTGATAACACGTCTGCCATTGCTATAACATACAATCCAGTTCTTCATACTCGTACTAAACATATTGACATCCGTCATCACTTTATCAGAGATCATGTTATGAAGAAAGAAATTCGGCTGGAGTATATTTCTACCGAACAACAGGCAGCAGACATTTTCACAAAACCCCTACCGGACGCTAAGTTTTCTTACTTTCGAAATATTCTTGGTTTAATTGAAATTACTTCTTGATTATTTTGTTTTGGTAATAAATTCAGGGGGAATTAGTTAGTTTATTTGCATAAATTTAGGGGGAATTTCAGTTATAATCCTATCATGGTTATTTAAGCTCAGCTGGTAATACAATGGTCAGCTGCAGTAGGTGTATCCGTACCAGTAGGACTCTACATCCAGTAGATGCTTTCCTACCAGTCGAACCCTACATACCAGCAGATGTTACCAAATATGCTTTGACAAAAATAACCCTCGATACTTATTAACCTAATGAACGTCGGAATTCAAAATTACTTTTGTGTAAAATAAATTATTTCACTCCCGCCTAAATCCTGTCCTCTTATTTATTGGTTAATTTTTTTTAATCGTTAGATGATCGCCACGTATACATGTGTCCGCTCATCTACAGTACGACGTTACATATACTTTCATTTTAACCGCCATTAGTTTCACTACTCTTCTTCTCCAACAATTCACTGCAATTATCTTTTCTTTCAGAAAATTTTACTCTAACAAGATTGCTGATGTTTCTCCTCATATTCATCCAAAATGTCAAAGAATATACAGCCAAGCTTCATCACCAATGCTGTTCACGTAGATTTTCATTCTATATACACATCATCTGATGAGGAGACAAAGGAGCTGATTCAAAAGCTGGATACCTCAGGACTATTGGTAATCCTGAGCCAGGCCCCCTCATTCTACAAGGACGAGCTACACGAGTTCTTTGCTACGGCCAAAGTTGTTGATGACACCGTGGTGGCATCCGTATCTGGACAGTTGGTTACAATCACCCAACCTGAATTTACCACACACATGTGCCTTCCTTCCACCGGACTTACTGATTTTTCCACCGTTCCAGTAGAACTACGAGAAGAGATGCGCCTCACAGCTTCTGACTCTGCTCATCGCCTTCAACGTCCTCCCTTCAGGAAAGTATTAATGAAGAATCACTTTCGACAACTGGCGGACATCATCTCCAAGGGGCTCCTATGTAAAGCTGGATCATTTGATATGATCACCCCTGAAAAATTTGATGTTATGACTGCAATATGCAAAGGATTGGAGATAAACTGGTCAGCTGTGTTATTTCAAATTCTGACTAGTCTCGTAGTCTCTGGCAAGGGTCAATCAGGCTTTGCTCTCCCGCTAAGCAGCCTTTTTGACAGCAAACACATTAAGACAGAGGCTCTCACCAACCTCCATCCGGGGAGACTTATCACTGCCAAGTATCTTCAGCTTCACAGGCAGAGAAGTGGCAGAGACGTTGGGGTAACTAAGCGCTGATTGACGCAGGTCATCACCGACTCTGAACAAACGGTCAGAATCCGCTGAGTCTTCTCCTCCTCCTCCCCCTCCTAAGAAGCCCAGAACAAGAAAAGCTGCTTGACCGCTTTATTTTTAAACAAAAGATATTTCAAAGAATGGGTTGAAGCGATTCTACCGCAAGTGCACGGTTGTCAAGTTTAGTATAGTGAAAATTTAGTACAGGTTGTCGAATCCACAGGGACTAACGTATAAGTACCAAATAAGATTAATAAAATTATATTTAGCCTACGATAAAAGGAGTTTGATTAACTAGATCTAAATTAAACTAAAGAATAAAGATTAAACTAGAAATAATGAAAAGAATTGGTTCCGGAAATGCGAAGGTAAGTCACTAAAGAAAATTACCAAGCTCGTCGTTCAATTATATTATCTCTACTGATTCAACGGAATTCTCAAATTATCACTCAATTGATTTTAAAGGTGAAAGGTTTTCACTATTATTCGAGACACTCTCTCGAGCTGTAACGAAACTAACAATAAATTAGAATAAGTCACTCTCGTGCACCTATTTACTAATTCAAAGTTGCTTAAATTATCAAAACCTTATAACTCTAAATCTTTCGATTTCAAGTTCTCACATATGCGATATCATCTCTCGATCTCAATCGTGACATACATCATAAATTAATGGAGCGTGTTACAACGTTATCTCTCGATCTCGGTTGTAACTCTCAAATTCAATCAAAGCTAGGTAGACTTTGATCTACACATGCAATCAATCTATGAACAATAAATATCAATGCGCTCAAATACCAATGAATCAATAAATCAAACACAACGAACTAAAACTTCAATAATATAAACCAAATTTAATTCAAATCAAATACAGATGAGTTTAATTGTCTCTCGACCTCAAAAACTTCAAATGAAAATGAAAATCAAATAAATTAAGGTTCAGAAATACGATAAACGATGGATGAATCCGTGCGTTGCACCGTAATTTCTTCTCTTGTTCCTTCCTTGCACTCCGGAAGAGATTGGCTCGACTTTAGACGAAGAACGGAGATTGGATCTCCTTGGCGGCGTTGGGCGGCGGCTCCTTGACCTAGAAATCGTCTGAAAAATATAGTCAAAATCCCCTCTTTCTTGAAATGGATCCCGCCTCTCTTAAAAGCCCCGCAATCTCGATAAATAAGGAAAATAAAATCTTCAGATTTCGCGTCTCGATCGATCGAGATTTTCCACCGATCGATCGGTGCACTGTTCACGTCAGCCTTTTGCACTCACTGCCTCGCTCGATCGATCGAGAATTTCCACCGATCGATCGAGATTTCTCAAAATTTGCTGCTGAAGTTACTGCCTCGCTCGATCGATCGAGATTTCCACCGATCGATCGAGCCTTCAAAAAATCTGATTCTCGCTTCTGGCTGGCTCGATCGATCGAGAATAAATCTCGATCGATCAAGATTTGGGAAATTCATCTTCTTTCATTTTCTCTTCTTTTACGCCTCGATTTCGCCCGTTATCTTCATGTAAGCTCATTTCTTCCACTTCCGGTCTAATTTCCTGAAACAAACGAATAAACACCAAAAAGCATAATATCATCCAGGAAAAAGTACGGAAAATGGGAAGAAATTACAGTTAAAATCACTCCAAATCTAAGTCTATCAACTCCCCCAAACTTAGACTTGATCGTCCTCGAGCAAGCAATAAACTCAAAAAGAAAAGTTAAACTCGATACTAAGCATGAGTCATCTTCACAACATACGTAACAACTCAGAAATCCTACTTACACATCAATAGGAGTCAATCAACATTTAACAAGAAGCAATTTCTCCTAAGTTAAACAATACATCGCAACATCGGAACGTGCGTGTGTGCTATTGTCAAACATGAGTTACATAAATATCTTTAACATCAACATGTGCCATCTTAACTCCTAGCCAAGATTACTTTGAAATACTCTACAAGTTTACTATCCAGCACTTCTCCACTAATGTAATTGTTCCCTAGACTTGGATCAAAAGGTCTTGAGAGCTTATAACGTTAGGCCTTTTGGTGTCGGCTTCAAAGAAAAGGTAGGATGAATTCAAAGAAGAGAGTATAACAAAATCAGTTCAACTATATATTTTTTTTTTTTTTCTCTTCAACTTTTTTCTAGCCTTGGCCACTTTGGGTCTTATTTTGAATTTTTCTTTTCAAGGATTTTCTCTACATCTTTTCTTTTTCTTTGCTCATTCTTTTGTTCCTTTTGAACTCATTTGCATATAACAATTCTGTGCAATGAATGAGATTCATTATACTCTCCTAGGGGTAGGTAAAAATTTTCTTTTAGGCTCAAACCAAGGTGGGTATAATGAGTTGCCAAGAATGTCGAATGGGGGTCTAATCATATGCAATGCATATACCATTCTTTTTTTCAATAAGGCTCAAAAGGGGACACTAAGGAATAATATATAACAGGTAGGCTTGAAAGGCTCAAACGGTCCAAAGATCGCCTAAATCATCTCCAAGTCTAGTTCCTAATTATAAATTTCGCCTCAAAGTGCTTTCAACTAAACTGTAGAGTTATCTAAGATACTCAAGACTCATCATAGTTAACACAAGTTTTCAATTTAATCAATACATACTTCACTCAATCATGACTCAATAAGTGCTCAAATTATTCCTCAGTTTTGACATGCAGTTAACAAAGGATATATACAAACAAGTTAAGCATTTCCATGACTCCTATCTAGATGAGGATTAATGTCATCATGTATTACTATTGCAATTCCAACTCATCAATTCTCAAGAATAACTCAATCAATAAATTTTTTTTTTTTTTTTTTTTTTGGTATTGCTCAAGGACGAATTAGTCTCAACATCATGCAGTCATGCTAGGAAAAGAAACAAGACAAGTAGCAATATGTGCAAAAACAAGATATATACAACCCCCAAACTTAGCATGTGAATTGCCCTCAATGAACACGAAAAATAAATGCAAAGGCAAAGACACATACCATGACGACGATCGTCACTGATCGTCGTCCTCATCATGCTCCGGAGGGGGGACTGGGTAGTGGTGCTCCTCGCCCTGATATGGCGGAAATGGTGGGTACTCGGAAGGTGGAGGTGCATGTGGCTGGTAAGGTGCAAAGTGTGGCTCCGGCGGGAACTGGAACCTGGAAAGCCCTGGGCCATGGCAGTGTTCCATGCACTCTGATAGTGCATGAACTCCATCTGACGCTGAGCTACCTGCTCATGGTCCATCTGCAATGCTCTCTGCATGCTATGAATGTCCCGCTGCATGCTGTGAATGCTCTGCTGCTCCAGGCGAATGTTTTGGAGATCCCTATGAAGAGAATCCAAAGTAACTCGTGTATGCTCTGCAGCAGAGGATGATGCTCCAGCTTGTGTAGTGTCCGAAGGTCTGCGTCGGTTCGTAGGATCGGCTACAATGATTGGTGTCTTCGGCGGGAGTAGCTCCTCGTCTTCCCCCCATGTCACTCCGTATCGCTGACATAATGCAGTGATCGTGGATGGAAACGGTAGTGCGGAGGTCGGTGGGCTACTTCCAATTTCAGCAATGTGATCAGCAATAATCTCGCCGAAATCCACTTCCTTCCCTGAGAGGATGGCATATACCAGGACCGCTCTATCCTTTGTCACCTCAGAAGTGTGGGTCGAAGGCATGACCCGCGAGGCGACAAATGAAAACCATGCTTGCGCCTCTGGCTTCAAATGTTTCTTTAGAACCAACTGTGGCTCTGCTTTATCATTCCTCTGCCAATCCACTCCCGGCTTGCCAATAACTGTCAATACCTCATTGTAGTCAATCCTGCTACTCTTAAAAGATTGGTATGCACAGTTTTGAAGTAACGGCATCCGGTGAATATTGTTGATTGCGGCTCGATCCACCAACACATCCTTCCCTCGAACATAAACACTTACTTGGTGCCCTGGTCTAACAGCTCGAAGATTCGTGTAAAACTCCCTTACCAGCGGCACCACAGCATCAATCGGTGTCTGAACGAATTGAAACCATCCTTTTCGGCGTACTGTCCTAATGACAGGACACTCCAATTTATCCAAGCTCATTCCCCTTTCACGGCTCAGGGGTTTCTTATGGTAGATGAGGTATAACTCAGCAATCTTGGCATTGAGAAACTTCTGTTCATCATAAACTGGCTCAGAAACAGTGACCTCTGCCTGCTTTTGCTTCTGAGAAGCTTCCGCCTGCTTTGACCTCTTTCTAGATGACATTTTCTTGCCAACTGATTCCCAACTAATACAATTCAATTCAACTAACACCCCACAACACTGTCAATCCGACACCCTTCAATACCACAAAACTTCCTCCAAATTTCAATCTTTCCTAACCCACTGCTACAATTCAAAACTTAGCACCAAAAGATAAAATCTTTGAGAATTAGAAACCAATTACCGCTTAAAAATCCGATCTTGTGAATGTTTGGCACTTGGCTTGGAATTCTCCTTTTGATGCACTTCTACCCAATCGGCCTTGCAATTCTTCAAATCTGAAACAAAAATCTCATTAGAATGAATATTACTTCTTAGAGTTGAAGTAATTTGAAATTTGATGAACAAAATGAGGAGATTAGATGAATGGATTTGAAAGAGGCGGCTAGGGCTTTGTTTTGGAAAGGAGAAAAATTGAGTTGGAGAGTGATGAATGCTGCGTCTGTGCCCTTATTTTTTCAAAATTTTCTCTCGCTCGATCGATCGGAAAAATTCTTGATCGATCGAGCGAGGCAGTAGGCACAATGTCATTTTAAAAATTCGGGCGATCGATCGAGATTTCCACCGATCGATCGCCAGCAGCAGCAACCAAAATTTGAAAATTTTTTTCTCAACATCTTTCTCTCGGATTGCCTCGCCTATAACCAACTTGCTCTTGCTTTCACATCTGCAATAGAAAATATACGAATTCATTCCCAGACAAACTCAAAAACAAACAAACTAACAAAATTCAACAAAACAAAAATCAAAAACAAAACTCAAGGAAGGAAAAACGGAAGTTCTTAATTTATAGTCCCAAGCTGGACTGTCACCTCCTTGTCTTCATCAATTTGATGGCTCCTTCGGATTCTTTACAGAATCACTCGGGAGCGTACCTTGCGTCCTCCCAGATATCAACGTGGCCAACTGCCCTATCTGCACCTCCAAATTTTTGATTGATGCATCTTGATTCTGCATCCTCACCTCTGTTGATGAAATCAGCTTCGCCATCAATTCCTCCATACTCGGCTTTTGTGTGAACCCGGCCTGCGGTTGAGGGTTCAACACATTTTCTTGATTCGACCACCTCAAATTCGGGTGGTTCCTCCACGGTTGGTTGTAATTCGAGTAGGAATTATTGGGTGGCCTGTTACCTACAAAATTAACAGCTTCAACGGATTGGTTAAATTGATTACCTGCCTGGCACTCGATGCTAGGATGACCGCCTCCACACAGCTCATAGAATATAGTTTGGGCCTGCATTGCTGCTGCTCCCATGCTGTCTATCTTCCGGTTCATGGCTTCTAATTGAGCCGAAAGAGCAGTGATCTCATCCACTTGATGGACTCCCATTGGTTTCTGTGGCGTGCTCCTCTCAGATTGCCACTGATAACTGTTGCACGCCATTTCCTCCAACAAGCTATATGCCTCTTCCGGCGTCTTTCTCATTATGGATCCCCCAGATGCTGCATCAATCATGGAACGGTTAGCAGAAAATAAACCGTTATAGAACGTTTGTACCTGCAGCCATATGGGTAGACCATGGTGTGGGCATCTCCTCAACAACTCCTTAAACCGATCCCACGCTTCGTATAAAGTTTCGGGGTCAAACTGACCAAAAGTCGTGATATCGTTCCGCATCTTCACCGTCTTGGAAGGGGGAAAGTACTTTGACAAAAACGCCTTTGTCATCCCCTCCCATGTTGTGATAGAACCTGCAGGTAAAGAATTCAACCATGCCTTATCTTTGTCTCGTAATGAAAAGGGAAAGAGTCTTAACCTGATGGCATCGTCAGAGACGCCATTGTGTTTGAATGTATCACAAATCTCCAAAAAGTTGGAGATGTGATTGTTCGGATCATCTGTAGCTGCTCCCCCGAACATCACTGAGTGCTGAATCATTTGTATGATTGCCGGCTTGATCTCAAATTTGTTTGCTTGAATCGTCGGCCTTGTAATACTCGACAACGATCCATGAAATGCGGGTTGTGCAAAGTCCATCATCGATCTAGGGTGCTGTGCTTCGTTATTGTCAGCCATTTCTCGAGCTTCTCGTAATCTTCTTAGTAACGTTCTCTCTATCTCTGGATCAAACGGCTCGAGAAATGGTTCCTCTCTTCTATGCATGCACTAAAGAACCGATTCCTGTACAAAATAGACAAAAGGAGACAACAAAAATGCACAAAGTTATTCACAAATATCAACAAAAGAAAACAAAGAAAACAAAAATGCAATAATAAAAGAATTGGCTAAATTACAATTAACTAATCTCGTATGATATTATACAGATTAGTCCCCGGCAACGGCGCCAAAAACTTGACCACTTTATTTTTAAACAAAAGATATTTCAAAGAATGGGTTGAAGCGATTCTACCGCAAGTGCACGGTTGTCAAGTTTTAGTATAGTGAAAATTTAGTACAGGTTGTCGAATCCACAGGGACTAACGTATAAGTACCAAATAAGATTAATAAAATTATATTTAGCCTACGATAAAAGGAGTTTGATTAACTAGATCTAAATTAAACTAAAGAATAAAGATTAAACTAGAAATAATGAAAAGAATTGGTTCCGGAAATGCGAAGGTAAGTCACTCGAGAAAATTACCAAGCTCGTCGTTCAATTATATTATCTCTACTGATTCAACGGAATTCTCAAATTATCACTCAATTGATTTTAAAGGTGAAAGGTTTTCACTATTATTCGAGACACTCTCTCGAGCTGTAATGTGACATCCCCAAAATGGTTAATTGCTATTTGGCTTTAATTGTGTTTACATGATTAATTATGTGGTAATTGATTATGTTTTGGGATTTATTTACCTTATGGAAAATGCATGGTCATATGGATAGGGGTGACCCGGGATTGCATTTTAGGGTGCATGTGGTGCATGTTGGGTAAATATTGTTGGAAGCATGATTATTTGCCTTGGTTAGCAATTTATTAGAAATTATGTGTTAATTGATATTATGGTGCATTTTGAGTAAATGCTTTGAAAAATATCATGTTGGGGTGTTTTATACACCATGGGATTATTTTGGTATGCATTTGATTTAATAACTCATTTTTATACCCAACCCCACCCCATCCAACACTTTTACTTTACCAAATCATTTCCAACACCCAAACCCTTCTCCTCTTCACATTTTCGTTTTTGAGGCCAAAGGTGAAGAGAAGTTCTTGCAAAATCTTGTTTTGAGGAGATTGTTGGGTGATTTGAGATCCCCAAGAGGTATGGGTACCTCATTGTTAATTTTGTAAGGTTTTGTTAAGTTTGGGTTGGTTTGAAGGGTTTTAAAATGGGTTTGTGTTGGGTGTTGTGATTTTGGTAGTGTTTTGGTTGGATGTTGTTTATTTGAGTTTATGTTGATGTTTATTGTTGGTTTTGAGTTGTTGGGTTTGGTTAATGTTGGAGTATTTGGGTATGTATGAGTTGGGGTTGAAGATGGGTGAATAGTGCCCAAACCCCGCATGCCCATAGCTCGGCGATCGATCGGCGTTTTTCTCGCGATCGATCGCGAGCAGCAGTGCTGAGGCAGAGGGCTTCAGCGATCGATCGCGAGATGAGCGCGATCGATCGGCGAGGCTGCGATCGATCGGCGCTAGCTCCCCGATCGATCGCGGATTGTTGAAAATTGTTGGGCGAGGCAGTGTGTTCTCGCGATCGATCGGGGCTTGATGGCGATCGATCGCGAGACACCAAAACGGGTGTTTTTGGTTATTTTGTGGGATTTTTGGTATTGGACTATTATTGGGTTCTAATATTGGTGTTTGTGAATATGTAGAACCAACCCAGGTGGCAACACAGCCGAGGAATTGAAGTCCTACCATATTCCACTTTTGGAAAGGTACGTAGTGGACGTACGGGCACCCAACGGTAACATGTATTTTATATACTCATTGTTTATGCATTGTGGATGCGAGTATATATGTGGTATTGCATTGTGGATGCATATACATGTTGATTATGCCATATGAGGTATTGCATTGTGGATGCATATACATGGTAATTTATGCATATTGATGATAGATGCATATTATGATTATTGGATGCACATCCCATGAGTCGTGGTCATCCTTTGATGATTTTAATGCTTGCCGCTTTTTGTATTGGTTCCGCTAAATGTGAAGCGAGGGGTGGGAGCGCCGCATGTCACATTTGAGCGTGGTTGTCATATGGGGCGAGGAAAGGGTATTTGCCGCTCTCTGTGAAGCGAGGGGTGGGAGCGCCGCATGTCCATTGTAGCGAGGTTATCCTATGCCGCCCATATGAATATAAGCGAAGGGCATTAAAATACACTGTGATGGACAGACTAGGGAATGGTGACCAATATGTGGTACAGTTGAGATTGTATATGATGTCATGACATGTTTTGGCCATTAAAAATAATCTGTTGATTATACTCATGAGTTATGGTACAGGGACAACCAAACGGGAAGCGTTTGAAATGCATGGGAAAACAGGAAGTGTTTTATATTGATTATGCATTTACGCTTTATCTTCATATTGTGTTGAATATGAATGATTATTATTTCTCATGTTTGGGGGTTGTCCTTGTAGGTACCTTTTTGGCATGATAGCAAGCTTTGAACGGGTTGAGGTGGTGAGCTTGTGAAGCATTCTTTTGAGGATTAAAGGACAGGATTATTTTGTCTAGTGTCTACTCTAGGAGTAGTGTAAAACTAGTTGATAGCATTCATTGATGAGGAATGTAATTAATCCATTCTTTTTGGAAGTCCTTATTTTTATGGCATGTAATGCTTAAGCTCATAGACTCAACATGTTCTTTTCTCACTCTGATCATTATATTAGCTCTATTATGCCTTATTTCCGCACTTAAGGATTAGGGTCCTTACATTAGTGGTATCAGAGCGGTGGTTAGAGAACCCGGGAACGAGTGAAGGGTAGCCTTAGCATGTTTGGCTAGGTGCTTACATTTGAAGCATGTTTGTGCATGTGGTGCATATTGGTGTATATTTGGTTATACTAACATGCTTATATCACTCCTGTTATCTAACGACATGATATATATATTGCTTTGGATTGTTGTTAACATTTGTGTTACAGCATGGCTGCTAATGAGGAAGTCGGAGATGTTGGGAGTGTAAATGCGAGTATTGGACAGGCTAATCCTCTACCTCCACCGGCTGTCGGGATGGAACCAATAGTTCAGTTATTGCTACCGGGTGAGATTAGCTTGACGCAGTTTCTGTCTTATCATCCGCCCCGGTTTGAGGGGACAGAGTCCGGAGAAGAGGCTGAAGAGTGGTTAGAAAGACTTGAGCAGATCTTTGTATCGGCTCCTTGTGCTGTGACGGCTTGGCTGAGGCTAGCGGAGTTTCAATTAGCCAAGAAACCTCTGATGTGGTGGAGGAGCACAGTAATGGAAATGAGAACACTGGGTGCTGTGATTGACTGGACGCTCTTCAGGACCAGGTTCTTGAACCGATACTTCTCCGCAGCAGCAAGACAGACAAAGGATGATGAATTTACAAGTCTGAGGCAGGGGAACATGACAGTGGCAGACTATGCCACACAGTACTCATCACTACTTAGGTATGTCCCCCATATTGCCTCTGATGGACGTGCCAAGATGAGAAATTTCATGAAAGGACTGCGACCGGAGCTCTATGACCGGGTTATCATCAATAACCCAACTTATTTTGATGATGCTCTCACAAGAGCGGAGCTTGCTGAGCTAGGAGTGGGAGCTTATGCCATGCCACCACCGGTACCGCAACAGAGGCAGACTAGTGACAGTTTGAAGCCTCGGGGTGAGCCATTTAAACCCCGTGGTGCCTCTTCATCTTCGCGGTATGGTGGAAAGAAATACTTTGGCCAGAAACAGGATGGCAAGAAGGGAAATTGGTCCGCCAGTCGAGGATCTTCACAGGGGGATAGGCCGGGAGAGCCGAGGTGCAACAATTGTGGAGGGCCACATTCTTCAAACAAGTGTCCTGCATGTTATGTCTGTGGCAAGATGGGCCACATTGCTCGGTATTGTCCCACCAGTGGAGGCCAGTCAGAGTATCAGGGCAACAGGCCAAGGTTTGAGGACAGGACAGTGCAGCAGAGGCAGCAGTTTGGGCCTCGTCCATCGGGAGGTCAGACAGTGGGACCACCCCAGGGACAAGTATATGCACTGACCAGGGAGCAGGCTCAGGCAGCTCCAGAGGAGGTGATTGCCGGTACGTGTCATTTATTTACGTACCCTGCTTTTGTTTTGATAGATACAGGTGCCTCCCATTCCTTTGTATCTGTGGGATTTGTGGAAAGACACCATATGCGCACGTCTTCTTTGCCCACGCCTCTATTGGTCTCGACACCCACTGGAAGAAATGTTGTTGCTGATCAGTTTATGGCAGACTGCCTCATTTATTTTGAGGGCAACGAGTTGAGATCAGACTTGATTGTGCTGGGTATGTCAGACTTCGACTGCATCTTGGGTATTGATGTTCTGAACAAATATCAGGCAGTGGTAGATTGCCGGCAGAGAACAGTGAAGTTCAGACCTGAGTTGGGCAGTCAGTGGACTTTCTTTGGCAACGGGTCTCGTGCGAAGATTCCGTTGATTTCAGCAATCAAGATGTCTCAGCTGTTGGAACGTGGGCACACGGGCTATCTTATTTATGCCGTGGACACGTCTGGAAAGAGTAAAGAACTGAGAGTTGAGGATGTACCAGTTGTGGCAGAATTTGCTGATGTATTTCCAGAAGAGATCCCAGGATTTCCACCGGCCAGGGAAGTTGAATTTGGGATCGAGTTGTTGCCAGGGACATCCGCTATCTCTCGTGCACCTTATAGGATGGCACCGGCAGAGTTGAGAGAGTTGAAAGAGCAGTTGCAAGATCTCCTTGACAAGGGTTATATACGCCCGAGCGTGTCGCCATGGGGCGCACCAGTTCTCTTTGTGAAGAAGAAGGACGGTTCGATGCGGTTGTGCATCGATTACCGGCAGCTGAACAAGGCTACAGTGAAGAATAAGTATCCTCTTCCAAGGATCGATGACTTATTTGATCAGTTGCAAGGTACCAGGGTGTATAGCAAGATTGACTTGAGGTCCGGGTATCATCAGATTCGAGTCAGAGAGGATGATGTGCAGAAGACAGCGTTCCGGACTCGATACGGGCATTATGAGTTCTTGGTGATGCCGTTCGGTGTGACGAACGCCCCGGCCGTCTTTATGAGTTTGATGAACAGAGTGTTTCAGCCGTATCTTGATCAGTTCGTCATCGTGTTTATTGACGACATTCTTATCTACTCCCGGAGTGAGGAAGATCATGTGAAACACTTGAGGACAGTGCTTCAGATTCTCAGAGAGCATCAGTTGTATGCTAAGCTCAGTAAATGCGAGTTTTGGCTGAGCAGTGTAGTGTTTCTGGGGCATGTCATTTCGAGCAGCGGGATATCAGTGGACCCGAAGAAGATTGAGGCTGTGATGGAGTGGGCTGCCCCCACTTCTGTACCTGAGATCCGGAGTTTCCTTGGTTTGGCCGGGTATTATCGGCGCTTCGTCGCGGGCTTTTCGAAGATTGCCAAGCCGCTGACTCAGTTGACTCAGAAGGGTGTGCCTTTCTTTTGGTCAGAAGCTTGTGAGGAGAGCTTCCAGGAGTTGAAGCACCGGTTGACGACGGCGCCAGTATTAGTGATTCCTACGGAGAACTCCAGATTAGTGTTGTATACTGATGCATCGCTTCAGGGCCTTGGGTGTGTTCTGATGCAAGATAAGCATGTGGTAGCTTATGCATCGAGGCAGTTGAAGCCGCATGAGACCAGATATCCAGTTCATGACTTGGAATTGGCGGCTATCATCTTCGCCCTGAAGATCTGGAGACATTACTTATATGGCACTTCATTCACCATATACACGGATCACAAGAGCCTCAAGTTTCTATTCACTCAGGCGGAGCTGAACATGAGGCAGAGGAGATGGATGGACCTACTCAAGGACTATGATTGCGAGATAGAGTACCATCCCGGGAAAGCCAATTTGACAGCGGACGCCTTGAGCCGGAAAGTGAGGAGTTCTGCTGAGGACGTCATCCATTTGTCGGCTATGATGACCTCCTATTGCCATCTCGGCTATGATTTTGATATAGATGCATCACCAGTGTATGTCTCTACCTTATTAGCTGAGCCAGATATTTATGAGAACATCAGGAGAGCTCAGAGATCAGATGCTGAGGTTCAGAGATGGTTGTCTATAGTGCATCTTGGTCAGCCGACGAAGTTCAGAGTGGCCGACGACGGATCTTTGAGATTGGGTAACCGCTGGGTAGTTCCGAGTACGCCGGAGTTGCGTAAGGGGATCTTGGAACGAGCTCACAGTAGCAGACTTAGCATCCACCCAGGCGGGAAGAAGATGTACAGAGATCTGCGTAGTCAGTTTTGGTGGAAGAAAATGAAGTCCGATGTCGTCGCTTTTGTGAAGAGGTGTTTGAACTGCCAACAGGTTAAGGCAGAGAGACAGAGACCTGGCGGCGAGTTGAGAAGCTTGGAGATACCGAAGTGGAAGTGGGAGCACATTTCCATGGACTTCGTGACTCATTTGCCGAGGAGTGCTTCAGGCTTCGATGCTATTTGGGTGATTGTGGACAGATTGACTAAGGTAGCCCACTTTATCCCCTATAGCATGACTTTCACATTTTTGAGGATGGCGCAGTTGTATATTAGAGATGTGGTGAGATTGCATGGGATCCCCGTTTCTATTGTGTCAGATCGAGATCCGCGATTCACATCTCATTTCTGGGAAGGCCTTCAGTCAGCTTTGGGAACTGAGGTCAGATTGAGCACTGCATATCATCCTCAGACGGATGGCCAGACCGAGCGCACTATTCAGACGCTCGAGGACATGTTAAGAGCTTGTGTTTTGGAGTTTGATGCTTCTTGGCAGGATTCAGTGCCTCTGGTAGAGTTTTCTTATAACAATAGCTACCAGGCAAGTATTCAGATGGCTCCGTTTGAAGCTCTTTATGGCAGACGATGTAGATCACCCCTGTGTTGGGATGATTTGGACAGTAGATCAGTCGGAGGGCCTGAATTGATCCGGGAAATGGAAGAGAAGATAAAGACTATAAGGCAGAAAATGAAAGCGGCCCAAGACAGACAGGCAGCTTATGCGAATAAACGGCGGAGACCGTTAGAGTTTCAGTTGGGAGATAAGGTCTTTTTGAAGATCTCGCCTTTCAGAGGCGTTGTGCGATTTGGGATGCGCGGGAAACTGTCTCCGAGGTATGTTGGACCGTACGAGATTTTGCAGCGCATTGGCACCTTAGCTTACCGACTGGCTTTGCCGCCTTCTTTATCTGGTATACATGATGTGTTTCATGTATCGATGCTGCGAAAGTATGAGCCGGATCCGTCTCACGTGTTACAGCCTTCCGAAGTTCAGTTAGAGTCAGATGTATCTTATGTGGAACGGCCTGTTAGAATTCTGGACAGAGCAGACCGTAGACTTCGGAACAAAGTGATACCGATGATCAAAGTTCAGTGGGATCGCAGGGGTGTCGAGGAGGCTACGTGGGAGACGGAGCAGCATATGGTGCAGCACTACCCGGAACTATTCTCTGGTATGAGTTTATGTTTAGTTTCTGTTGGGGTAAGTGCATGTGATTTCGAGGACGAAATCTTATAAGTAGGGGAGTATTGTGACATCCCCAAAATGGTTAATTGCTATTTGGCTTTAATTGTGTTTACATGATTAATTATGTGGTAATTGATTATGTTTTGGGATTTATTTACCTTATGGAAAATGCATGGTCATATGGATAGGGGTGACCCGGGATTGCATTTTAGGGTGCATGTGGTGCATGTTGGGTAAATATTGTTGGAAGCATGATTATTTGCCTTGGTTAGCAATTTATTAGAAATTATGTGTTAATTGATATTATGGTGCATTTTGAGTAAATGCTTTGAAAAATATCATGTTGGGGTGTTTTATACACCATGAGATTATTTTGGTATGCATTTGATTTAATAACTCATTTTTATACCCAACCCCACCCCATCCAACACTTTTACTTTACCAAATCATTTCCAACACCCAAACCCTTCTCCTCTTCACATTTTCGTTTTTGAGGCCAAAGGTGAAGAGAAGTTCTTGCAAAATCTTGTTTTGAGGAGATTGTTGGGTGATTTGAGATCCCCAAGAGGTATGGGTACCTCATTGTTAATTTTGTAAGGTTTTGTTAAGTTTGGGTTGGTTTGAAGGGTTTTAAAATGGGTTTGTGTTGGGTGTTGTGATTTTGGTAGTGTTTTGGTTGGATGTTGTTTATTTGAGTTTATGTTGATGTTTATTGTTGGTTTTGAGTTGTTGGGTTTGGTTAATGTTGGAGTATTTGGGTATGTATGAGTTGGGGTTGAAGATGGGTGAATAGTGCCCAAACCCCGCATGCCCATAGCTCGGCGATCGATCGGCGTTTTTCTCGCGATCGATCGCGAGCAGCAGTGCTGAGGCAGAGGGCTTCAGCGATCGATCGCGAGATGAGCGCGATCGATCGGCGAGGCTGCGATCGATCGGCGCTAGCTCCGCGATCGATCGCGGATTGTTGAAAATTGTTGGGCGAGGCAGTGTGTTCTCGCGATTGATCGGGGCTTGATGGCGATCGATCGCGAGACACCAAAAAGGGTGTTTTTGGTTATTTTGTGGGATTTTTGGTATTGGACTATTATTGGGTTCTAATATTGGTGTTTGTGAATATGTAGAACCAACCCAGGTGGCAACACAGCCGAGGAATTGAAGTCACCATATTCCACTTTTGGAAAGGTACGTAGTGGACGTACGGGCACCCAACGGTAACATGTATTTTATATACTCATTGTTTATGCATTGTGGATGCGAGTATATATGTGGTATTGCATTGTGGATGCATATACATGTTGATTTATGCCATATGAGGTATTGCATTGTGGATGCATATACATGGTAATTTATGCATATTGATGATAGATGCATATTATGATTATTGGATGCACATCCCATGAGTCGTGGTCATCCTTTGATGATTTTAATGCTTGCCGCTTTTTGTATTGGTTCCGCTAAATGTGAAGCGAGGGGTGGGAGCGCCGCATGTCACATTTGAGCGTGGTTGTCATATGGGGCGAGGAAAGGGTATTTGCCGCTCTCTGTGAAGCGAGGGGTGGGAGCGCCGCATGTCCATTGTAGCGAGGTTATCCTATGCCGCCCATATGAATATAAGCGAAGGGCATTAAAATACACTGTGATGGACAGACTAGGGAATGGTGACCAATATGTGGTACAGTTGAGATGGTATATGATGTCATGACATGTTTTGGCCATTAAAAATAATCTGTTGATTATACTCATGAGTTATGGTACAGGGACAACCAAACGGGAAGCGTTTGAAATGCATGGGAAAACAGGAAGTGTTTTATATTGATTATGCATTTACGCTTTATCTTCATATTGTGTTGAATATGAATGATTATTATTGCTCATGTTTGGGGGTTGTCCTTGTAGGTACCTTTTTGGCATGATAGCAAGCTTTGAACGGGTTGAGGTGGTGAGCTTGTGAAGCATTCTTTTGAGGATTAAAGGACAGGATTATTTTGTCTAGTGTCTACTCTAGGAGTAGTGTAAAACTAGTTGATAGCATTCATTGATGAGGAATGTAATTAATCCATTCTTTTTGGAAGTCCTTATTTTTATGGCATGTAATGCTTAAGCTCATAGACTCAACATGTTCTTTTCTCACTCTGATCATTATATTAGCTCTATTATGCCTTATTTCCGCACTTAAGGATTAGGGTCCTTACATGTAACGAAACTAACAATAAATTAGAATAAGTCACTCTCGTGCACCTATTACTAATTCAAAGTTGCTTAAATTATCAAAACCTTATAACTCTAAATCTTTCGATTTCAAGTTCTCACATATGTGATATCATCTCTCGATCTCAATCGTGACATACATCATAAATTAATGGAGCGTGTTACAACGTTATCTCTCGATCTTGGTTGTAACTCTCAAATTCAATCAAAGCTAGCTAGACTTTGATCTACACATGCAATCAATCTATGAACAATAAATATCAATGCGCTCAAATACCAATGAATCAATAAATCAAACACAACGAACTAAAACTTCAATAATATAAACCAAATTTAATTCAAATCAAATACAGATGAGTTTAATTGTCTCTCGACCTCAAAAACTTCAAATGAAAATGAAAATAAAATAAATTAAGGTTCAGAAATACGATAAACGATGGATGAATCCGTGCGTTGCACCGTAATTTCTTCTCTTGTTCCTTCCTTGCACTCCGGAAGAGATTGGCTCGACTTTAGACGAAGAACGGAGATTGGATCTCCTTGGCGGCGTTGGGCGGCGGCTCCTTGACTTAGAAATCGTCTGAAAAATATAGTCAAAATCCCCTCTTTCTTGAAATAGATCCCGCCTCTCTTAAAAGCCCCGCAATCTCGATAAATAAGGAAAATAAAATCTTCAGATTTCGCGTCTCGATCGATCGAGATTTTCCACCGATCGATCGGTGCACTGTTCACGTCAGCCTTTTGCACTCACTGCCTCGCTCGATCGATCGAGAATTTCCACCGATCGATCGAGATTTCTCAAAATTTGCTGCTGAAGTTACTGCCTCGCTCGATCGATCGAGATTTCCACCGATCGATCGAGCCTTCAAAAAATCTGATTCTCGCTTCTGGCTGGCTCGATCGATCGAGAATAAATCTCGATCGATCGAGATTTGGGAAATTCATCTTCTTTCATTTTCTCTTCTTTTACGCCTCGATTTCGCCCGTTATCTTCATGTAAGCTCATTTCTTCCACTTCCGGTCTAATTTCCTGAAACAAACGAATAAACACCAAAAAGCATAATGTCATCCAGGAAAAAGTACGGAAAATGGGAAGAAATTACAGTTAAAATCACTCAAAATCTAAGTCTATCACTGCTCCTCCGGCTGTCCGACAGAAAGACATTGCAGCTTCTGATACCATCTCCTCCGCTGGTCCGACAGAAAACATTCCTGATAGAGAACCCATCCCTGCAAATCCTCCAACTGAGGAAACCACTGCTTCATTAGCCATGGTGCCTGCTCCATCAATGATTCCAGTTGACCCTCCGTCATCACTGGTGAGCTCTCAACAAGCACCAGGCTCTATCAGCTTTAGGACACCCAAGTCCTTGTGTCCGTACTGTCATCCAAAGACCACCCCTGCTGGCAAAGGAAAAACTCTTACGGCTCCAGTGTCCACTCCTGTTGCCTTTGAGATCCAAATGGTCATGGATACAGTTGAAGCCAAACTGCAAACACAGCTAGACATTTTTGATCGTTGGGTCAAGGCTCGAGTAAAAGTTCGATTTGATGATTTCGATCCTATTCTGGATCAGGCCAGGGAAGATGAGAACCAAATCTTGGCCTATCTTCAAATCTCAGACCCCAAGAAAAGCCTGAAGCTGCGGGATGTTTTTCGCCTGATGAACTATGTGGGCGAACTTCAAACCCTTGTGGAAACCCGCCTTCAACATTTCAATGGTGATTCAGGCACAGCGAATCATGATAGAGCCGTTCTAAATGCTCTTGGACCCAAGCTGGAAATGGCTGAGCTCGCTCTTCATGATATTCACATATCCACTGGAATTCACTCATGCTCCACTGCTGAAAATGTTGCAAGCCCCGACCAGCCGGATTTACAAATGGCTATTGCAAATTTGGAGATTGTCCCTTCTACTGTGGAGATCACTTCTCTTGCCCTGGAGACCACTCCCACTGGAGCGGAGACAGCATCAACTGCCTTGGAGGCAGCCTCTTCTGCTAAAGAACTCTCCTCTCCAACTGCTCACTGTGTCTTTTCTGCTCCCAGCTTTTATCTTGATCAACAAACCCAGCCGATGGTTGTTGATCACATCAATGTGGACACAGTAATTCAGACGGTAGTTCAGCAAGTTACCATATCTTCTGGCAACCATGAACCCAGTGAGTCTTCACATTCCAATGATCACACCCAGTCGTCTGTTGCTGCAGTTGATCAAGCCACTGCTGATATGGCTGCCCCACTGATTGAAGAAACTTCTACTATAACTGCTACTATCTCAGACTCCCCAGTTGCCACACTTATTGAAGAAATTGGTCTGCCATCTACTGCAGTTGTACTTACTCATCCTAGTGTTCTTGTTCCTGCTGCTGAACATCAAGTACTTGCTGTGGATCCGTCCATGGCTCAAGAACCGTCAGAGGACTTCTTCGATTTTCAAACTTCTATCTCTCTGGACGAACCACCGAACATTGCTGCACAGCTAGCTAATCTCTCCACTGCAATATCAGCACTAGCCAGCGATGTCAATAAACTTAAGCAGGAAGAGCGGACTGCAACTCTTATTCTAGGAACCCATCAGCAGCACACGGACTCTCAATTCTAGAAAGTCTACAGGGACTTAAGTAGTTTAACGACTACTGTCACCAGACTTCAAACTTTTGCTGAGAATGCAGTGGCGGACGCTTTTTCTCGAATTGGCCAGGCTCGTCTTCAGATAACTCAAAATAATGAATCTCTTCATGCTGCCACCTCCCTGGCTCTTGGAGAGAAAATTGAAGATGCCAAGATAGTCTTAACCGATCAGTTGGCCACCATGCAGGCAGCATTTGCTTCTCAGATTCAAGATATATGCAACAGCCTGCCTGCAGCTCCTCAAATAATCCGCAGACTGCCTGAACCCAGCAGAACTGCTCCTTCAGCACAGCGAGCTTCAAGTTCAGCTGGTCGTTCATCCCCTGCAACTGGAGCACTCACTCAGTCCAGATCAACTGCTCAGCCCAGATCTCGAAGTCCGCGCCAACCGCCTACCGAAAAGCGCGACTATTCCCAACATTGGTTCGGGAGAAAATAGTATCATTTTCTGATCCCTCTTTAATTATTCTTATCTATTTACTGTTTTTAGTTGACTTTTTCTTTGTATTTACTGACAACATAAATGCATTCACACTAATTGAAACCTTTTTTGTTCTATAAATAACGACTCTTGCTTGCTCACATAACACACATTCACGAACCATGATTCTTTTCAAGCCTTTAAAAATTCCTTGGTTTACATCTTACAATTGTTCCGTTTCATGGGTTTATTACTTATCTAAATCAACCCCTCATGGGTTGATTACTTATCTAACCCAGCTCCGTTAAGCTTCAGCGTTTGGATCCCTGCTCTGATGCTCATCATCAGTTGGGAACTACAATCAGGAGTTATATGGGTGCTGATGACAAAAAGGGGGAAGACAGAGATATAGTATTCTGATAGGTGAATCCATGAACCATGGAAGCTGCCTGATGAATATACATATGACTCTTCCCGACTTCCTCTCTGAAACAAGGTAGACCGGCAGAGATAGAGTATTTTCATTAGGTAAATCCATAAATCATGGAGGCCAGATGAATATACATATGACTCTTCCCGACATCATCTCTGAAACAAGGTGGATCGAGCTCTTCCTCTCTGAAATAAGGTGGATCGAACTCTTCCTCTCTGACATTAGGTGGATCGAAGCTCTCCGGGTCTACAGTGCTTGTTTAAAAATTTGTCATGTATCAGCTATATTGTGTAAAACTAGATTTGTCTTAGATTCTATTCAAGTTATTAGAATTCATCTTAAATAAAGATGAATCTCTCTCAATTGTCCAGTTTGATTACAACTTGTAATCTGCTTATATTTATAACAAATGAAAATTTCTTTATGTCTTCAAGTATTTTCAGGATTCTCATCTTATTTACTCGAGTAGGAAATCGATTATTGCTTAGTTTTGTCATCACCAAAAAGGGGGAAATTGTTGGGAAAACGATTTCTAAGTTTTGGTGATTACAAACACCTACCGGATGCTAGACTCCTACCGGATGTCAAAGACCAACTGGATAAAGACTCCTACCGATGTCAAAGACCAACTGGATAAAGACTCCTACCGAATGATAAACACCTACCGGATGAAGACACCTACCGGATGAAGACATCTACCGGATGAAGACACCTACCGGGTGATAGACACCAACTGGACAAGACATCAACTGGATGGCCACCAACTGGACAAGACATCAACTGGATGGCTACCAACTGGACAAGACATCAACTGGATGGCTACCAACTGGATAGACACCAACTGGACAAGACATCAACTGGATGGCTATCAACTGGATAGACATCAAGTGGATGGCCACCAACTGGACAGACAGCTACTGGACAACTATCAACCGGATAGTCTCACACTAAACAAAGACATCAACTGGTCATAAGAGGATGAACGACCAGTTGAACAAAGAAAACCAGCAGAAGTCTAAACTTCCAGTAAGAGCACTAAGCAACGAGACAAAATAAGTACAACATTCTCTGACAAAGGTACAACAGAACGGCGCACCCTGCTATATCTCCGCCACCATTACCGTCAGAGTGAAAAGAGCCGTTGCTTAACAAAATAGGAAAGAAGACAATATGAATTTGGAAAGCTAATCTCTTCCATATACAGAAAAGCTACCGTTGGACAACCAAACCTATAAATACGTCCAAGCAGAGGATGAAGAAGTGCTGAGCGATTTTCAACAAAGAGATATACTTCAAAGCAAACAAGAAAATCATATTACTGATATTCCAAACGTTCAGCAAAGAGCAGAAAACAGCGAAACTGAATCTGTGATAGATTATTTCCAAGTGAAGTCTGCTGCTCAAAAACACTCAAAGCTAGAAAGTTTATTCTGTAAAGAGTGTTATAGAATCTCTTGTAATCAAAAGTTAAGAAGATTGTGATTGCTAGGAGTTTAGGCCAAGTGTGTTAGTGCCTAAGAAGGTTGTATACTGTAAAGTGTAAACCAAGTCTTCTAGTGAATCCTTCCTGCAAAGGAAGAAGGGGAGACGTAGAAGCGTTGTGCTTCGAACTTCCAGAAACAACTCTTGTGTTATTTGTTTATTGCTTTATTACCTCAGTTTTTATTCCTCACAAGTTCAGTAGACGTCTTCCGCACTATAATAGTGTCTGCTGACTTGCCTGATATTGAGAAGCAACTGTAATACTTAACAGTTTACAGTTAATCAGAAAAAGAAATCGAGTTTGAATCCAGTGTTTATTCAACCCCCCTTCTAAACACTACCCCGATCCTAACACTAAGCTTAATGATAATCGGCGCCTATATATACAAGAGTATTAGGTTTACATAGAAATAGACGTTAATTGTGAATTAACTAAAACCCTTAACCTAGCTGCCGCACGTCACTGTGTAGCTCGTCCCCTTCTCTGTTGAATAAAAACTCTAGCAATTTGTTATTCAACTTCCTTTGTTGATTTGATCGTGGATACCGTAGAGGCAGAGGTGCACCATCTTTGCTCCTGACTCGAGGAACACGTTGGACGTCTTGCTGCAAGGAGGATTCTGCTCAAACACGGAACAAGGGTATGATTCTCTTTACACCCCGATATGATTTACTCCGTATAGGTCCATGGTTAGGGAATCCAAATTTTATTTCCGTTGCGCATTGCATGTTGGATTCCTTACAGTGGTATCAGAGCCGTGTACGAAGCTCATATCGGGGCTATGTGATTAATTGTTTAATCATGTTTTGAGTCATTTGTGCATGCTAATTAAAACTGTAAGATCAACATATATGATATGTTATAATCAAGTTTGCGAAAAATATCGAAAAAATTATATATGATATAATTAACGAATTATATGTATAAGATACATGCGTGCGCGCGACTGAACGCTTGAGGCGGGTAACCGCATAGCCGCAAGGCGCGCGACCTAGCTCACCATGACGCGCGACTGAGCCACCATGACGCGCGACCGAGCCTCTTTTGAAGGGCGACTGGTTTGGTGTCACGAAGGGCGACCGCATAGCGCAAGGGCGCGCGACCAACCCAACTTTCATCTTCAAGGCGCGCGATCGGTCCTCTTGTGAAGGGAGACCGGTTATGGCTTGTGAAGGGCGACTGATGGCTTGTGCTGGGCGATTGGTTTTGGCTTGTGCTGGGCGATTGTTTTTGGCTTAAAGGGCGACCGACGTGCATGGGTGGGAAACCAACGTGCACGGGCGGATGTTCGAGGCATATGATGCCCCGAGCGTACGATAAGTTTTCCAAATTTATTTTACGATTTATGAACATAGAATTAAATTTTAAAATGTTTAGAATTTAATTCATTAATTGTAGTAGCATGTTTTATGTGTTGTTTGAGCATGGTGCATGGTTATAGCCCTTTAACCTATTAGATAGGATTTGTGAATTTTTGTAATTTATAATACGACCTGCGAGTCGTGCCTTCTCTATTTTATTCTAAATGTTATCCCTCCCCTATGTTCCCCTCGAATGTGAATCGAGGAATTCTCTATATTTGTAAATGTTATATAGTATAGTTTATTTATTGATGGTGATCAATGAAGATGGAGCATGGTGCCGGGATGAGGAGGCCATTCACAATTTGGAGCCAAAGGAAGGTGCTTGTGAAGTTACCTTAGGTTGACTCTTAGGATTTTCTCATTGGCTTGAGAAAATCGCTAGTAGGGGCTATAATCATGTCACGTTTAATTTATGTATGTGATGCATGATTTATCTTATGTTTTAGGTTGATAATTTTATTATACATATATGTAGATATGTATATGTGTATATGTAGTGGACATATTTTAAATTATCAATAATAAAATCATGAGATCAATAAATCCCTCTAAAATATTAATTTTTAGATGCCTTCCAAAATTAAAAGTACACGTCAAGACTTCGATTGAACATGTGTGGGTTTGCCAAAGCAAAGCACCGTGGCAATCTTGGTAAGGCGCGAAAGGATAATAGTGATATCCGTTTTACTTTAAATTGGGTACGACTTAACTAGGTTATCTCAATAGGATTGGGAACCTAGAGGCATGTGGTTGGATAATAATTCATTTGATGAATTTGAACAAAGCGTTGTTTGTCCAACTATCCAAGAATTAAATGTGATGTAATTGACAAAGTGTTGTCTACCTAAATAACCGAGTCTTGGGCGATTAGCCAAAGCTAACTCAAGATTAGTTGAAATATGGATCTTGGCCCACTAAAGGTTTCGAGGGTTGATAATTTTAAACAAAATAGTGGGAGTGTCATTTAATATAAGACGATATTAAATGATTACAATCATAAACTTATTTTGCATATTTAAATTGTAGATATCCATGGCAACTAACAACGTAACAAGCACATTATCACTGCGATCAGTCCTTGAGAAGGACAAATTAAATGGGACAAATTTCCTAGATTGGTATAGGAACTTGAGGATAGTCCGCAAACAAGAAAAGAAGCGATATGTCCTAGAAGAACCCTTACCTGCTGAGGAACCTCCCTGACGGCTGCTAAGGCCGATAAAGATGCTTACAAGAAGCATCAAAATGACCCACTTGATGTTGGGTGCCTTATGCTTGCCACCATGAACTCTGAGCTTCAGAAGCAACATGAGGAAATGGAGGCGTTCGATATGATCGAGCATCTAAAGCAACTGTACCAACAACAAGCAAGACAAGAGAGGTATGACGTCTCTAAAGCGTTGTTCCAGTGTAGAATGGTAGAAGGAAGTCTAGTTGGAACTCATGTACTCAAGATGATTGGGTATATTGAGAATCTGGAGAAGCTAGGTTTTCCTTTGGACCAAGAGTTGGCCACTGACGTGATCTTGCAATCGTTGCCTGAAAGCTTCAGTCAATTTGTCTTGAATTACAATATGATTGAAATTGAAAAGACTCTACCGCAGTTACTTGGCATGCTTAGAACTTTTGAAGCAAATAGCAAGAAGTCTAAGCCTACAAATGTTCTTATTGTGATTAAGAGCAAATGAAAGACTAAAGCTAAGAGCTTCAAGAAGAACAAGAAGGTCTTTGTTAAATCTAAGCCAAAAGCTTCTGCACTTAAGCCAAAGGGAGGGATAGCAAAAGAAGGGAACTGTTTCCATTGCGGTGAGACCGGTCATTGGAAAAGAAATTGCAAAGTTTATCTGGAGGATCTCAAGAAAGGAAGTGTGACTTACACTTCAGGTATTTTTGTTATAGAAGTCAATTTATCTACTTCTTCATCATGGGTATTAGATAATGGATGTAGATCTCACATTTGTGTAAATGTGCAGGATCTCAAAAGGAGTAGGACGTTGGCGAAAGGTGAAGTTGATCTCCGAGTTGGAAATGGAGCAAGAGTTGCTGCATTAGCTATAGGAGATTATTGTTTAGCTTTACCTTCTGGTTTATCGTTGATTTTAAAAGACTGTTATTTTGTGCCATCTATTACTAAAAACATTATTTTTATTTCTTGTTTGGACAAGTGTGGATTTTCATTTATGATAAAGGACAACTGTTGTTCTATTTATTTAAATGATATGTTTTATGCTAGTGCACAAATGATTAATGTCTTTATGTATTAAATCTTGATATGCCTATCTATAACATAAATACTAAAAGGATTAAGAATAATGATTCTAATCCAACTTATCTCTTGCATTGTCGCTTGGGCCACATAAACGAGAAACGCATATCAAAACTTCATAAGGATGGAGTTTTGGATTCATTTGATTTTGAATCATATGAAACATGCGAGTCTTGTTTAATGAGCAAGATGACTAAAGCCCCTTTCAAGGGACATGTTGAAAGGGCAAATGTTTTATTGGGACTAATACATAGTGATGTATGTGGGCCAATAAGTACACAAGATAGAGGTGGTTTTCAATACTTCGTTACATTTGCTGATGACCTTAGTATATATGTGTATGTGTACCTAATGAAGCATAAGCATGAAACCTTTGAAAAGTTCAAAGATTTCAAGAATGAAGTACAAAACCAACTTGGCAAAAATATCAAAATCCTTCGATCAGATCGATGAGGTGAATACTTAAACCAAGAGTTTCCTGACTATCTAAAGGAGTGTGGGATAGTCCCACAACTCACTCCTCCGTATACTCCACAATGGAATGATGTATCCGAGAGGAGAAATCGAACCTTGTTGGACATGGTTAGGTCAATGATGAGTCATGCAGATCTTCCAATATCCTTTTGGGGACATGCTTTAGAAACAGCAATATTTATACTGAACCGTGTTCCATCTAAATCAGTGGAAAAGACACCATATGAGATATGGACTGGGAAGCGTCCTAGTATGTCTTTTATGAAGATTTGGGGTTGTGAGGCTTTCGTTAGACGTCACACTACTAACAAACTTGGACCCAAATCTGATAAGTGTTTATTTTTGGGGTATCCTAAGGAAACGAAAGGATACTATTTCTATTATCCCACCGAGAACAAAGTAGTTGTTGCTCGGACTGGTGTCTTTCTTGAAAGAGAATTTATGTCTAGAAAAACAAGTGGGAGACAAATAGAACTTAGTGAAGTTCAACCACAAGAAAACATTGAACATGATATTGAGATGGAAACAGAGCAGACACCACAAGATGTTGTGGATAAAGTGCCTACTCAAGAGACACAAGCCCAGCGTAGGTCTGTAAGAGAACACCGGGAGCCACAGAGATATGGATTTCTTGTGACTCAACAATGTGACTTACTACTTATTGATGAGGATGAGCCGTCATCTTATCAACAAGCTATAATGGGCACTGATTCTGAGAAATGGCAAGAGGCCATGAAATCTGAGATGGAATCCATGTATGCAAACCAAGTATGGACTTTAGTTGACCCACCTGAAGGGGTACGACCCATAGGGTGCAAATGGATTTTCAAGAAAAAGACCGACATGGATGGTAAGTACAAACCTATAAAGGTCGACTGGTCGCAAAAGGTTTCAAACAAATTCATGGTATTGATTATGATGAAACTTTTTCACCAGTTGCCATGGTTAAATCCATTAGGATCTTACTTGCAATAGCTACATTTCATGATTATGAAATCTGGCAGATGGATGTCAAAACAGCTTTCCTTAATGGAAATATGCTTGAGGATGTGTACATGACACAACCCGAGGGTTTTGTCGATCCAAAGGATGCTGGAAAGATATGCAAGCTACAACGATCCATTTATGGATTGAAGCAAGCTTCTCGGAGTTGGAATCTTCGTTTTGATGATGCAGTCAAAGAGTTTGGTTTCATCAAAAACGTAGATGAACCTTGTGTCTACAAGAAGGTCAGTGGGAGCATAATTATCTTCCTAATATTGTATGTAGATGACATACTTCTAATTGGGAATGATATCCCAGCCTTACAATCTGTAAAGATTTGGCTAGGGAATTGCTTTTCTATGAAAGACTTGGGTGAAGCCACCTATGTATTAGGAATCAAGATCTATAGAGATAGATCAAGAAGATTACTTGGCCTAAGTCAAAGTACATACATAGACAAAGTGCTAAAACGGTTTAGCATGCAAGAATCAAAGAAAGGATTCATTCCTATGACACATGGAATTTATCTCTCGAAGGAACAGTGTCCTTCAACACTAGATGAGAGACAACGCATGAGTAAGATTCCATATGCGTCAGCTATTGGATCTATCATGTATGCCATGATATGTACTCGTCCCGATGTTTCGTATGCTTTGAGCATGACGAGCAGATATCAAGTTGATCCAGGTGAAAGTCACTGGATTGCAGTCAAGAATATCCTGAAGTACTTGAGAAGAACTAAGGATACATTCTTGATTTATGGAGGTGAGGAAGAGCTCAATGTAATTGGTTACACTGATGCAAGTTTCCAAACCGACAAAGATGATTTTCGATCGCAATCAGGATATGTGTATTGCCTAAATGGAGGTGCTGTGAGCTGGAAGAGTTCAAAGCAAGAGACAGTAGCCGATTCTACAACGGAAGCTGAGTACATTGCTGCCTCAGATGCAGCAAAGGAAGCTGTTTGGATCAGGAAGTTCATTTCTGAACTTGGAGTGGTGCCTAGAATTAAAGATCCGATAGAACTCTATTGTGACAACAATGGAGCGATCACATTGGCTAAGGAACCTAGATCTCACCAAAGATCCAAGCACATACTTCGGCGCTTTCATTTCATTCGAGAAATCGTTGAAAGGGGAGATGTTAAAATATGCAAAGTACCAACAGATGATAATGTATCTGACCCATTGACGAAGCCACTATCACAGCAGAAGCATGATCGTCGTACTAGATCTCTAGGCATTAAGTATATGTCTGATTGGTCTTAGTGCAAGTGGGAGATTTGTTGGGATATGCCCTAAGACAAGTCATTAGATGATTGTTTAAGACATACAATGTTTTATGATTTTATAAATGACAAATCATTATTATATATTATTCGAATATCTGTGCAATATGAATTGATATATAAGTTAATGTCCTTAGAATAATATTGTATTATTCTTAAAGATTGTCCCTAGTCAAGTATTATCATGAATAAGGATAATGATAATGCATTGAGACTAGTATGTTTTGATTGATGAATTGTTCATGGATATGAGATATCAAATCAACACATGTGTACATGTTAGAGAACAATGTATTGGACAGACCCACTGTGAGACCCCGATATCTCAATATACTAATAGGTGCGATTAAGAGAACTAAACATTCATATGAATAAATCAGAGTAAAGAGTCATGTTGATTTTCCTGAGCTTAAGGAATACAGTAGCAAAAGTTTCAAAAGGGATTTCACAAATTCCTACAAAAGGTGCTACATTATAGTCTTATTCTACCACAAGTAGAAGCTATATAAAATTTTCTCAAATCTTGTAGCTAATCCCGTAATTCTCCTTACAGCTCAGCTTCTCAACCCCGACCCTGGTTCTCAACATCAAAAGCACCTACAAAGACAACCCCCAACACATGAGCATATCACAATTCATATTCAACATAATATGAAAATAAGGCGTAAATGCACAATCATAAAATACAAATCACTTCCTGTATTTCCATCGCATTTACAATGCCCACTGGTTGTCCCTGTACCATGATTCATAATATAACACATTATATGAATGTATGGTTTCACAAATGAATGTCATGACATTTCCTCTTTTTCTTGAGTCAGTCATCATCGGTTATTTTAATACTTCTCCGCTTTTATAATCTCAAAACAAGCGGTATCTCATCCTCGCTTCTTTATACTAGCGGTATCTCATCCTCGCTCAGTATAGTATATACCCGCCTCCATGTGCAAGCGAGCCTCCCCCCTCCCGCTCCACATTTTTAGCGGTAAAGCGTAAGCATTAACACCTTAACCGTGATCGCCCTGACTCGTGGAATACATCTCTTTATCCCACATCACAATATGCAACAACAATGCATAATATGCAACAACAATGCATAATAACATGTATCAACTCAATAATGCATCACATTGCATTCATCATGTGTCATGCAGACAAAACATAAATACATGTTACCGTTGGGATGCCCGTACGTCGCTTACGTACCTTTCCAAAAAGTAGTGTGTGGTGGGACTCTATCCCCTGCGTTGTGTAGCCGTCTGTGAAGGCTCTACACCAGTGTACAACACAATATTAGATGCCAATATATGATCCAAAATCAAAAATCCAACAAAAAAAACAATATTTCAAAATTTTGCTTCTGGCGATCGATCGCTACCCCTTGGCGATCGATCGCCAAACTCCACTGTCCCATGGCGATCGATCGCGCCTTTCATGGCGATCGATCGCGTGGCTTTGATTTTGGCTACTGGACCTCGGCGATCGATCGCGCCCTTTGTGGAGATCGATCGCCACTTGGTCTGTGCGCGATAATTTTCCAGAATGTTCAACACCGATATTCACACCTTTCATTCTAACATGTAAGACATACAACATGCCAAGACCAACATGCTAGTATTTAAAATACATTACCCTGAGTGTATTTACATCAAGATTGTACCCCAACCACAAACTCACATGCATTAAAAACACCCATGAACATCAGTACTCATCCAACATTTTCTGGAAACAGGGCATTGTCTTCCTGCCCAGATTTTTGAGTACACATTTTCAAGCAATGAAATCTACCACATAAGTCATGCAATTTGCTCGAATAAAAATGCCAAGGGTTTCACCAAACTACCATGCATATTTCCACATCGAAGGTTCATTCAAAAACCCTTCTACCATGCATAATACCACCCCTTCAATATCACTCCCAGATCACATATTTCCAGAAAACAGGGGAAAAATATCTACCCAGATTTTCGAACACCATACTTTACATGCTTAAATCTACCACATAAAACATGTAATGTGCTCAAGGAAAAATACTGGAAGCTTCATAAACACACCATAAATGAACATGAATCGAAGGTTTAACGAAACCTAACCTAACATGCCATTTCTCACACTAAACAAAGTATGAACTCAACAACAAAAACTTCAAACCCAGAAATGGTTTCTCACCCCTTTTGGCTCCGATTTTTGCAAGCTTTCCAAGCAAGAAAAATGGTGGATCTCCTCTTGTTTTCCCTTACCAGATGTTGGACGAAAAAGTTGGAAAGAATGGAGTGATTTCAGTTATGACAAGGTGGAGTGAGAGGTAAGGGAAAAGGTATGGGCAAGCTGCAGCTGGCAGCAGGGTATGGGTCAAGGGGGGGTGGTTTGTGGTGGGTTTATGTGATGTGTTATGTTTTGGTCCCGGTATTTCGCACGATGTATTAAAATATCCTCACATGATATTTTATAGTATTTTCTCATTAAAATACTTCAATTCCCATTTAAAATATACTTTACCAAAACGATTAACACACACCCCAAATTAAACATGCCACAATCCCCAAAATCCCAACATGTAACACATGCACCCTCACATGCACCTCCCAATATTATTAATTCATCACAAGAATTAGTACCATAAATTTCACAACAATGATTAATGTTTAAATAACACATAATCATTTCGGGGATATCACAATACTCCCCTACTTATAGGATTTCGCCCTCGAAATCAGCATGCACTTACCCAAAATAAAATGAAACGTATCACATACCAGAAAACAGTTCTTGGTAGTGCTGCACCATGTGTCGCTCCGTCTCCCACGTGGCCTCCTCGACACCCCTACGATCCCACTGAACTTTGACCATAGGTATAACTTTGTTTCTCAGTCTGCGATCTGCCCTATCCAAAATCCTGATAGGCCGCTCCACATAGGAAACATCGGACTCAATCTGAACCTCAGAAGGCTGTAACACATGTGAAGGGTCCGGCTCATACTTCCTCAGCATAGACACATGGAATACATCGTGTATACCCGACAGAGAAGGCGGTAAAGCCAAACGGTACGCCAGAGTACCCACACGCTGTAAGATCTCATACGGCCCCACGTATCTAGGAGACAACTTCCCCCCGCATACCAAACCGTACCACACCCCTGAAGGGTGAGATCTTAAGAAAAACTCTGTCGCCCAACTGAAACTCCAACGGTCTCCGCCGCTGATTGGCATATGCTGCCTGTCTATCCTGAGCTGCCTTCATCTTTCGTCTGATAACCTTAACTTTCTCTTCCATTTCCTGAACCAACTCTGGTCCTCCAACCGACTTACGGTCCAAGTCATCCCAACACAAGGGTGACCTACAACGCCTACCATAGAGGGCCTCAAAAGGAGCCATCTGTATACTTGCCTGGTAGCTGTTGTTGTAAGAGAACTCCACCAAGGCTATCAAGTCCTGCCATGATATGTCGAACTCTAACACACAAGCTCTCAACATATCCTCGAGCGTCTGTATCGTACGCTCAGTCTGTCCGTCCGTCTGAGGGTGATAGGCTGTGCTCAGCCTCAACTCCGTACCTAGAGCTTTCTGCAGACCTTCCCAAAAGTGAGATGTGAACCGTGGATCTCGATCAGACACTATCGAAACAGGAATCCCGTGTAGTCTCACTATATCTCTGACATATAACTGTGCCATCCTCAAGTGCGTATATGTCATACAGTAAGGAATGAAATGAGCCACTTTAGTCAATCTGTCCACGACTACCCAGATGGCATCAAAACCCGAAACAGTCCTCGGTAAGTGGGTCACGAAGTCCATCGACACGTGCTGCCACTTCCACTCGGGTATCTCCAAACTCCTTAGTTCACCTCCAGGCCTCTGCCTCTCAGCCTTCACATGTTGACAAATCAAACAGCGCTTGACAAATGAGGTGACATCTTGTTTCATACGCCTCCACCAGAACTGGTTGCGTAGATCCTTATACATCTTCTTCCCGCCTGGGTGAACACTCATCCTACTGCAATGAGCTCGCTGTAAGATACCCTGGCGCAACTCGGGTGTATTTGGAACCACCCATCTATCGCCAAGTCTCAAAGAACCGTCCTCAGCCACTCTGAATCTCGATGGCTGATCTGAATGGACCACTGACATCCATCTCTGAATCTCTGCATCGGTCCCCTGAGCCTTCCTGATGTGATCATAAATAACCGGCTCAGCTAGCAAGGTCAAAACCTGTACTGGTGAAGTAGACACATCGTAATCGAATCCCAAATGGCAGTAGGAGCCCAACATAGCCGATAGGTACATGGCATCCTCTGCTGTGCTCCTCACCTTCCGACTCAAGGCGTCGGCTGTCAAGTTTGCTTTCCCGGGATGGTATAGGATTTCACAATCATAATCCTTCAATAGATCCATCCATCTCCTCTGTCTCATGTTCAGCTCAGCCTGTGTAAACAAGAACTTCAGGCTTTTGTGATCAGTGAAGATGGTGAATGAGGTACCGTATAAGTAGTGTCGCCATATCTTTAAGGCGAAAACTATAGCTGCCAATTCCAGATCATGGACTGGATACCTCGTCTCATGTGGCTTCAACTGTCTCGAAGCATAAGCCACTACATGTCTGTCCTGCATCAGTACGCATCCTAAGCCCTGTAGCGATGCGTCGGTATAAAGAACAAATCCTTTGTTCTCCTTGGGAATCACAAGAACTGGTGCAGTAGTCAGTCTGTGTTTCAATTCCCGGAAACTCTGCTCACAAGCCTCTGACCAACAAAAAGAGACTCCCTTCTGAGTCAGCTGTGTAAGTGGTTTGGCGATCTTTGAGAAACCCTCGACGAAACGTCGATAATAGCCAGCCAACCCAAGAAAACTCCGAATCTCACTGACTGAAGTAGGGGTAGACCAATCCATAACTGCCTCTATCTTCCTCGGGTCTACTGATATCCCTTCTCGTGATATAATATGGCCCAAGAATGCAACACTGCTCAGCCAAAACTCACACTTGCTGAGTTTGGCGTACAACTGATGATCTCTGAGGATCTGGAGCACTATCCTCAGATGATTGGCATGATCCTCCTCACTCCTTGAATAGACGAGGATGTCATCAATGAATACGATCACAAACTGATCGAGGTACTCCTGAAATACTCTGTTCATCAGGCTCATAAAAACTGCAGGTGCATTTGTCACACCGAAAGGCATCACCAAGAACTCATAGTGTCCATATCGAGTTCTAAAAGCCGTCTTTTGAACATCACCAGTTCTAACCCGTACCTGATGATAGCCTGACCTCAAGTCTATCTTCGAGTACACCTCTGTACCCTGAAGCTGGTCGAACAGATCATCAATCCTCGGGAGTGGATATCTGTTCTTCACTGTAGCCTTGTTCAATTGCCTGTAGTCAATGCACAGACGCATTGATCCATCCTTCTTTTCACGAACAAGACTGGTGCACCCCAAGGCGATACACTAGGACGAATGTATCCCTTGTCAAGGAGCTCCTGTAACTGTACCTTTAGTTCCCTCAGCTCTGCCGGTGCCATCCTGTATGGGGCACGAGAAATGGCTGATGTCCCCGGTAACAGCTCAATAGCAAACTCAACATCCCTGACAGGCGGAAATCCCGGAATCTCATCTGGGAACACATCAATGAACTCCGCCACAACTGGAATGTCCTCGGCTCTCACTTCTTTTTCCTCAGATACATCCACCGCATAAATGATGTAACCGGTGTGGCCGCGCTCCAATAACCGCGACATCTTAACCGCTGAGATCACTGGAATCCTTGGACGAGAGCCGTCCCCATAAAAAGTCCACTGGAACCCCTGATCAGATTGAAAACGAACAGTCCTCTGCCGACAGTCTACCACAGCTCGGTATCTGCTCAACACATCAATGCCGATAATACAGTCAAAGTCTGCCATCTCTAACTGAATCAGATCAGCCCTCAGATCATTGCCCTCAAAATAAATGAGGCAATCAGACAACAGCCGATCCGCAATCACATGCTTCCCCGTGGGTGTCGAGACCATGAGAGGCGTGGGCAACAGAGACGAGCACAAGTGGTGTCTCTCCACAAAAACAACAGACACAAAAGAATGAGAAGCACCTGTATCTACCAAAATAAATGCAGGGTACGTAAATAAATGACACGTACCAGCAATGACCTCCTCTGGGGCTGCCTCAGCCTGCTCCCTAGTCAGTGCGTACACCTGACCCTGCGGTGGTCCTGCCGCCTGACCTCCTTGCGGTCGAGGCGCAAACTGCTGTCTCGGTGGTGCCCTCCCAGCATCAAATCTTGGCCTATTCGGCCCTGAGTCTGTCTGACTTGCCCGATTGGGGCAGTTCCTAGCTAAGTGGCCCACCTTGCCACAAACATAACAGCCTCGGCAGTCACGTGACAAGTGAAATCCTCCACAGCGGTCACACCTGTCCCCTCCTGCCTTACTCCCCTGTGTAGGTCCTCGATTGCTCTGTTTCTGACTCTGAGATTTCTTCCCGCTAAATCTGGAAGATGATGAGGCTCCACGAGTCTTGAACTGATCTCCTCGTGGTTTCAAACTATCAGCAACAGGCCTCTGTGATGGTACTGGAGGGGGTACAACATCCTTGTATGCTCCCACTGCAATTTCCGCTAACTCTGCCCATGTCAGGGCGTCATCAAAAGAGCTAGGGTTGTTGGAGATAACCCGGTCAAATAGTTCTGGCCTGAGTCCTTTCATGAAATGCCTCATCTTTGCATGGCTGCTCACAGCAATATGGGGGACATACCTCAACAGTGAGGAATACTGCAAGGCAAAGTCTGAAACTGACATGTTTCCCTGCTTCAAATTAGTGAATTCGTCCTCTTTGACTTGTCTAGCAGCGGCAGAAAAATACCGGTTAAGAAACCGGGTCCTGAATACAGTCCAGTCTACTACCATGCCCTGAGCTCTCAGCTCCACCACAGTGGTCTTCCACCACATAGAAGGCTTCTTCGCCATCTGAAATTTGGCTAACCTCAGCCATGCGGTACGTGCACAGGGCGCAGTCACAAGTATCTGCTCTATCCGTTCTAGCCACTCTTCGGCCCCTTCTCCAGATTCGGTCCCCTCAAACATGGGTGGACGGAAATTCAGAAACTGTGTCAAACTGAGCTCCCCCGGGTAATAACACCTGTGCACTGGGCTCTATTCCCACAGCAGGTGGCGGTAAAGGATTCACATGAGCAACACTAGCATTCATACTGCCCATATCCCCTACCTCTTCATTGAGGTTCTCCGGGTTAATAGCCGCCATGCTGCAACACAAGAGTTAACAACAATACCAAAAGCAGTTCATAGTATAAGCCGTTAGATAACAAGAGTATCATATCCAAAAGCATGTTAGTATAATACTTATACCACAATATGCATCACATGCATAACATGCCCAACAATGAATACCTAGCCAACTTGTCTCTAAAGGCTACCCTTCACTCTTCCCTGGTTATCTAACCACTGCTCTGATACCACTAAATGTGAGACCCCGATATCTCAATATACTAATAGGTGCGATTAAGAGAACTAAACATTCATTGAATAAATCAGAGTAAAGAGTCATGTTGATTTTCCTGAGCTTAAGGAATACAGTAGCAAAAGTTTCAAAAGGGATTTCACAAATTCCTACAAAAGGTGCTACATTATAGTCTTATTCTACCACAAGTAGAAGCTATATAAAATTTTCTCAAATCTTGTAGCTAATCCCGTAACTCTCCTTACAGCTCAGCTTCTCAACCCCGACCCTGGTTCTCAACATCAAAAGCACCTACAAAGACAACCCCCAACACATGAGCATATCACAATTCATATTCAACATAATATGAAAATAAGGCGTAAATGCACAATCATAAAATACAAATCACTTCCTGTATTTCCATCGCATTTACAATGCCCACTGGTTGTCCCTGTACCATGATTCATAATATAACACATTATATGAATGTATGGTTTCACAAATGAATGTCATGACATTTCCTCTTTTTCTTGAGTCAGTCATCATCGGTTATTTTAATACTTCTCCGCTTTTATAATCTCAAAACAAGCGGTATCTCATCCTCGCTTCTTTATACTAGCGGTATCTCATCCTCGCTCAGTATAGTATATACCCGCCTCCATGTGCAAGCGAGCCTCCCCCCTCCCGCTCCACATTTTTAGCGGTAAAGCGTAAGCATTAACACCTTAACCGTGATCGCCCTGACTCGTGGAATACATCTCTTTATCCCACATCACAATATGCAACAACAATGCATAATATGCAACAACAATGCATAATAACATGTATCAACTCAATAATGCATCACATTGCATTCATCATGTGTCATGCAGACAAAACATAAATACATGTTACCGTTGGGATGCCCGTACGTCGCTTACGTACCTTTCCAAAAAGTAGTGTGTGGTGGGACTCTATCCCCTGCGTTGTGTAGCCGTCTGTGAAGGCTCTACACCAGTGTACAACACAATATTAGATGCCAATATATGATCCAAAATCAAAAATCCAACAAAAAAAACAATATTTCAAAATTTTGCTTCTGGCGATCGATCGCTACCCCTTGGCGATCGATCGCCAAACTCCACTGTCCCATGGCGATCGATCGCGCCTTTCATGGCGATCGATCGCGTGGCTTTGATTTTGGCTACTGGACCTCGGCGATCGATCGCGCCCTTTGTGGAGATCGATCGCCACTTGGTCTGTGCGCGATAATTTTCCAGAATGTTCAACACCGATATTCACACCTTTCATTCTAACATGTAAGACATACAACATGCCAAGACCAACATGCTAGTATTTAAAATACATTACCCTGAGTGTATTTACATCAAGATTGTACCCCAACCACAAACTCACATGCATTAAAAACACCCATGAACATCAGTACTCATCCAACATTTTCTGGAAACAGGGCATTGTCTTCCTGCCCAGATTTTTGAGTACACATTTTCAAGCAATGAAATCTACCACATAAGTCATGCAATTTGCTCGAATAAAAATGCCAAGGGTTTCACCAAACTACCATGCATATTTCCACATCGAAGGTTCATTCAAAAACCCTTCTACCATGCATAATACCACCCCTTCAATATCACTCCCAGATCACATATTTCCAGAAAACAGGGGAAAAATATCTACCCAGATTTTCGAACACCATACTTTACATGCTTAAATCTACCACATAAAACATGTAATGTGCTCAAGGAAAAATACTGGAAGCTTCATAAACACACCATAAATGAACATGAATCGAAGGTTTAACGAAACCTAACCTAACATGCCATTTCTCACACTAAACAAAGTATGAACTCAACAACAAAAACTTCAAACCCAGAAATGGTTTCTCACCCCTTTTGGCTCCGATTTTTGCAAGCTTTCCAAGCAAGAAAAATGGTGGATCTCCTCTTGTTTTCCCTTACCAGATGTTGGACGAAAAAGTTGGAAAGAATGGAGTGATTTCAGTTATGACAAGGTGGAGTGAGAGGTAAGGGAAAAGGTATGGGCAAGCTGCAGCTGGCAGCAGGGTATGGGTCAAGGGGGGGTGGTTTGTGGTGGGTTTATGTGATGTGTTATGTTTTGGTCCCGGTATTTCGCACGATGTATTAAAATATCCTCACATGATATTTTATAGTATTTTCTCATTAAAATACTTCAATTCCCATTTAAAATATACTTTACCAAAACGATTAACACACACCCCAAATTAAACATGCCACAATCCCCAAAATCCCAACATGTAACACATGCACCCTCACATGCACCTCCCAATATTATTAATTCATCACAAGAATTAGTACCATAAATTTCACAACAATGATTAATGTTTAAATAACACATAATCATTTCGGGGATATCACACCCACCATGAGAATGCTACATGGATAATTATATGAGTGTCATAAGCAATTCTCATAGTGATAATAATGTATGTAATCCTTACGACTTGAGATCATCAGAGATCCCAACATAAGGAGTTATGTATCTTGATATTGTCAAACGTTACCTGTAACAGGGTAAACTATAAAGGCAGCTATTGGATATACTACGAATTATGTAGAGGGATGTTGATTGATCAAGATAGGATTTGTCCCTCCTATATAACAGAAGAAGTGTTTGGGCCCTTGATCAAGTAAGACTAAAATGCATGGCCATGCTCGGATGAGTCGATATGTGATATCGAGCTTATTCGTTTATTCTAGTTCTACTTGGGGATCAAGAAATAAAGATTGAATATACGAGTATGACAATATCCATGACTCGTGTTCAATCTAAACACATAGGACAAAGGGATTAAGTTACATGGTTAATATTATCATAGTCCACAGGTTATGTCGAGTCAATGACATTCTTGTAACTTGGGTAGCTTTGATGTGTTGCTAGATACCGCTCATTGCTTGTGACATAAAATTAGATTTTATGTCACTGCCAAGGTTGCAAGATCCTAACGGGTCACACAAAAGATTAAATCGATAAAGGGAAATATAATTCATTGGATGGATTAAGTTGATTAGGAAGAGTCCTAATCATATAATAATAATATATGATATTATTGTATGGACCGAACATATATATATATTGGATATATATATATATAAGGTTGCTATATATATATATGGGTAATTGATTATAATGGGCTTTGATGTGGTTTTGAGAAAACCTAAGCTTAATGATATTCGGCGCCTATATATACAAGAGTATTAGGTTTACGTAGAAATAGACGTTAATTGTGAATTAACTAAAACCCTTAACCTAGCAGCCGCACGTCACTGTGTAGCTCGTCCCCTTCTCTGTTGAATAACAACTCTAGCAATTTGTTATTCAACTTCCTTTGTCGATTTGATCGTGGATACCGTAGAGGCAGAGGTGCACCATCTTTGCTCCTGACTCGAGGAACACGTTGGACGCTTGCTGCAAGGAGGATTCTGCTCAAACACGCAACAAGGGTATGATTCTCTTTACACCCCGATATGATTTACTCCGTATAGGTCCATGGTTAGGGAATCCAAATTTTATTTCCGCTGCGCATTGCATGTTGGATTCCTTACAATTGTTTCGTCATCTCTGACAGGTACTGACGAGGAGAAGCTCCTTAGGATTTTGAGGGCGCACAAGCAAGCCTTTGGATGGAAAGTGGCGGACATAAAAGGAATAAGCCCATCGATGTGCATGCATAAAATTTTGATGGAGGATACTTACAAGCCGTTGGTGCAACCACAATGCCATTTGAATTCAAAGATGCAATAGGTAGTCAAGGCGGAAGTTATTAAGCTACTCGAAGCAGGAATCATATCTCAGATAGTGCATGGGTAAGTCCGGTGCAATGTGTACCAAAGAAAGGAGGTATGACTGTTATTACCAATGAAAATAATGAATTAATACCTACTAGAACAGTCAATGGTTGGAGAGTCTGTTTTGACTATAGAAAACTTAATGAAGCTACACATAAGGGCCACTTCCCCCTTCCCTTCATTGATCAAATGATAGAGAGACTAGCTGAGTATGATTATTATTGCTTCCTAGATGGTTATTCGAGATATAATCAGATAGCAATTGCACCTGAGGACCAAGAGAATACCACATTCACTTGTCCTTATGGTACAAGAAGGTATAGTCTTGGGCCATAAAATATCCCAAAAGGATATTGAAGTGGACCGAACAAAGGTACAAGTGATACAAGAACTACCTCCACTTGTATCAGTGAAGGGAATACGTAGTTTTCTAGGCCACACTGGTTTCTATAGACGATTTATTAAGGACTTTTCTAAAATTTCTAAACATTTATCTCATTTGTTGACTAAAGAAGCACCATTTGACTTTAATGCTGAGTGTTTGCAGGCATTTGAGACACTAAAGGAAATATTGGTAACAACACCTGTTTTGATAGCTGTCGTGTAAAAATCCTTTATCGCAAGCGCACGGTAGTCAAGTTTTAGTATAAAAGATGTCGAACCCACAGAGATTGAATATATAGTTAAATCTAAGTACTGAATTAAAATAATCTTTGCTTTATTTAGAGAATTGAATGGTTGAGTATTTTATGCAAATCGTAAAAATCAATTAACTAACAATGATCAAATATTGAGTTGGGAAGAAATCACTTAGAGACGAATCTAGGAGTACGATTTCACTTGTTCATCCACTACACTTATCATTCCTTGATTTCAATATTATGGATTTTCCTAGTTTACTAGCCGAGAATTCTTATTTATTTTCTACTCCCTCTCTCGAGTGTTAAGCAGAAGTAATCATCTAACATCAATCTTGATATCTCTATCAAAGATCAATTATCAAACAATTGTAAATGCACAGTAATTCCTTTAACGACTTCTATGGAGTTATAGGCCTCTCGAACAATATAACTTCCACGATATGAATCCCTTCTTTCCTATTCACAACCCCCTATCTCGAGTGATAGATCACAAATATAACACCATTCAATCCATGGTCAGTAGATTAAAAGCATTAAGAACAGGAAAACATAAATAAACCATATGGAAATCCAAATACTTCAATCAATTCATTATAAGCGTAGTTTCAAAACAAGCTACATCGTCTCCTAGAAAAATAGAATTAGCTCGTGCTAGAATGAATTAAACACATAGACATGTTTGAATAATTCATAAAAACTGATAAAATTTTAGAAATACAAAACGATTTAGAAGCTATTCTTCGTTCTCCGATGAACGCCGCCGACTCGTGATGATATCTCTACTTTTTGCTCCGACCTGTCGTCGTTTATTTTCTCATTCTCCAACCCTAGCCTCCTCCTTCTCTATCTCTCAATGTGTCTTTTTTTTGAATCCCTTCCCTCGTTCTTTGTCAATCCCCTTTTTTAAGTCCCGTGCATCAGATAAGGAAAGCAGCCAGAATTTACAAAATTCTTGTGGCGTAAATATGCCACTAAACTGGCGTAACTACGCTTGATGATGTGTTAGGTCCCTGGCTTCCCGCATGACTGGCGTAACTACACCACACAAATGGCGTAACAACGCCTCAACTGGCGTAACTACGCCCCACAAATGGCGTAACTACGCCTCTTCAAAATCTCAAAAGTCGTAGCATTGGCGTAGCTACGCCTGAATCAGGCGTAGTTACGCAAAACGTAACTCTTCAAAGGTTGAATTGTCGTGGCCTTGGCGTCTTTACGCCTGATGCTTTGATGGAAACCTTATACTTTTGACTTCAATTCATCCTTTCAATCTGCCATTTGCACCCTTTTAGTCCACAGATCATGTAATTACCTGGATTCCTGCAAGACAAAACAGAACAAACCAAAAGCGTAATTCTGATCGAAAACTAGAACTAAACCATGTAAAATAAGAAGAAATATAAGTGTATAAAATACACTTATCAATAGCACCTGACTGGGATCTGCCATTTGAGTTGATGTGTGATGCTAGTGACACAGCTGTCGGAGCGGTATTGGGACAAAGAAGGAATGGGGTATTTCATACTATTTACAATGCTAGTAGAACTTTAAATGAGGCACAACAAAACTATGCCACCACTGAGAAAGAACTTCTAGCAGTAGTATTTGCTTTTGATAAGTTTCACTCTTATCTTTCTCTATCAAAAGTAATTGTGTATACTGATCACTCGGCACTCAAATATCTTCTTGCTAAAAAAGACGCTAAACCACGTTTAATCCGATGGATTCTTTTATTGCAAGAATTTGACTTAGAAATTAATAAGAGGGGTGCAGAGAACGTAGTGGCAGATCATTTATCTAGGATTGATAATGAGAGTGAGAAACATGATAATGAAGTGGAAGAAATCAACAAAACATTTCCTAATGAACAACTTTTTCAAGTTCTTGCACTACCTTGGTATGCCGATTTTGCAAATTATCTGGTTAGCGGTATCCTCCCACAAATGACCTTTTATCAAAAGAAGAAATTCTTATCTGATGTTAAACACTACATGTGGGAAGAACCATTGTTGTTCAAGGTCTGTGCAGACAATATGATCAGGAGGTGTATTCCAGAAGTGAAGATGGCATCCATCCTGAGCCACTGTCACGATCGCGAGGTAGGTGGACACATGGGTCCAACCAAAACTGCTGCGAAGGTACTTGAATCCGGCTTCTATTGGCCTACATTATTTAAATGTGCATACATGTACGTTTCTATGTGTGATAAATGTCAAGGGATGAGTAACATTTCTAGGAGGCATAAAATGCCCCTAAACAGTATTCTGGAATGTGAATTGTTTGATGTTTGGGGCATAGATTCTATGGGACCATTTCTTAATCCGTGTTCAAATTATTATATACTTGTTGTTGTTGATTATGTGTCAAAGTGGGTTGAAGCTGAAGCTTTACGCACTAATGATGCTAGAGTGGTGCTGAAATTTTTGAAAAAAAACATTTTCTCGATTTGGCACCCTTCGAGCAATCATTAGTGATGGTGGGTCACATTTTTGCAACAAACTTTTTGAAAAACTTTTGAGCAAATATGGTGTTACCCACAAGGTTGCAACACCTTACCACCCACAAACTTGAGGACAAGTAGAAGTTTCTAATAGAGAAGTGAAGCAAATTTTGAAAAAAAACTGTCAATCTGTCTAGAAAAGATTGATCTTTGAGGTTAGATGATGTTCTATTGGCGTATATAACTTTTTTAAAACACCAACTGGTACAATATCATATAGGTTAGTTTTTGGAAAATCATGTCATCTTTCGGTAGAACTTGAACATAAGACAGATTGGGCAATCAAAAGTCTAAATTTTGATTTAACGGTTGCAAGTGATAAACGTCTTCTACACTTAAACGAAATGGAAGAGTTTAGGAACCAAGCTTATGAGAATGCCAAGATCTAAAAAGACAAGACCAAAAAGTGGCACGATGCTCGGCTAAGTCAGCGAGATTTCCAAGAAGAAGACCTGGTTCTGCTATTCAACTCCAGATTGAGGCTCTTCCCAGGTAAGTTAAAATCTAGATGGTATGGCCGTTTTACAGTAACTAGAGTATTCCCATCCGCTGCCATCGAGATCAGCGATCCAACTAAGGGAACATTCACAGTCAATGGACAAAGACTGAAGCACTATAATGGGCATGATTTCAGTCCGCTCACCACGGTCCATTTTGACTCCTAAGCGTAATTGGTAAAACGTCCAGCTTGGGACTATGAATCAAGAACTAATTTTTTTCTTTTCTCCCTCTCTTTCGTTTTTAATTTTTAGTTAGTTTTTGTTTTAATTGCAAATTTTTTCCGAGGATTTACTCCGTGTGTCGATTTTGCGGAGTGGGTGGAGAAGAACTACTCCCGGGAGAATAAGTGTTGATTTTTAGAGAAAAAATAATAATAAAATAATTTTTTGGGCAGTGTATTTTGGCAATCGATCGCCATAAACTCGCGATCGATCGCGGCTTTTGGAAAAAAGAAAAAAAACTGAAGGTTATCGCGATCGATCGGCAAAACACCACGATCAATCGCGCCCTTCCAGAAAATTCTCGCGATCGATCGCCAACAATGAAGATCGATAACGAGGAGAAATTTTTTGTTTTTTATCAGATTCAAACACACTAAATTTTTTTTTTTTCGAAACCCTCCCCTATTTTCCCCAAATTTCACCCCCTTTTCACCAATACTCCCCAAATTCTTCCCCTTTTCTTCCAATTTTCGAAAATAATCCTCAAATCTAACATCAAATTTCAATTTTTCACAGGTATTGTAAAGGGAGAAGCAACCTACACTTCAATTGGAAGCCATGAAAAGCTAAAAACTACCACATCTCCAAGCTTCGAATTTTTGAGGTATTTTAGCTTGGTTCTACATGACCTATGAATTGTGCTCAGGTTAGTGTTTGGGGTGTGAAAAAAATAAGAATTTAAAATTTCGATTGGGTGAAGTTGGGATTGTTGTTCTTGATAAGTTTGGGGGAAAGTAGAAAAGCTAATTTTGGAGAGTTTGGGGTAGTAATCTTGCCAATAAATTGGGTGTTAGAATATTGCACTTGAATTGGATATTGTTGTCGTGGGAATTGTGGTGGATACTTTGTTAAGGTATGGCACCCAAAAGGAAACAAATGCAAGTAGCTTCATCGTCTCAAGATTTTGATTGCATTCAACTTTTGTAATGAGGCTGCTGCTGAGTTTTATGAGGTATTCCGGAAAAAACATATCATTAGAGAGCGTGGAATGGACACTAGTAGTCTTGGGTGCGCGGTGATTATGGAAGAAATACGACGTGACTGGTTCATGTTTGTCTGCCAGCCACGTGATGTGGTGGTTCCTCTTGTAAGGGAGTTCTACTCCAATCTGCAGACACAAACCCATCTTGAAACAAGCATAGTCACTGTCCGCCGACAACCTGTTCATTTCGATTCAACGGACATCAATGCCTTATACCACATGCCCAATATCACAGATGACGACTATACAGTGTATTGTAAGTCACACATTGACTATGATGCAATTCTTTCCACCATCTGTATTGAAGGCACTGAATGGCGACTGGCAGCCGATGGAAAGCCACAACTTGTATTGATTTCTGAGTTAAAAGAGGAGGCCAAGGATTGGTTCTCATTTATAGTAGCTCGAGTCATGCCATCGACTCATACATCTGAAGTCACAAAGGATCGAGCCACTCTAGTTTATGCCATAGTTACCGGATTAACTGTTGATCTTGGATGCATTGTCGAGGCATCCATCCGGAACTATACTCGTGGACCTCCCACTTCTGGCCTGCCTTGCCCTTACAATATTACATCGCTGTGCAATTATGCGGAGGTTGTCTGGTGTAGGGTCTTCCTACCTTGACATCGTCTTAATCACCTATTAGGGACTAAACATGCATTTATAACGTCTTAGGGTTTCAGTTGTAGCTTAGAGCTAGTAAAATTATGGGCCGAGAATGAAATTTTAAAAGCTAAATAATTACATTCACAAAATGAATGTTAAGATGATAGAATTATTCTACTCCTAGAGTAGATACTATCCAAAAGTTCTTGCATCCTAACTTCTTTCATGCTTCTCAAGCTCACTGCCTCAACCCGGCCCTTAGTCCATTAGTCCAGAGGTGTACCTACAGGAACAACCCATCATGAGCATATACATCGTTACTTAATAATCATAAGGAAATAGCATATAAATAAATGCATGAAAGTAATTGATAACATATACTTCCTGGTTAATCGTATTAACCCTCTTTGGTTGTCCCTGTTTCATAGTCATGCATAAAATCATTAGTTCTTGCCATAATTGATTAAACATCATACTTCACATATATGCTCTCAACAAACTATGTTAATTAGAAATGGGATTGTCCGGGTTCCATTATGACAGCGGTATAATTGGCCCCCTCGCTCGACATAACACATCATATGATACCCATCGCTACGCCTTGATAGCGGATGTATCTCTTCGTTCAGCGGATGATACCCCTCGCTACGCCTTTAGCGGATGTACCCCCTCGCTTAGCGGATGATACCCATCGCTACACCTTGATAGCGGATGTACCCCATCGCTCAGCGGATGATACCCATCGCTACACCTTGATAGCGGATGTACCCCATCGCTCATTTATGTGAGCGGCAAGACCTTCCTCGCTTGCCCATAATAACCACCGGACATTCAACCATTGTGAGACCCCGTTATCACATCAAGATATTAAGGTGCAATTTAGAGAACTAAACATACATGTGATTATATAGGAGTAATGTGCCGTGTTGATTTACCTGAGCTTTAGAGATTACAGTACCAAAATGTTCCAAAAGGAAAGACATATTTCCTATAAAGGTACTACATCATAGTCTTACTCTACTCAGTAGAAGCTATACAAAAACTCTAACATGCTAATCCTGTAGCACTCCTTACAGCTCAGCATATCAACCCCGGCCCTGGTTCTCGTCAACAAAAGCACCTACAAAGACAACCCCCAACACATGAGCATAACACAATTCATATTTAACATAATATGAAAGTAAGGCATAAATGCAAATCTTAAACACAAGCCCTTCCTGTATTTCCAGCATTTATATCGCCCATTGGTTGTCCCTGTACCATAATTCATAATAGAAACACATTATATGAATGTATGGATATGCAATGTCATGACATTCCTTTTCCCTTAAATCCTTATTCATCCTGAGCCCTTATCATTAGTACATTTTAATGCTTCTTGCTACTCCATGTAAGCGGAATTCTTCATCGCTTCCAATGGACTTTAGCGTTGCTACTCCATGTAAGCGGAATTCTTCATCGCTTTCAAATGGACTTTAGCGTAAGCCATTAAAATCCTTACTAAGATAACTTTGACTCGTGAAATACACCTCTTATATTTCACAACATACATATGCAAAAACAATGCATAAAAACATGTATCATAACCATAATGCACCACGTTGCATTCATCATGTGTCATAAAGACAAACATAAAGTACATGTTACCGTTGGGATGCCCGTACGTCGCTTACGTACCTTTCAAAAAAGTGGTGTGTTGCAGGACTCTATCCCCTGCGTTGTGTAGCTACCTGTGAAGGCTCTACACCAGTGTATAACACAATATTAGATGTCTCATTACAATCCAATATCAAAACTTTAACAAAATATAACAAATTACATTTTTCAACATTCTGGGTCTCTCGATCGATCGGCCCCTCTTCCCGATCGATCGAGAAGACGCCTAAATCAAAAACCAAGATTCTGCCTCGCTCGATCGATCGGGATGAAATGTCGATCGATCGAGACGCTCTGTTCGAGAAATACCAGTCCAGAATTCTCGAACACCTGAAATCACATCCTTAAATCTAACATGTAAAACATACAACATGCCAAAACCAACATGCTAGCAGTTACAACACACTCCCCTGAGTGTATTCATACCAAAATTACACCCCAAACATAAGCCCTCATGCTTAAACGTCGACCACTTATTCAAGCACCGGATCAACTTTTTCTGGAAACAGGGCACATTTTCATTTCCAGAATTCTTGAGCACCTCTTTACATGCTATTAAAACTAACACATATAACATAAACCGTGCTCAACTAAACATGCCATGGGTTTCACAAAACTACCAAGCATATTTTTACATCAAAGTTTCTCCAAAATATAAGCTTATCATGCATGATAACACCTCCTCAAAAACACTCCCAACCCACGTTTTCCAGAAAAACAGAGGAAATCTCTACCCAGATTTTTGAGCACTACGTTTCACAAGCTTAAATCTTCCACATAAAACATGCATCATGCTTAAGGAAAATTACAGAGAGACTCATAAAAACACCATGTAAGCATTTAAATCACAGGTTTCAAGAAACATATGCTAACATGCCGTTTTTCACCATGCTCAAAAGTAGAACCAAACCAGTTTTCCAGAAAGAAACAGGGTAGGTTTCTCACCCTACTTTGCCCCGATTTTTGAAGGATTTCCAGGCGATGGAAATGGAAGGGCTCCTCCTAAAATTGCTTAGCAGCTGCTGGATGGTATTTTGGAAGAGGAGGTTCGAAATTTGGAGTGCTGGAAAGGTGTTAAATTATTGAGCCAAGTGGAAGCATGGCCAGCTCATGCTGAGTCAAAGTATGGGTTGGGGGGGGTGGTTAAGTGTTGGGTGGTTTGATGTGTTATGTTTTGGTCCCGAATTAGCACGATGTATTTAAAATATCCCCACATGATATTTATAGTATTTTCTCAACAAAATACTTCAATTACCCTTTTGCATGCTTTACCAAAACAAACAATACACACCCCAAAAACCCAATACATGTTACATGCACCCTGAAGTAAATCTCCCCAATAAAATTTATCCAATCCCATGAATTAACACCTTAACATCACAATATAACTTAAATGATTAAAATCACATAATCATTTCGGGGATATCACAATACTCCCCTACTTATAGGATTTCGTCCCGAAATCAAACATGCTGCTAACCAGAAATAAAACAGTATATAAACGCATACCAGAAAATAACTCTGGATAATGCTGCACCATGTGTCGCTCTGTCTCCCACGTGGCCTCCTCGACACCCCTACGATCCCACTGTACCTTGATCATAGGAATAACCTTGTTCCAAAGTCTGCGGTCTGCTCTATCCAAAATCCTGATAGGCCGCTCCACATAAGAAACATCGGACTCAATCTGCACCTCAGAAGGCTGCAACACATGTGAAGGATCTGGCTCATACTTCCTTAGCATAGACACATGAAAAAACGTCGTGTATGCCAGACAGAGAGGGCGGTAAAGCCAACCGGTATGCCAGAGTACCAATACGCTGTAAGATCTCATACGGCCCTACATACCTCGGGGATAACTTCCCTCGCATCCCAAACCGTACTACTCCTCTGAAGGGTGAGATCTTTAGAACACTCTGTCGCCTAACTGAAACTCCAACGGTCTACGCCGCTGATTGGCATATGCTGCCTGTCTATCCTGAGCTGCCTTCATCTTTGTTCTGATAACCTTAACTTTCTCTTCCATTTCCTGAACCAACTCAGGTCCTCCAACCGACTTACGGTCCATGTCATCCCAACACAAGGGTGACCTACAACGCCTACCATAGAGGGCCTCGAAAGGAGCCATCTGAATACTTGCCTGGTAGCTGTTGTTGTAAGAAAATTCCACCAAGGCTATCGAGTCCCGCCATGAAGTGTCGAACTCCAGCACACAAGCCCTCAACATATCTTCGAGCGTCTGTATCGTACGCTCGGTCTGTCCGTCCGTCTGGGGATGATAGGCTGTGCTCAACCTCAACTCTGTACCTAGAGCTGTCTGCAGACCCTCCCAAAAGTGAGATGTAAACCGCGGATCTCGATCTGACACAATCGAAACAGGGATCCCGTGCAGTCTCACCACATCTCTGACATATAACTGCGCCATTCTTAAGTGTGTGAAGGTCATACAGTAGGGAATGAAATGAGCACTCTTAGTCAATCTGTCCACGATTACCCAGATGGCATCAAAACCCGAAATAGTCCTCGGCAAGTGGGTCACGAAATCCATAGATACGTGCTGCCACTTCCACTCGGGTACCTCTAAACTTCTTAGTTCACCTCCAGGCCTTTGTCTCTCAGCTTTCACTTGCTGACAAATCAAACAACGCTTGACAAAAGAGGTGACATCCTGTTTCATACGCCTCCACCAGAACTGGCTGCGTAGATCCTTATACATCTTCTTCCCACCTGGATGGATACTCATCCTGCTGCAATGAGCTCGCTGTAATATACCTTGGCGCAACTCGGGTGTATCTGGAACCACCCATCTGTCGCCGAGCCTCAGAGAGCCGTCCTCAGCCACTCTGAATCTCGATGGCTGACTTGAATGAACCACTAACATCCATCTCTGAACCTCTACATCGGTCCCCTGAGCCTTCCTGATGTGATCAAATATGACAGGCTCAGCTAGCAAGGTCAAAACCTGTACTGGTGAAGAAGATACATCATAATCGAATCCCAAATGGCAGTAGTAGCCAAACATAGCTGATAGAGACATAGTATCCTCTGCTGTGCTCCTCACCTTCCGACTCAAAGCGTCGGCTGTCAAATTTGCTTTTCCCGGGTGGTATTCGATTTCACAATCGTAGTCCTTCAGCAGGTCCATCCATCTCCTCTGCCTCATGTTCAGCTCAGCCTGTGTAAACAAGAACTTCAGGCTCTTGTGATCAGTGAAGATGGTGAATGAGGGTACCGTATAAGTAGTGTCGCCATATCTTCAAGGCGAACACTATAGCTGCCAACTCCAGATCATGGACTGGATACCTCGTCTCATGTGGCTTCAACTGTCTCGAAGCGTAAGCCACTACATGACTGTCCTGCATCAGTACGCACCCTAAGCCCTGTAGAGATGCATCGGTATAAAGAACAAATCCTTTGTTCTCCTTGGGTATCACTAGAACTGGCGCAATAGTCAGTCTGTGCTTTAATTCCCGGAAGCTCTGCTCACAAGCCTCTGACCAACAAAATGGGACTCCCTTCTGAGTCAGCTGTGTAAGTGGCTTGGCGATCTTTGAGAAACCCTCGACGAAACGTCGATAATAGCCAGCCAGACCAAGAAAACTTCGAATCTCACTGACTGAAGTAGGGGTAGACCAATCCATAACTGCCTCTATCTTCCTCGGGTCTACTGATATCCCCTCTCGTGATATGATATGGCCCAAAAATGCAACACTGTTCAGCCAAAACTCACACTTGCTGAGTTTGGCGTACAACTGATGATTTCTGAGGATCTGGAGTACTATCCTCAGATGATCGGCATGATCCTCCTCATTCCTCGAATAGACCAGGATGTCATCAATAAACACGATCACAAACTGATCGAGGTACTCCTGAAATACTCTGTTCATCAGGCTCATAAAGACTGCAGGTGCATTTGTCACACCGAACGGCATCACCAAGAACTCATAGTGCCCATACCGAGTTCTAAAAGCCGTCTTTTGGACATCACCAGCTCTAACCCGCACTTGATGATAGCCTGACCTCAAGTCTATCTTGGAGTACACCTCTGTACCCTGAAGCTGGTCGAACAGATCATCAATCCTCGGAAGCGGATATCTGTTCTTCACTGTAGCCTTGTTCAGTTGCCTGTAGTCAATGCACAGACGCATTGATCCATCCTTCTTTTTCACGAACAAGACTGGCGCGCCCCTAGGCGATACACTAGGACGGATGTATCCCTTGTCGAGGAGCTCCTGTAACTCTACCTTCAGTTCCCTCAGCTCTGCCGGTGCCATCCTGTATGGGGCACGAGAAATGGCTGATGTCCCTGGCAGCAGCTCAATAGCAAACTCCACATCCCTGACAGGCGGAAATCCCGGAATCTCATCTGGAAACACATCACTGAACTCCGCCACAACTGGAATGTCCTCGGCTCTCACTTCCTTCTCCTCTGAAGCATCCATAGCATAAATAAGGTACCCAGTATGGCCACGTTCCAATAACCGCGACATCTTAACCGCCGAGATTACTGGTATCTTTGGACGAGAACCGTCCCCATAAAAAGTCCACTGGAACCCCTGATCAGACAGAAAACGAACCATCCTCTTTTGGCAATCTACCATAGCTCGGTATCTGCTCAACACGTCAATGCCGATAATGCAGTCAAAGTCTGCCATCTCTAACTGAATCAAATCGGTCCTCAGATCATTGCCCTCAAAATAAATGAGGCAATCAGATAACTGTCGATCCGCAATCACATGCTTCCCCGTGGGTGTCGAGACCATGAGAGGCGTGGGTAACAGAGACGAGCACAAATGGTGTCCTTCCACAAAGGCAGTAGATACAAAGGAATGGGAAGCACCTGTATCTATCAATATAAGTGCAGGGTACGTAAGTAAATGACACGTACCAGCAATGACCTCCTCTGGGGCTGCCTCGGCCTGCTCCCTGGTCAGTGCATACACCTGTCCCTGCGGCGGTCCTGTCGTCTGACCTCCCAGGGGTCGTGGTGCAAACTGCTGCCTCTGTGGTGCCCTCCCAGCATCAAACCTTGGCCTATTCGGCCCTGAATCCGTCTGAACTGCCCGATTGGGGCAACCCCGAGCTATGTGGCCCATCTTGCCACAGATATAGCAACCTCGACAGTCACGTAACAAATGCCATCCTCCACAGTTGGTACACCTGGTTACCTCTGTCCTGCTTCCCTGTGTGTGCCCCCGGGTGTTCTGCTTCTGTCCATGAGACTTCTTCCCACTAAACCTGGAAGATGATGAGGCCCCACGAGCCTTAAACTGATCCCCTCGTGGCCTCAGACTATCAGTAGTAGGCCTCTGTGATGGTACAAAAGGGGGTACAACATCCTTGTATGCGCCTACGGCAATCTCTGCTAACTCTGCCCGTGTCAGGGCGTCGTCAAACGAGCTGGGGTTGTTAGAGATAACCCTATCGAATAGCTCCGGCCTCAGACCTTTCAGAAAGTTCCTCATCTTGGCATGGCTGTTGACAGCAATATGAGGTACATACCTCAGCAGTGAGGAATACTGCATAGCGTAGTCTGCTACGGACATGCTACCCTGCTTCAAACTGTTGAACTCATCCTCCTTCAATTGTCTGGCAGCTGCAGAGAAATACCGGTTAAGGAACCGGGTCCAGAATACAGTCCAGTCAACTGCCATACCTAGAGCTCTCAGCTCCATCACGGTGGTCTTCCACCACATAGCAGGCTTCTTAGCCAGCTGAAACTCTGCTAACCTCAGCCATGCCGTGAGTGCACAAGGTGCAGTCACAAGTATCTGCTCTATACGTTCCAACCACTCCTCAGCTACTTCACCAGACTCAGTCCCCTCAAACATGGGCGGATGGAAACTCAGAAACTGCTTCAAACTGAGCTCCCATGGCAGTAATATCTGTACACTGGGCTCCACGCCCACAGCAGGTGGTGGTAAAGGGTTCGGCTGAGCAATACTTGCATTTCTACTGTCCACATCTCCTACCTCTTCATTGAGGTTCGCCATGCTGCAACACAATAGTTAACAACAATACCAAAAGCAGTTCATAATATAAGCCGTTAGATAACAAGAGTAAAATATTCAAAGCATGTTAGTATATCACGTATACAACCATATGCATCACATGCATAAGCATGCCTAAATGAATACCTAGCCAACTTGTCTCTAAAGGCTACCCTTCACTCTTCCCTGGTTATCTAACCACTGCTCTGAGACCACTAAATGTGAGACCCCGTTATCACATCAAGATATTAAGGTGCAATTTAGAGAACTAAACATACATGTGATTATATCAGAGTAATGTGCCGTGTTGATTTACCTGAGCTTTAGAGATTACAGTACCAAAATGTTCCAAAAGGAAAGACATACTTCCTATAAAGGTACTACATCATAGTCTTACTCTACTCAGTAGAAGCTATACAAAAACTCTAACATGCTAATCCTGTAGAACTCCTTACAGCTCAGCATATCAACCCCGGCCCTGGTTCTCGTCAACAAAAGCACCTACAAAGACAACCCCCAACACATGAGCATAACACAATTCATATTTAACATGATATGAAAGTAAGGCATAAATGCAAATCTTAAACACAAGCCCTTCCTGTATTTCCAGCATTTATATCGCCCATTGGTTGTCCCTGTACCATAATTCATAATAGAAACACATTATATGAATGTATGGATATGCAATGTCATGACATTCCTTTTCCCTTAAATCCTAATTTCATCCTGAGCCCTTATCATTAGTACATTTTAATGCTTCTTGCTACTCCATGTAAGCGGAATTCTTCATCGCTTCCAATGGACTTTAGCGTTGCTACTCCATGTAAGCGGAATTCTTCATCGCTTTCAAATGGACTTTAGCGTAAGCCATTAAAATCCTTACTAAGATAACTTTGACTCGTGAAATACACCTCTTATATTTCACAACATACATATGCAAAAACAATGCATAAAAACATGTATCATAACCATAATGCACCACGTTGCATTCATCATGTGTCATAAAGACAAACATAAAGTACATGTTACCGTTGGGATGCCCGTACGTCGCTTACGTACCTTTCAAAAAAGTGGTGTGTTGCAGGACTCTATCCCCTGCGTTGTGTAGCTACCTGTGAAGGCTCTACACCAGTGTATAACACAATATTAGATGTCTCATTACAATCCAATATCAAAACTTTAACAAAATATAACAAATTACATTTTTCAACATTCTGGGTCTCTCGATCGATCGGCCCCTCTTCCCGATCGATCGAGAAGACGCCTAAATCAAAAACCAAGATTCTGCCTCGCTCGATCGATCGGGATGAAATGTCGATCGATCGAGACGCTCTGTTCGAGAAATACCAGTCCAGAATTCTCGAACACCTGAAATCACATCCTTAAATCTAACATGTAAAACATACAACATGCCAAAACCAACATGCTAGCAGTTACAACACACTCCCCTGAGTGTATTCATACCAAAATTACACCCCAAACATAAGCCCTCATGCTTAAACGTCGACCACTTATTCAAGCACCGGATCAACTTTTTCTGGAAACAGGGCACATTTTCATTTCCAGAATTCTTGAGCACCTCTTTACATGCTATTAAAACTAACACATATAACATAAACCGTGCTCAACTAAACATGCCATGGGTTTCACAAAACTACCAAGCATATTTTTACATCAAAGTTTCTCCAAAATATAAGCTTATCATGCATGATAACACCTCCTCAAAAACACTCCCAACCCACGTTTTCCAGAAAAACAGAGGAAATCTCTACCCAGATTTTTGAGCACTACGTTTCAAAGCTTAAATCTTCCACATAAAACATGCATCATGCTTAAGGAAAATTACAGAGAGACTCATAAAAACACCATGTAAGCATTTAAATCACAGGTTTCAAGAAACATATGCTAACATGCCGTTTTTCACCATGCTCAAAAGTAGAACCAAACCAGTTTTCCAGAAAGAAACAGGGTAGGTTTCTCACCCTACTTTGCCCCGATTTTTGAAGGATTTCCAGGCGATGGAAATGGAAGGGCTCCTCCTAAAATTGCTTAGCAGCTGCTGGATGGTATTTTGGAAGAGGAGGTTCGAAATTTGGAGTGCTGGAAAGGTGTTAAATTATTGAGCCAAGTGGAAGCATGGCCAGCTCATGCTGAGTCAAAGTATGGGTTGGGGGGGGGTGGTTAAGTGTTGGGTGGTTTGATGTGTTATGTTTTGGTCCCGAATTAGCACGATGTATTTAAAATATCCCCACATGATATTTATAGTATTTTCTCAACAAAATACTTCAATTACCCTTTTGCATGCTTCAAAACAAACAATACACACCCCAAAAACCCAATACATGTTACATGCACCCTGAAGTAAATCTCCCCAATAAAATTTATCCAATCCCATGAATTAACACCTTAACATCACAATATAACTTAAATGATTAAAATCACATAATCATTTCGGGGATATCACAACCATTCTTAAGAACATAGTTTCATATTCATCATAAACATCATAGCATCTTATAAACATCATCATCTTGTAAACATCATTATCATATAAGCATTATCATCTTATAGACATCATCGTCTCATCATAATCGTTATAGTAACGTCTTATCATCATCATTTATCATAACATAATCTTAAGCATCTTGTCATCTTTATTCATCATAAAATCATCTTTATTCATCATAACATCATCGTAAGTATCTTATCATCTTGATTCATTATCAAATCATCTTCATCATGGACTTACTTATCATAACATCATCTTAAACATCTTATCATTTTTATTCATTATGTACACCATCATGGCATCGTAAATTCTTATGCAATCATAGTATGATCATAATATAGGAGTATGGCCTCTTGCCATATGGGCATCTTACCCCGTGGCGTCTTACCACATAATAACATCGTATCCCATCATCATAAACTTACTTATCAAAATCATCATCATAAGCTTCATCATCATAATCATCATCATCATAACTTGCTTATCATAATCATCATTATAAACATCATATCATCTTCATTTATCATAACATCATCATCATAAACTTGCTTATCATAATCATCATTATAAACATCATATCATCTTCATTTATCATAACATCATCATAAACATCGCAAATACTTATGCAATTAATGCATAGTCAGAGTTAGGAGTGTGTTACCGTCCGATGCCCGTACGCTTCTTACGTACCTTAATTCCAAAAGTGGAGAAATTGAAGAACTCTATCTTCTCGATGTTGTTGGCACCTGGGATGGTTCTGCACAACCATACAAATCGATATTAGAAGCTAAACAATAGCCAAATACCAAAAATTCAACAAAAAACATCATTTTCCAACTTTTACACAGTGGCGATCGATCGCTCAAAATGAGGCGATCGATCGCCCGATTTTTCACTTAGCGGCGATCGATCGCTTAAAATGAGGCGATCGATCGCCTTGATGCTTATTTCGCTACTGGACGTTGGCGATCGATCGCGCCATTTGAGGCGATCGATCGCCTACCCTCATTTGCGCGCACTGTCCCTCGGCGATCGATCGCTGCTTTTGTAGCGATCGATCGCCACTTACAGTGGCCGCGATTTCTCCATTTTCATGTGCATTATGCAAGCTCATCTTCATACCTTTCAACACCAAACTTCCCAACAATAACAATAATATCATAACCCACTAAAACCCACTTAAAACACTTCAAAAATCATACCCCAACAACATACAACATATACCCAACCAAACCCACTTAAATCACTTCAAAATCATCCCATTTCAAATCCAAACTTCATAAAAACTTAAGGAAGGGTTCCATACCTCTTGAAGACTCCAAATCTTAACAAAGATCACACAAACACAAGTTTTGTGGAGTTTCCTCCTTCCTCCTTTGAAGGATTTCGAAAATGTGGTAAAGGGGTAGGGTTTGAGAGTAATTGGGGATTTAAGAGTGAAAAGGGTAAAGTGAGTTGGGTAAGGTGGGGGAAAGGGTTAATTAAATTATACCCAAAATTAACATGATGTATGAAATACCCCAACATGGTATTTTAAAAGCATTTTACAAAAATGCAACCAACTTCATTAAATTCATACTTTCCTCATAATTAACAATCAACACAATTAAATCATGTTAACCCCATTTCCTATCATGCATAACATGCACCTTGAAACGTAACCCCCGGGTCATGCCTATCATGTGACTAAGCATTTCATCGTGATAATTAATTTAAGCACATAATCAATTATCCACATAATTAAACACATGAACATAATTAATGCCTTAATTGCAGTTAATTATTTCGGGGCGTCACATCTGGTGACCCCGTCGAGGAGGTGATTCCACCTAAATCTTCCATTGTGGTTGCTCACCCAGCACCACCAAAGGCCGATGGAGAGCACCACCACGACTTGGCAGCACCCTTCCTACTGGACCATCATCATCATCGGGTGCAGTACCTATTGCCATCACACTCGACTCCCTCCACCGTGATCTTCAGAATAACCGACTTGAGCAGAGGGAGATACGAAATGAGTAAAGGGAAATTCGCTGGGACCAACAACAAATGAATCGGCGACATATGGAGTTCATGCAATATCAATGTGCATGGAACACTGCTTTGGCCAAGGGTTTCCCAGCTATCCACTTTCCACCACAGCCGGACTTCCCACCACAGCTAGCTTTTGCACCATACCAACCGGATGAGCCATACCACCCAACCCCCCCACCGGAGCATGATGACGAGGACGACGATCACTGACGATCGTCGTCGAGGTATGTGTTTTGCTACCGCACTTATTGTTTACTGTACATTGAGGGCAATGCACATACTAAGTTTGGAGGGGTGTTTACTGATAGCTGTTGTTCTGTTGTTACTATTCTTGTGTTGTTGCTATTCTTGCATGCTTATACCTATCTTAGGACTAATTTGTTCTTGAGCATATTTTTAAAAAAAAATTATTTTTTTGGAAAATGACTTCATCGTTAAGAAATACATGAATTAAACTTTCAACTGTATTACATGATGAAAATAATCTCCATCTCAACTAGAGTCTTGAAATTTTTTGACTTGTTTGTGAATATCTTGGTTGAGTTAATATGTCAAAGTTAAGGAACATTTTGGGCACTTTTGAGTCATGATTGAGTGAAGTATATATTGAAAAGTGAAAATTTTTGTTAACTATTTGTCTTGAGCATCTTAGAGCACTCTAGAACCTATTTGAGGGCACTTTGAGGCGAAATTTTATAATTATGAACTTGACTTGGACATGATTTACGCGATCTTTGGAACGTTTGAGCCTTTCAAGCCTACCTTGTTTATATTTACCATTAGTGTCCACTTTTGAGCTTAAATAAACAAGAATGGAAATTAACCACTATTCGACTTTTATTGATAAAACTCATTATATCTACCTTTAATTGAGCCTAAAAAATTTTATCCTTACCTTAAGGGAGTATAATGAATTTCATGAGTGAACTATGTTCTGGGCTATTATGTTTTTCACGAACTATGTTCGGGGCTATTACAAGAAAAAAATTCAATGCCTAATGAAAGAGGAAAAAGAGAGGCATAATGAAAAAATAGCATAGTTTTGTGATGATGAACCATGTGGAGATCCGACATTGACTACATTCGGTGAAATCTAACGAAGCCCATGGTTCATCGAGATTAAAAGAAAAGAAAAAATTTAGGAAGTTGAAGATGTGCTGAAATGAAATTTACAAATTATACTCTCTTCTTTGATTTCCCTACCTTTTTTTGAAACCGAAACCAAAGGCCTAACATTAAAAGCTTAAAAAGACATTCTGATCCAAGAATAGAGAATAATTACATTAGTGGAGAAGTGCTCGAAAAGTAGGTTTATGGAGTGCTTGACAGCAATCTTGACTTTGAGTTTATTAGCATTATTTGATCTAGAAGATATATGAAACTCAAGATTGACAATAGCACACACGCACGTTCTGATTTATGATGTATTGCTTGGCTTATGAGAAAACACTTCTTGTTGATTTTTGGATTGACTCTTGTTGATGTGTTAGTGGGATTTCTGAGCTTCTACATTTGAGTTGCTAAGTTAATTTTTGTAAAGTATTGATGATGAACTCTACTTTTTGATCTTATTACTTGCTCGAGGACGATCAAGTCTGGGAGTTGATAAATGTGAATTTTACACTTATTTTGCTATTAGTTTATATGGATTTTCGTGTTGATTCCTGGACGATTTTTACGTTTTTTGGTATATATTTGTGTATTTCAGGAATCTTTGTCCAATGGAATAAAAGTGGAGGAAACGAGCTAAAAATGTTGAAAAGAACATGGTGTGCGTTTATCGTGTACGCCCAAATTAACCCCACTCAATCCTCAAGATTGATAACAATAATGTAGTAGCGTGAGTAGGGATCGATCCCACGAGAAGGTGTGAATCTTTGTGTTAATGAAAATCAAAACAAAAGAATAATAAAGGATGGGGTTGTGAGGTTGAATTATACTAATGAAAATTAAAAACAAAGATTAACTAATGAAAGCGATTCTTGGTATCGGTCGACTCTACCTTGTATATTATCATCTATTTCATCGATTCACAAAAGACTCAATTTTTCATATGAATATTCATTGTTGGACGTTTAATCCATTAATCAAAGTCCTATCTCACCTTACGTTTAGTTAAGTAGCCCAAGCGTTCTAGTTTAACCCTTATCAAACAATCAATCAAAATACAAGCGATTAAGATTTAAATTGATGATAGCATATGAACTAGTGAGATCGATGAAGCTAAACAATATAATCCAAGCGTCTATGTTTAATTTAGTCAAGTGTTCTTCCTAAGAATTTAACAAACTCACAAGCTGAAATTCATCAATCTTAGTTGCTTCGTAAATTAGAGGGATCAAACGATTCCGTATTTGATATCTAATTTAGCGTTAGATTTCATGCAAGTTATTAGGTTGTCAATCCAATAAACAAACACAACAATCATATCAATAAAACAGAAAAACTCTTGATACTCAATAAAATTGATAATTAAAGCGTAAGAATCTCACCAAGATAAATAAATTCCAAGGATTTGTCTTCCTCAACCAAGAATTAAACACTAGCTACACATAATGAAAACAAAACTATAAATAAAAACAAGGGAAAGAAAACTAATCCGATCTCCGCTCGTCGAGGTGTCAATCCCGCCTTCGCTTCGATCTTCGTAGCCGTCTCCAACAAAATTGAAAGAAAATATAAAACAAGTCTAAAACTACTCTACCCTAACTAACTAGATGTTTTTAAGTCTGAAATTCGAGTTCTATATGTAGGGAGGCTAGGAGGTAGGTTAGAATCCATATAGGAAGGAAAGAAATCAAGAATTCAAGCTTTCCAAAACTCTGCTGGCGATCGATCGGCGCTGATCGCCAGCCTTTATTTTTCAGGCAGAATGTATCGGCGATCGATCGCGGATTTTGCCGATCGATCGAGGATTTTTAACGTTTTCTGGCGAGTTTCGTATTTTGGCCATAACTTTCTCATTCGAACTCCGAATTCGACGAATCAGCTGTCCACGCGAAGATAACTCAAAGATCTACAACTTTTCTATGACCACATTTCCAAAACTTGGCTTGAACATATATAAATTGGAGGAGAAAGGAGCAACATGTGTCTTTGATTCCGGTTTTTTCCTCTTTTCTTCAACTTTACTCCTTCTTTCATCATTTTAGCTTGATTTCTTCACGTTTTCCTACATTTACACAAATATACGATTAGGTAGCATATGTATCAATTTATTCATCAAAATATACCAAATCGTAGACAATTAAGCGCAATAGATGTGTCTATTTCTAGCCATATCAAACACCCCCATACTTAATCTTTACTCGACCTCGAGTAAATCAGACAAAACTACAACAAATTTTTTTTTTTGCTTGGCTCATAGCATCATAACAAACTAACTTGTCCTCACTTTTATGCCTCAACAATTTAAAACATGCATAGTAATGAAAAGCGGTGAAAAGTTAATAATGGAACAAGTTCAATATCTAAACAATTCGTACCCAACAAAGTAGTGAACGTGTGTGTGTGGTCATAAACAAGTGTCATTTACAAATTATAGATCCAATAGAAGCAAATCCACAATAGTTCAAGTCATACACTAACACAAGTATAAGCTCACTTGCACACAATTCTCCACTATCTTAGCCACTTTTCAAACACGAATCAAGTACGTCTTTATTAGCTTGTAGCTTGGCCTAGGTATTGGCTTATGAAAGAAAGGAAAAAGAAATATCAAACAAGAGAGTACGATGATATGCACACTAAAAGCTTCTCTTCTTGCATGAACTTTTCAACTTTGTTCTTTTTCACAAGGTTTATTTCAACACTTTTCTTATTTTGTGCCTTGGCTCCCCTTGGAGTCATATTTTTTCTCAAATTCCTCAAGGCATTCCTTTTCTTTCATGTATTTCATTCTTTTGACAATAAAGTTCACAAATATACTTCAATGATTCCCAAGTGCATTTGAATGAAATACATCATACTCCCTTAAAAGGTATGGATTGAAATCATATTTAGGCTAAAAGGGTAGGATGATAAGCTAGTCAAGGAATGTTGAATGGGGGTCTTTAGTATGCTTAGCATACTACCATTCTTTTACATTAAGGCTCAAAAAGGGTACTAGAGATTGATTTTATTTACATGGTAGGCTTGAAAGGCTCAAACGCATCAAAGATTGCCTATATCACTTTCATGTTTGCAAGTAGTCTAGATATACGCCTCAAAGAGCATGTAGTTAAGTTCTAGCATGTATTAGAGACTTCTTAAGACTTTTACAAAGTTCACACAATCTTCACTAAGCTATGCACACTTCACAAGCCATGACAATAATGTGCTCAAAATATTCAACTACTAAGTTAAAGTAAAGTTTGCATTAGAGTTCAAAGTGTTCCAAGGTTAACAATTCACCTATGTTCAAAAGCATGCATGATATCAATTAGGTTTCATCATGGGCTAGTGATTCTAAGCATGCATTCATTACTATGAGCTTAAAATTTTCAAATTTTTCGATTTTTTTTGAATTTTTGTAATAGAAAAGCAATAACACACCACTAATCTCTCCCCCATACTTAAATCTTACATTGTCCCCAATGTAAGACAAAAATACAAGAAAAGAGAATCTAACTACTAAAGCAAAAAAATTAAATAAAAGGGAGAAAGGGAACTAACTCCCCTTGGGTTGCCTCCCAAGCAGCGCCTCTGTTTAACGTCGGTGGCCCGACTCCAATGCTCGTGCTCATGGTGGGTCATGTTTGGTGTCCAATGCCACCTTTTCCCACCTCAGTATCCTTCTGACAGCTCGAAGGCAATGCCTATTCGCCTTATACTTCTTGGAGGTCCTCAACCCTTTTCTCATCCCCTCATTTTCTAAAGATGCTTCTTGAGATCGTCCAGGAGGAAGTTTCAGCTCAACATCAGGTACCTGCAATTCAAAATTGAGATTTTTGAAAGGAGAATTTGGTAAAGTAGTAGTAATACATGAAGTATCAGTCAAAAATTCTCCTATACCTCCTTCGTCAACAGGTCGATCAGTAGTTACCCCATGTTCATGCTCAATGACAGTATGTGATTTTTCTAGTGAAACGTGATGTGTGATGCCAATAGTATAATCAGTAGTAGGAGGATGAACGGGATCATGAGTATTGAACTTAGCTACCTCACCATTAAACTCCATAATAAAAGCACCACCACTTACATCTATTATGCACTTGGAAGTTTTCAAAAATGGTCTCCCTAACAGAATAGGGCTGCTTTTATTATCATTTTCCATGTCAAGTACGTAGAAGTCAGCAGGAAAAACCAATTTATCGACTTTCACTAGAACGTCCTCAAGTATTCCCCTAGGATGCACAATAGACCTATTTGCTAATTGAATAGCAATTTTAGATTTTTTAAGAGGTCCTAGGTCTAAAGTGGTGTAGATTGAATAAGGCATAACATTTATTGTTGCTCCTAAGTCTAGCATGGCCTTATCAATTCTATTATTTCCAATCATGCATGGGACAGTGAACATACCTGGATCCTTGCATTTCGTAGGGGTTTCCTTCTCCTCATCGTCAGAGAAAAAATCGTCAAACATGTCCATTTCATCACAGTATTCGACCTTCGGTTCCTTTTTCTCTTCAAAGGGTTCAAGATCATATTCAACATAGTTGGTTGTTGGAGACATACCTTGTGGAGATGTATGATGTAGAAGCTCCTCTTCTTCTAGTGGCACATGTGTCTCCTCTTCTAGCTTGGGTGGCATCAGTACCACCTTCCCCGGGGTTTCTACCTCTTCGTCACTCCTTGAGGCGACTGCAATGATGGTCTCTATTGGTGCCTCTTGTTGCTCTCCTATCCTCTGGATCGATGCTACTATTTGCTCCATTTGAGTACACAAATTCTGAGTGCTAGCCCTGAATTCATGTTGAAATTGCAAAGTACTATCATTAAGTGTTGAAACAAGATCCTCTAAAGACTCACCAGGGGTATGGTACTTAGGTTGTTGCGGCCATGGCGGGTATTGCGGTATGTATGGCGGTAGGTTGGATTGCATGTAGGGTGGAGGTGGGCTCATCCATTGATTGTCATAGTTGAGATTGGGATGATCACTCCAACTTGAGTTGTATTCACTTTGTCCAATCCCTACGCCAAGTAGTTGCACAAGATACTCCAATTCGTCTAAGCTACTATACTCCGTCATGGCAAGATTCGATTTTTCATAAATCCACCTATAAGCACGAACAAACAAGAGTAGCGGTGGGGGAAAAAAAGGGAAAGAAAAAAATAAACAGAAAATATTAACACAAAAATATACAACGCGTCCCCGGCAACGGCGCCAAAATTTGGTAGCGCTTCTCGTGTACGCCCAAATTAACCCCACTCAATCCTCAAGATTGATAATAATAATGTAGTAGCGTGAGTAGGGATCGATCCCACGAGTCGATCCCACAAGGAGGTGTGAATCTTTGTGTTAATGAAAATCAAAACAAAAGAATAATAAAGGATGGGGTTGTGAGGTTGAATTATACTAATGAAAATTAAAAACAAAGATTAACTAATGAAAGCGATTCTTGGTATCGGTCGACTCTACCTTGTATATTATCATCTATTTCATCGATTCACAAAAGACTCAATTTTTCATATGAATATTCATTGTTGGACGTTTAATCCAATAATCAAAGTCCTATCTCACCTTACGTTTAGTTAAGTAGCCCAAGCGTTCTAGTTTAACCCTTATCAAACAATCAATCAAAATACAAGCGATTAAGATTTAAATTGATGATAGCATATGAACTAGTAAGATCGATGAAGCTAAACAATATAATCCAAGCGTCTATGTTTAATTTAGTCAAGTGTTCTTCCTAAGAATTTAACAAACTCACAAGCTGAAATTCATCAATCTTAGTTGCTTCGTAAATTAGAGGGATCAAACGATTCCGTATTTGATATCTAATTTAGCGTTAGATTTCATGCAAGTTATTATGTTGTCAATCCAATAAACAAACACAACAATCATATCAATAAAACAGAAAACTCTTGATACTCAAAAAAATTGATAATTAAAGCGTAAGAATCTCCCCAAGATAAATAAAATCCAAGGATTTGTCTTCCTCAACGAAGAATTAAACACTAGCTACACATAATGAAAACAAAACTATAAATATAAACAAGGGAAAGAAAACTAATCCGATATCCGCTCGTCGAGGTGTCAATCCCGCCTTCGCTTCGATCTTCGTAGCCGTCTCCAACAAAATTGAAAGAAAATATAAAACAAGTCTAAAACTACTCTCGCCCTAACTATCTAGATGTTTTTAAGTCTGAAATTCGAGTTCTATATGTAGGGAGGCTAGGAGGTAGGTTAGAATCCATATAGGAAGGAAAGAAATCAAGAATTCAAGCTTTCCAAAACTCTGCTGGCGATCGATCGGCGCTGGCTGGCGATCGATCGCCAGCCTTTATTTTTCAGGCAGAATGTATCGGCGATCGATCGCGGATTTTGCCGATCGATCTCGGATTTTTAACGTTTTCTGGCGACTTTCGTATTTTGGCCATAACTTTCTCATACGAACTCCGAATTCGACGAATCAGCTGTCCACGCGAAGATAACTCAAAGATCTACAACTTTTCTATGGACCACATTTCCAAAACTTGGCTTGAACATATATAAATTGGAGGAGAAAGGAGCAACATGTGTCTTTGATTCCGGTTTTTTTCCTCTTTTCTTCAACTTTACTCCTTCTTTCATCATTTTAGCTTGATTTCTTCACGTTTTCCTACATTTACACAAATATACGATTAGGTAGCATATGTATCAATTTATTCATCAAAATATACCAAATCGTAGACAATTAAGCGCAATAGATGAGTCTATTTCTAGCCATATCAGAACCAAACCGAGCAAAGACATTGAAGAATGCACCGGAATCTCAAAGATTAAAATTATACAGCTTGGCGATCGAACGGTAACCAGCCGCGATCGATCGCCAGCGTCCAGAAATATTTCGTGATCAATCGGTAAGGAATGAAGATCGATCGCGGATATGTGCTTTCTGGTGGTCAGCGTCCAGTAGTGTGAGACCCCGTTATCTAAACAAGATTCTAAGGTGCAATTAAGAGAACTAATCATTCATAATAAGAGTATTAGGTCGTGTTGATTAAACCTGAGCTTAAGAGATTACAGTATCAAAAGTTCAAAAAGGAATTATACATATTCCTAACAAAAGGTACTAAATTATAGCTTTACTCTACTCTTTGTAGAAACTATACAAAAGGAATTTCTGTTCTGCTAATCCTGTAGCACTCCTTACAACTCAGCGTATCAACCCCGGCCCTGGTTCTCCATGTCAAAAGCACCTACAAAGACAACCCCCCCAACACATGAGCACATGGTAATTCATGTTCAACATAATATGAATGTAAAGCGTAAATGCATAAATCATAGGCATAAGATACTTCCTGAATTTCCAATGCATTTAAAACGCCCATTTTGGTTGTCCCTGTACCATAACTCATAATCAAATCAATATATGATATTATGGCTTCTTTAAATAAATGTCATGACATAACTTCACTTCTTAAATCTTTACTTCAATCCTTAGTCAGTTTATCATCAGTGTATTTTAATGCCCCTCGCTTCATAACTTTAGAACAAGCGGTCCCCCCTCCCTCGCTTCTTCATACAAGCGGTATTTCTATCCTCGCTTCGTATGGTAAACCTCGCCTCCATGTGTAAGCGGACCTACACCCGTCGCTCCACATTTTTAGCTGTATAATAGTTGTAAGCATTAAAATCATCACTGTGATAACCGTGACTCGTGGAATACACACCAAATGTTCCACATCATACATATGCAACAACAATGCATAACAACATGTATCGTACTCATAATGCACAAACTTGCATTTATCGTATGTCAAATAATGAACATATAATACATGTTACCGTTGGGGTGCCCGTACGTCGCTTACGTACCTTTCCAAAATATCTTCAGTTGCAGGGCTTTATCCCCTGCGTTGTGTGGCTACCTGTGATGGCTCCTTTTTCCTCCAACTTTTGCAAGGTTTTTAAGCCTTAAAATGGCAGATTTTCTCCTCCTTCTTGGCTACTGAGAGTTGGACGAAAAATGGGAAAGAAAGGTTGGGGAGAAGGAGTGGTAGAGGTTGAGTGATTGGGAGGACAAGTGGGGGGTATGGGCAGCCAGTTCTACTGAAATGGGTATGGGTTGAGGGGGGTGGTTGGGTGGTGGGTGGTGTGATGTGTTATGTTTTGGTCCCGGTATTTAGCACGATGTATTAAAATATCCTCACATTATATTTTATAGTATTTAATCAATAAAATACTTCAATCCAATTAAACATGCTTCACCAAAACAAACAACACCCACCCCAAGTAATCATGCCATAACCCAAATTCCCAACTTATATCACATACACCCTGAAATGCATTTACCAGGCCATGACCACCACCTGACTAAGCACTTCTCACAATTATAAATTCATCCAGATAAATTAACACCATAATCCTCATATCATAATTAATGTTCAAATGCACATAAACATTTTGGGGATATCACAATACTCCCCTACTTATAAGATTCCATCCTCGAAATAAGCATGCACTTACCCAAAATAAATAAGACATAAATCACATACCGGAAAACAGTTCTGGATAGTGACATAGCCTCCTCGACACCTCTACGATCCCACTGAACTTTGACCATAGGAATAACTTTGTTTCGTAGTCTGCGATCTGCCCGATCCAGAATCCTGATAGGCCGCTCCACATATGATACATCGGACTCTATCTGAACCTCAAAAGGTTGCAACACATGAGAAGGATCTGGCTCGTACTTCCGCAACATAGACAAATGAAACACATCGTGTATGCCGGACAGAGAGGGCAGTAAAGCCAACCGGTATGCCAGAGTACCAATACGCTGTAAGATCTCGTACGGCCCAACATATCTCGGGGATAACTTCCCCCGCATCCCAAAACGCACTACACCTCTGAAAGGTGAGATCTTCAAAAAGACAATGTCACCCAACTGAAACTCTAACGGCCGACGCCGTTGATTAGCATACGCTGCCTGTCTGTCCTGAGCTGCTTTCATTTTTCTTCTAATCACCTTTACCTTTTCTTCCATTTCTTGGACCAACTCCGGTCCTCCGACCGATTTACGGTCCACATCATCCCAATATAAAGGCGACCTACAATGTCTACCATAGAAGGCCTCAAAAGGAGCCATCTGTATGCTTGACTGGTAGCTATTGTTATAAGAAAATTCTACCAAGGCCACTGAGTTCTGCCACGAAGTATCGAACTCCAACACACAAGCCCGTAACATATCTTCAAGCGTCTGTATGGTACGCTTGGTCTGTCCATCCGTTTGGGGATGGTATGATGTGCTCAACCTCAATTCTGTACCCAGAGCTTACTGAAGACCTTCCCAAAAGTGAGATGTAAACCGGGGATTGATCGCTTTTATTTTAAACCAATATTTCTGGGTGTAGCGATTCTCTACCGCAAGTGTACGGTGTCAATTATTAGTATAATGATCTAGAAGTAAGGATAGTCGAACCCACGAGGACTAGTAGTAATTTCCAAATTTAATTAGCGTTCTATATTTAACCTACGAAATTGGTTGAAAGATGAACTAATTCAATCAACTCCAATATTCAACCGCACCACAAAGAATTAAGATAATAAACAGTAGAGATAAATATTGAGACTTCGGTTCACTTGAGTAATCCCCCACAATTTACCTACTAGTTCCAATTAGAATTCATGCATCTAAGGTGACAAGTTTTCCGGTTATATCCAATATACTCTCTCGAGCTATACTAAACCTAACACCGAATTGCAGTAAGTAACTCTCGTTCACTTATTTAACAATTCAATGTTGCATACGTTCTATGAAAACCCCTAGCCTTCGATTACTAGATATCTATAGCTATCACTCGTGTATTTGACGTCATCTCTCGATCTCGGTCTGAAATCCACGGTTTATGTTATTTGTTCCGTCTTACAATATCATCTCCCGATCTCAATTGCAAACTAACAAGATTCAAAGAGTAGCTAATTCTGTAAAAGCATTAAAATCATAACATAAACTCAAAAATAACAAAAACTCAATCAAAAACTAGAATTAAAACTGTGGGTTCATACACAAGATCCCCTTGTCTCGATAACAAACTTATCCTAGCATATTAACGGAAAAACAACGTTTTATAATATCTAACAACATTATAAACATTGGAATTCGAAATAAAACTAAACAAAAGTTCAGAAATACTAATGAACACTCGATGTTGAATCGTGCAGTCGATCCGTTGTTCCCGTCTCTAGCTGCGTTCCTTTGAATCGTCTTGAATGAATCTTCTCTTCCAAGAGGTGGCTGCCTATCCAGAGGTGAAAGAATCCTTCTAATGACCTAAAAACCTCTTTTTATATGTCTCCTCACGAGCCCAAAGAATCTGGTACCAAAAATAGCCCCAAAACTTAATTAAGGAAGTTTTTAATTCTGGGACTCGGCACGCGATCGATCTCTTCGAATTAGGCGATCGATCGCCTTCATCTTTTTCTCCTCGGCGATCGGTCTCTCAAGATAGGCGATCGATCGCCTATATCTTCTGCCCCAAGGAGATCGATCGCCTGATTTGTTGCGATCGATCGCCTATCGCTTGAAAAATTCCACGAGCTCTCTGGCTTCAGGCGATCGATCTCTTCGAAATAGGCGATCGATTGCCTGAAGCTTTTATCAAATTTTTAAGTCATTTTGACATCTTTTCCCACGGATTGCCTAATACTGTCATAGTTCCACCTCCTAGTCCATAAAACGGGGTTTTCCAGTATTTCTTGCACTTCTACTGGATTCCTGAAAATACAACAAAACACAACCAAAAGTATAAAATCTTCCAAGAATCACTATAAAAATCGCAAGAAATATATGCAAATATAAGTGTAAAAATGACACTTATCAACTCCCCCAAACTTAGCTCTTGATCGTCCTTGAGCTAGAATAAAATCAAAAACAGTGAATTCACAACAGATAAGTGACATGGATCATTTCGTGCTCGTATGTTTATCTCAGAACTTTTACTCATACTAAAACAAAGAATCCTTCAAATTGTTGGACACAAAGTGTTTTCTCTTTAAGTCAAATAACAGTTTCAAATTCGGAACGTGTGTGTGTGATGTTGTCAATCCCAAGTATCATACAATTATCATAGATCAAAACAGTGTTAATCAATAACAATCAAGATTTTCATCGAGAATGACCGCTTTATTTTTAAACAAAAGATATTTCAAAGAATGGTTTGAAGCGATTCTACCGCAAGTGCACGGTTGTCAAGTTTTAGTATAGTGAAAATTAAGTACAGGTTGTCGAATCCACAGGGACTAACGTATAAGTACCAAATAAGATTAATAAAATTATATTTAGCCTACGATAAAAGGAGTTTGATTAACTAGATCTAAATTAAACTAAAGAATAAAGATTAAACTAGAAATAATGAAAAGAATTGGTTCCGGAAATGCGAAGGTAAGTCACTTGAGAAAATTACCAAGCTCGTCGTTCAATTATATTATCTCTACTGATTCAACTGAATTCTCAAATATCACTCAATTGATTTTAAAGGTGAAAGGTTTTCACTATTATTCGAGACACTCTCTCGAGCTGTAACGAAACTAACAATAAATTAGAATAAGTCACTCTCGTGCACCTATTTACTAATTCAAAGTTGCTTAAATTATCAAAACCTTATAACTCTAAATCTTTCGATTTCAAGTTCTCACATATGCGATATCATCTCTCGATCTCAATCGTGACATACATCATAAATTAATGGAGCGTGTTACAACGTTATCTCTCGATCTCGGTTGTAACTCTCAAATTCAATCAAAGCTAGCTAGACTTTGATCTACACATGCAATCAATCTATGAACAATAAATATCAATGCGCTCAAATACCAATGAATCAATAAATCAAACACAACGAACTAAAACTTCAATAATATAAACCAAATTTAATTCAAATCAAATACAGATGAGTTTAATTGTCTCTCGACCTCAAAAACTTCAAATGAAAATGAAAATCAAATAAATTAAGGTTCAGAAATACGATAAACGATGGATGAATCCGTGCGTTGCACCGTAATTTCTTCTCTTGTTCCTTCCTTGCACTCCGGAAGAGATTGGCTCGACTTTGGACGAAGAACGGAGATTGGATCTCCTTGGCGGCGTCTGGCGGTGGTTCCTTGACCTAGAAATCGTCTGATAAATGTGTCTACTATCGTCTCCCTCTCTTGAAATGGATCCAGCCTCCCTTAAAAGCCCCGAAATCTCGATAAATAAGGAAAATAAAATCTTCAGATTTCGCGTCTCGATCGATCGAGATTTTCACCGATCGATCGGTGCACTGTTCACGTCAGCCTTTTGCACTCACTGCCTCGCTCGATCGATCGAGAATTTTCACCGATCGATCGAGATTTCTCAAAATTTGTTGCTGAGGTTACTGCCTCGCTCGATCGACCATCGAGATTTCCACCGATCGATCGAGCCTTCAAAAAATCTGATTCTCGCTTCTGGCTGGCTCGATCGATCGAGAATAAATCTCGATCGATCGAGATTTGGGAGATCCATCTTCTTTTGTTTTCTCTTCTTTTACGCCTCGATTTCGCCCGTTATCTTCATGTAAGCTCATTTCTTCCACTTCCGGTCTAATTTCCTGAAACAAACGAATAAACACCAAAAAGCATAATATCATCCAGGAAAAAGTACGGAAAATGGGAAGAATTTACAGTTAAAATCACTCAAAATCTAAGCCTATCAACTCCCCCAAACTTAGACTTGATCGTCCTCGAGCAAGCAATAAACTCAAAAAGAAAAGTTAAACTCGATACTAAGCATGAGTCATCTTCACAACATACGTAACAACTCAGAAATCCTACTTACACATCAATAGAAGTCAATCAACATTTAACAAGAAGCAATTTCTCCTAAGTTAAACAATACATCGCAACATCGGAACGTGCGTGTGTGCTATTGTCAAACATGAGTTACATATATATCTTTAACATCAACATGTGCCATATTAACTCCTAGTCAAGATTACTTTGAATTACTCTACAAGTTTACTATCCAGCACTTCTCCACTAATGTAATTGTTCCCTAGACTTGGATCAAAAGGTCTTGAAAGCTTATAACGTTAGGCCTTTTGGTGTCGGCTTCAAAGAAAAGGTAGGATGAATTCAAAGAAGAGAGTATAACAAAATCATTTCAACTATTTTTGAGCTTCTCTTCAAATTTTTTATTTTTTTTTTCTAGCCTTGGCCACTTTGGGTCTTATTTTGACTTTTTCTTTGCAAGGCTTTTCTCTACATCTTTTCTTTTTCTTTGCTCATTCTTTTGTTCCTTTTGAACTCATTTGCATATAACAATTCTGTGCAATGAATGAGATTCATTATACTCTCCTAGGGGTAGGTAAAAATTTTCTTTTAGGCTCAAACCAAGGTGGGTATAATGAGTTGCCAAGAATGTCGAAAGGGGGTCTAATCATATGCAATGCATATACCATTTTTTTTCAATAAGGCTCAAAAGGGGACACTAAGGAATAATATATAACAGGTAGGCTTGAAGGGCTCAAACGGTCCAAAGATCGCCTAAATCATCTCCAAGTCTAGTTCCTAATTATAAATTTAGCCTCAAAGTGATTTCAACTAAACTGTAGAGTTATCTAAGATACTCAAGACTCATCATAGTTAACACAAGTTTTCAATTTAATCAATACATACTTCACTCAATCATGACTCAATAAGTGCTCAAAGTATTCCTCAGTTTTGACATGTAGTTAACAAAGGATATATACAAACAAGTTAAACATTTTCATGACTCCTATCTAGATGAGGATTAATTTCATCATGTATTACCGTCGCAAGTCCAACTCATCAATTCTCAAGAATAACTCAATCAATAGAAAAAAATTTTGTTGGTAATGCTCAAGGACGAATTAGTCTCAACATCATGCAGTCATGCTAGGAAAAGAAACAAGACAAGTAGCAATATGTGCAAAAACAAGATATATACAAATAATCAAAAACCCCCCCAAACTTAGCATGTGAATTGCCCTCAATGAACACGAAAAATAAATGCAAAGGCAAAGACACATACCATGACGACGATCGTCACTGATCGTCGTCCTCATCATGCTCCGGAGGGGGGACTGGGTAGTGATGCTCCTCGCCCTGATATGGCGGAAATGGTGGGTACTCGGAAGGTGGAGGTGCATGTGGCTGGTAAGGTGCGAAATGTGGTTCCGGCGGGAACTGGAAACCTGGAAAGCCCTGGGCCATGGCAGTGTTCCATGCACTCTGATAATGCATGAACTCCATCTGACGCTGAGCTACCTGCTCATGGTCCATCTGCAATGCTCTCTGCATGCTATGAATGTCCCGCTGCATGCTGTGAATGCTATGCTGCTCCAGGCGAATGTCTTGGAGATCCCTATGAAGAGAGTCCAAAGTAACACGTGAATGTCCTGCAGCAGAGGATGATGCTCCAGCTTGTGTAGTGTCCGAGGGTCTTCGTCGGTTCGTAGGATCAGCTACAATGATTGGTGTCTTCGGCGGGAGTAGCTCCTCGTCTTCCCCCCATGTCACTCCGTATCGCTGACATAAGGCAGTGATCGTGGATGGAAACGGTAGTGCGGAGGTCGGTGGGCTACTTCCAATCTCTTGAATATGATCACTGATGATCTCACCGAAGTCCACATCCTTCCCTGAGAGGATGGCATAAACCAGGACCGCTCTATCTTTTGTCACCTCAGAAGTGTGGGTCGATGGCATGACCCGCGAGGCGACAAATGAAAACCATGCTTGGGCCTCTGGCTTCAAATTTTTCTTTAGAACCAACTGTGGCTCTGCTTTATCATTCCTTTGCCAATCCACTCCCGGCTTGCCAATGACTGTCAATACCTCATCGTAGTCGATCCTGCTGTTCTTGAACGATTGGTATTCACAGTTGTGAATGAAAGGCATCCGGTGAATATTATTGATTGTGGCTCAATCCGCCAACACATCTTTCCCTCGAACATAAACACTTACTCGGTGCCCTGGTTGAACAGCTCGAAGATTTGTATAGAACTCCCTCACCAGTGGCACCACAGCATCAATCGGTGCCTGAACGAATCGAAACCATCCTTTTCGGCGTACTGTCCTAATAACAGGACACTCCAATTTATCCAAGCTCATTCCCCTTTCACGGCTCAGGGGTTTCTTATGGTAGATGGGGTATAACTCAGCAATCTTGGCATTGAGAAATTTCTGTTCATCATAAACTGGCTCAGAAACAGTGGCCTCTGCCTGCTTTTGCTTCTGGGAAGCTTCCGCCTGCTTTGACCTCTTTCTGGATGACATTTTCTTGCCAACTGATTCCCAACTAATACAATTCAATTCAACTAACACCCCACAACACTGTCAATCCGACACCCTTCAATACCACAAGATTTCCTCCAAATTTCAATCTTTCCTAACCCACTTCTACTACAATTCAAAACTTAGCACCAAAAGATAAAATCTTTGAGAATTAGAGACCAATTACCGCTTAAAAATCCGATCTTGTGAAAGTTTGGCACTTGGCTTGGAATTCTCCTTTTGATGCACTTCTACCCAATCGGCTTTGCAATTCTTCAAATCTGAAACGAAAATCTCATTAGAATGAATATTACTTCTTAGAGTTGAAGTAAATTGAAATTTGATGAACAAAATGAGGAGATTAGATGAAAGGATTTGAAAGAGGCGGCTAGGGCTTTTGTTTTTGAGAGGAGAAAAATTGAGTTGGAAGGTGATGGATTGCTGCGTCTGTGCCCTTGTTTTTTTTTTCAAAATTTTCTCTCGCTCGATCGATCGGAAAAATTCTCGATCGATCGAGCGAGGCAGTAAGCACAATGTCATTTTTAAAAATTCGGGCGATCGATCGAGATTTCCACCGATCGATCGCCAGCAGCAGCAACCAAAATTTGAATTTTTTTTTTTTTTCTCAACATCTTTCTCTCGGATTGCCTCGCCTATAACAAACTTGCTCTTGCTTTCACATCTGCAATAGAAAATACACGAATTCATTCCCAGACAAACTCAAAAACAAACAAACTAACAAAAACTCAACAAAACAAGAAATCAAGAATAAAACTCAAGGAAGAAAAACAGAAGTTCTTAATTTATAGTCCCAAGCTGGACTGTCACCTCCTTGTCTTCATCAATTTGATGGCTCCTTCGGATTCTTTACAGAATCACTCGGGAGCGTACCTTGCGTCCTCCCAGATATCAACGTGGCCAACTGCCCTATCTGCACCTCCAAATTTTTGATTGATGCATCTTGATTCTGCATCCTCACCTCTGTTGATGAAATCAACTTCGCCATCAATTCCTCCATACTCGGCTTTTGTGTGAACCCGGCCTGCGGTTGAGGGTTCAACACATTTTCTTGATTCGACCACCTCAAATTCGGGTGGTTCCTCCACGGTTGGTTGTAATTCGAGTAGGAATTATTGGGTGGCCTGTTACCTACAAAATTAACAGCTTCAACGGATTGGTTAAATTGATTACCTGCCTGGCACTCGATGCTAGGATGACCGCCTCCACACAGCTCACATAAGATCGCTTGAGCTTGCATTGCTGCTGCTCCCATGCTGTCAATCTTCCGGTTCATGGCTTCTAATTGAGCCGAAAGAGCAGTGATCTCATCCACTTGATGGACTCCCATTGGTTTCTGTGGCGTGCTCCTCTCAGATTGCCACTGATAACTGTTGCACGCCATTTCCTCCAACAAGCTATATGCTTCTTCCGGCGTCTTTCTCATTATGGATCCCCCAGATGCTGCATCAATCATGGAACGGTTAGCAGAAAATAAACCGTTATAAAAAGTTTGTACCTGCAGCCATATGGGTAGACCACGGTGTGGGCATCTCCTCAACAACTCCTTAAACCGATCCCACGCTTCGTATAAAGTCTCGGGGTCAAATTGACCAAAAGTCGTGATATCGTTCCGCATCTTCGCCGTCTTGGAAGGGGGAAAGTACTTTGACAAAAACGCCTTTGTCATCCCCTCCCATGTTGTGATAGAACCTGCAGGTAAAGAATTCAACCATGCCTTAGCTTTGTCTCGTAATGAAAAGGGAAAGAGTCTTAACCTGATGGCATCGTCAGAGACGCCATTGTGTTTGAATGTATCACAAATCTCCAAAAAGTTGGAGATGTGATTGTTCGGATCATCTGTAGCTGCTCCCCCGAACATCACTGAGTGCTGAATCATTTGTATGATTGCCGGCTTGATCTCAAAATTGTTTGCTTGAATCGTCGGCCTTGTAATACTCGACAACGATCCATGAAATGCGGGTTGTGCAAAGTCCATCATCGATCTAGGGTGCTGTGCTTCGTTATTGTCAGCCATTTCTCGAGCTTCTCGTAATCTTCTTAGTAACGTTCTCTCTATCTCTGGATCAAACGGCTCGAGAAAGGGTTCCTCTCTTCTATGCATGCACTAAAGAACCGATTCCTGTACAAAATAGACAAAAGGAGACAACAAAAATGCACAAAGTTATTCACAAATATCAACAAAAGAAAACAAAGAAAACAAAAATGCAATAATAAAAGAATTGGCTAAATTACAATTAACTAATCTCGTATGATATTATACAGATTAGTCCCCGGCAACGGCGCCAAAAACTTGACCGCTTTATTTTTAAACAAAAGATATTTCAAAGAATGGGTTGAAGCGATTCTACCGCAAGTGCACGGTTGTCAAGTTTTAGTATAGTGAAAATTTAATACAGGTTGTCGAATCCACAGGGACTAACGTATAAGTACCAAATAAGATTAATAAAATTATATTTAGCCTACGATAAAAGGAGTTTGATTAACTAGATCTAAATTAAACTAAAGAATAAAGATTAAACTAGAAATAATGAAAAGAATTGGTTCCGGAAATGCGAAGGTAAGTCACTTGAGAAAATTACCAAGCTCGTCGTTCAATTATATTATCTCTACTGATTCAACGGAATTCTCAAATTATCACTCAATTGATTTTAAAGGTTAAAGGTTTTCACTATTATTCGAGACACTCTCTCGAGCTGTAACGAAACTAACAATAAATTAGAATAAGTCACTCTCGTGCACCTATTTACTAATTCAAAGTTGCTTAAATTATCAAACCTTATAACTCTAAATCTTTCGATTTCAAGTTCTCACATATGCGATATCATCTCTCGATCTCAATAGTGACATACATCATAAATTAATGGAGCGTGTTACAACGTTATCTCTCGATCTCGGTTGTAACTCTCAAATTCAATCAAAGCTAGCTAGACTTTGATCTACACATGCAATCAATCTATGAACAATAAATATCAATGCGCTCAAATACCAATGAATCAATAAATCAAACACAACGAACTAAAACTTCAATAATATAAACCAAATTTAATTCAAATCAAATACAGATGAGTTTAATTGTCTCTCGACCTCAAAAACTTCAAATGAAAATGAAAATCAAATAAATTAAGGTTCAGAAATACGATAAACGATGGATGAATCCGTGCGTTGCATCCGTAATTTCTTCTCTTGTTCCTTCCTTGCACTCCGGAAGAGATTGGCTCGACTTTGGACGAAGAACGGAGATTGGATCTTGATAGGCTTAGATTTTGAGTGATTTTAACTGTAAATTCTTCCCATTTTCCGTACTTTTTCCATGGATGATATTATGCTTTTTGGTGTTTATTCGTTTGTTTCAGGAAATTAGACCGGAAGTGGAAGAAATGAGCTTACATGAAGATAACGGGCGAAATCGAGGCGTAAAAGAAGAGAAAACAAAAGAAGATGGATCTCCCAAATCTCGATCGATCGAGATTTATTCTCGATCGATCGAGCCAGCCAGAAGCGAGAATCAGATTTTTTGAAGGCTCGATCGATCGGTGGAAATCTCGATCGATCGAGCGAGGCAGTAACTTCAGCAGCAAATTTTGAGAATTCTCGATCGATCGGTGGAAATTCTCGATCGATCGAGCGAGGCAGTGAGTGCAAAAGGCTGACGTGAACAGTGCACCGATCGATCGATGAAAATCTTGATCGATCGAGACGCGAAATCTGAAGATTTTATTTTCCTTATTTATCGAGATTTTGGGGCTTTTAAGGGAGGCTGAATCCATTTTCAAGAGGGAGAGACGATAGTAGACACATTTATCAGACGATTTCTAGGTCAAGGAGCCGCCGCCAGACGCCGCCAAGGAGATCCAATCTCCGTTCTTCGTCCAAAGTCGAGCCAATCTCTTCCGGAGTGCAAGGAAGGAACAAGAGAAGAAATTACGGTGCAACGCACGGATTCATCCATCGTTTATCGTATTTCTGAACCTTAATTTATTTGATTTTCATTTTCATTTGAAGTTTTTGAGGTCGAGAGACAATTAAACTCATCTGTATTTGATTTGAATTAAATTTGGTTTATATTATTGAAGTTTTAGTTCGTTGTGTTTGATTTATTGATTCATTGGTATTTGAGCGCATTGATATTTATTGTTCATAGATTGATTGCATTTGTAGATCAAAGTCTAGCTAGCTTTGATTGAATTTGAGAGTTACAACCGAGATCGAGAGATAACGTTGTAACACGCTCCATTAATTTATGATGTATGTCACGATTGAGATCGAGAGATGATATCGCATACGTGAGAACTTGAAATCGAAAGATTTAGAGTTATAAGGTTTTGATAATTTAAGCAACTTTGAATTAGTAAATAGGTGCACGAGAGTGACTTATTCTAATTTATTGTTAGTTTCGTTACAGCTCGAGAGGGTGTATCGAATAATAGTGAAAACCTTTCACCTTTAGAAACAATTGAGTGATAATTTGAGAATTCCGTTGAATCAGTAGAGATAATATAATTGAACGACGAGCTTGGTAATTTTCTCGAGTGACTTACCTTCGCATTTCCGGAACCATTCTAGTCTTTGTTTCTAATTTAATCTTTATTCTTTAGTTTAATTTAGATCTAGTTAATCAAACTTCTTTTATCGTAGGCTAAATATAATTTTATTAATCTTATTTGGTACTTATACGTTAGTCCCTGTGGATTCGACAACCTGTACTTAATTTTCACTATACTAAAACTTGACAACCGTGCACTTGCGGTAGAATCGCTTCAACCCATTCTTTGAAATATCTTTTGTTTAAAAATAAAGCGGTCAAGTTTTTGGCGCCGTTGCCGGGGACTAATCTGTATAATATCATACGAGATTAGTTAATTGTAATTTAGCCAATTCTTTTATTATTGCATTTTTGTTTTCTTTATTTTCTTTTGTTGATCTTTGTGAATAACTTCGTGCATTTGTTGTCTCCTTTTGTCTATTTTGTACAGGAATCGGTTCTTTAGTGCATGCATAGAAGAGAGGAACCCTTTCTCGAGCCGTTTGATCCAGAGATAGAGAGAACGCTACTAAGAAGATTACGAGAAGCTCGAGAAATGGCTGACAATAACGAAGCACAGCACCCTAGATCGATGATGGACTTTGCACAACCCGCATTTCATGGATCGTTGTCAAGTATTACAAGGCCGACGATTCAAGCAAACAATTTTGAGATCAAGCCGGCAATCATACAAATGATTCAGCACTCAGTGATGTTCGGGGGAGCAGCTACAGATGATCCGAACAATCACATCTCCAACTTTTTGGAGATTTGTGATACATTCAAACACAATGGCGTCTCTGACGATGCCATCAGGTTAAGACTCTTTCCCTTTTCATTACGAGACAAAGCTAAGGCATGGTTGAATTCTTTACCTGCAGGTTCTATCACAACATGGGAGGGGATGACAAAGGCGTTTTTGTCAAAGTACTTTCCCCCTTCCAAGACGGCGAAGATGCGGAACGATATCACGACTTTTGGTCAATTTGACCCCGAGACTTTATACGAAGCGTGGGATCGGTTTAAGGAGTTGTTGAGGAGATGCCCACACCATGGTCTACCCATATGGCTGCAGGTACAAACTTTTTATAACGGTTTATTTTCTGCTAACCGTTCCATGATTGATGCAGCATCTGGGGGATCCATAATGAGAAAGACGCCGGACGAGGCATATAGCTTGTTGGAGGAAATGGCGTGCAACAGTTATCAGCGGCAATCTGAGTGGAGCACGCCATAGAAACCAATGGGAGTCCATCAAGTGGATGAGATCACTGCTCTTTCGGCTCAATTAGAAGCCATGAACCGGAAGATAGACAGCATGGGAGCAGCAGCAATGCAGGCCCAAACTATTTTCTGTGAGCTGTGTGGAGGCGGTCATCCTAGCATCGAGTGCCAGGCAGGTAATCAATTTAACCAATCCGTTGAAGCTGTTAATTTTGTAGGTAACAGGCCACCCAATAATTCCTACTCGAATTACAACCAACCGTGGAGGAACCACCCGAATTTGAGGTGGTCGAATCAAGAAAATGTGTTGAACCCTCAACCGCAGGCCGGGTTCACACAAAAGCCGAGTATGGAGGAATTGATGGCGAAGTTGATTTCATCAACAGAGGTGAGGATGCAGAATCAAGATGCATCAATCAAAAAATTGGAGGTGCAGATAGGGCAGTTGGCCACGTTGATATCTGGGAGGACACAAGGTACGCTCCCGAGTGATTCTGTAAAGAATCCGAAGGAGCCATCAAATTGATGAAGACAAGGAGGTGACAGTCCAGCTTGGGACTATAAATTAAGAACTTCCGTTTTTCTTCCTTGAGTTTTATTCTTGATTTCTTGTTTTGTTGAGTTTTTGTTAGTTTGTTTGTTTTTGAGTTTGTCTGGGAATGAATTCGTGTATTTTCTATTGCAGATGTGAAAGCAAGAGCAAGTTTGTTATAGGCGAGGCAATCCGAGAGAAAGATGTTGAGAAAAAAAAAAAAAAAATTTCAAATTTTGGTTGCTGCTGCTGGCGATCGATCGGTGGAAATCTCGATCGATCGCCCGAATTTTTAAAAATGACATTGTGCTTACTGCCTCGCTCGATCGATCGAGAATTTTTCCGATCGATCGAGCGAGAGAAAATTTTGAAAAAAAAAACAAGGGCACAGACGCAGCAATCCATCACTTTCCAACTCAATTTTTCTCCTCTAAAAAACAAAAGCCCTAGCCGCCTCTTTCAAATCCTTTCATCTAATCTCCTCATTTTGTTCATCAAATTTCAATTTACTTCAACTCTAAGAAGTAATATTCATTCTAATGAGATTTTCCGTTTCAGATTTGAAGAATTGCAAAGCCGATTGAGTAGAAGTGCATCAAAAGGAGAATTCCAAGCCAAGTGCCAAACTTTCACAAGATCGGATTTTTAAGCGGTAATTGGTCTCTAATTCTCAAAGATTTTATCTTTTGGTGCTAAGTTTTGAATTGTAGTAGAAGTGGGTTAGGAAAGATTGAAATTTGGAGGAAGTCTTGTGGTATTGAAGGGTGTCGGATTGACAGTGTTGTGGGGTGTTAGTTGAATTGAATTGTATTAGTTGGGAATCAGTTGGCAAGAAAATGTCATCCAGAAAGAGGTCAAAGCAGACGGAAGCTTCCCAGAAGCAAAAGCAGGCAGAGGCCACTGTTTCTGAGCCAGTGTATGATGAACAGAAATTTCTCAATGCCAAGATTGCTGAGTTATACCCCATCTACCATAAGAAACCCCTGAGCCGTGAAAGGGGAATGAGCTTGGATAAATTGGAGTGTCCTGTTATTAGGACAGTACTCCGAAAAGGATGGTTTCGATTCGTTCAGGCACCGATTGATGCTGTGGTGCCACTGGTGAGGGAGTTCTATACAAATCTTCGAGCTGTTCAACCAGGGCACAGAGTAAGTGTTTATGTTCGAGGGAAAGATGTGTTGGCGGATCGAGCCACAATCAATAATATTCACCGGATGCCTTTCATTCACAACTGTGAATACCAATCGTTCAAGAACAGCAGGATCGACTACGATGAGGTATTGACAGTCATTGGCAAGCCGGGAGTGGATTGGCAAAGGAATGATAAAGCAGAGCCACAGTTGGTTCTAAAGAAAAATTTGAAGCCAGAGGCCCAAGCATGGTTTTCATTTGTCGCCTCGCGGGTCATGCCATCGACCCACACTTCTGAGGTGACAAAAGATAGAGCGGTCCTGGTTTATGCCATCCTCTCAGGAGAAGGATGTGGACTTCGGTGAGATCATCAGTGATCATATTCAAGAGATTGGAAGTAGCCCACCGACCTCCGCACTACCGTTTCCATCCACGATCACTGCCTTATGTCAGCGATACGGAGTGACATGGGGGGAAGACGAGGAGCTACTCCCGCCGAAGACACCAATCATTGTAGCTGATCCTACGAACCGACGAAGACCCTCGGACACTACACAAGCTGGAGCATCATCCTCTGCTGCAGGACATTCACGTGTTACTTTGGACTCTCTTCATAGGGATCTCCAAGACATTCGCCTGGAGCAGCAGAGCATTCACAGCATGCAGCGGGACATTCATAGCATGCAGAGAGCATTGCAGATGGACCATGAGCAGGTAGCTCAGCGTCAGATGGAGTTCATGCATTATCAGAGTGCATGGAACACTGCCATGGCCCAGGGCTTTCCAGGTTTCCAGTTCCCGCCGGAGCCACACTTTGCACCTTACCAGCCACATGCACCTCCACCTTCCGAGTACCCACCATTTCCGCCATATCAGGGCGAGGAGCACCACTACCCAGTCCCCCCTTCCGGAGCATGATGAGGACGACGATCAGTGACGATCATCGTCATGGTATGTGTCTTTGCCTTTGCATTTATTTTTCGTGTTCATTGAGGGCAATTCACATGCTAAGTTTGGGGGGGGGGGGTTTTTTGATTATTTGTATATATCTTGTTTTTGCACATATTGCTACTTGTCTTGTTTCTTTTCCTAGCATGACTGCATGATGTTGAGACTAATTCGTCCTTGAGCATTACCAACAAAATTTTTTCTATTGATTGAGTTATTCTTGAGAATTGATGAGTTGGAATTGCAACGGTAATACATGATGAAATTAATCCTCATCTAGATAGGAGTCATGGAAATGCTTAACTTGTTTGTATATATCCTTTGTTAACTACATGTCAAAACTGAGGAATACTTTGAGCACTTATTGAGTCATGATTGAGTGAAGTATGTATTGATTAAATTGAAAACTTGTGTTAACTATGATGAGTCTTGAGTATCTTAGATAACTCTACAGTTTAGTTGAAAGCACTTTGAGGCGAAATTTATAATTAGGAACTAGACTTGGAGATGATTTAGGCGATCTTTGGACCGTTTGAGCCTTTCAAGCCTACCTGTTATATATTATTCCTTAGTGTCCCCTTTTGAGCCTTATTGAAAAAAAAATGGTATATGCATTGCATATGATTAGACCCCCATTCGACATTCTTGGCAACTCATTATACCCACCTTGGTTTTGAGCCTAAAAGAAAATTTTTACCTACCCCTAGGAGAGTATAATGAATCTCATTCATTGCACAGAATTGTTATATGCAAATGAGTTCAAAAGGAACAAAAGAATGAGCAAAGAAAAAGAAAAGATGTAGAGAAAAGCCTTGAAAAGAAAAATTCAAAATAAGACCCAAAGTGGCCAAGGCTAGAAAAAAAAAAAAAAAAAGTTGAAGAGAAGCTCAAAAATAGTTGAACTGATTTTGTTATACTCTCTTCTTTGAATTCATCCTACCTTTTCTTTGAAGCCGACACCAAAAGGCCTAACGTTATAAGCTTTCAAGACCTTTTGATCCAAGTCTAGGGAACAATTACATTAGTGGAGAAGTGCTGGATAGTAAACTTGTAGAGTAATTCAAAGTAATCTTGACTAGGAGTTAATATGGCACATGTTGATGTTAAAGATATATATGTAACTCATGTTTGACAATAGCACACACGCACGTTCCGATGTTGCGATGTATTATTTAACTTAGGAGAAATTGCTTCTTGTTAAATGTTGATTGACTTCTATTGATGTGTAAGTAGGATTTCTGAGTTGTTACGTATGTTGTAAAGATGATTCATGCTTAGTATCGAGTTTAACTTTTCTTTTTGAGTTTATTGCTTGCTCGAGGACGATCAAGTCTAAGTTTGGGGGAGTTGATAGGCTTAGATTTTGAGTGATTTTAACTGTAAATTCTTCCCATTTTCCGTACTTTTTCCAGGATGATATTATGCTTTTTGGTGTTTATTCGTTTGTTTCAGGAAATTAGACCGGAAGTGGAAGAAATGAGCTTACATGAAGATAACGGGCGAAATCGAGGCGTAAAAGAAGAGAAAACAAAAGAAGATGGATCTCCCAAATCTCGATCGATCGAGATTTATTCTCGATCGATCGAGCCAGCCAGAAGCGAGAATCAGATTTTTTGAAGGCTCGATCGATCGGTGGAAATCTCGATCGATCGAGCGAGGCAGTAACTTCAGCAGCAAATTTTGAGAAATCTCGATCGATCGGTGGAAATTCTCGATCGATCGAGCGAGGCAGTGAGTGCAAAAGGCATGACGTGAACAGTGCACCGATCGATCGGTGAAAATCTCGATCGATCGAGACGCGAAATCTGAAGATTTTATTTTCCTTATTTATCGAGATTTTGGGGCTTTTAAGGGAGGCTGAATCCATTTTCAAGAGGGAGAGACGATAGTAGACACATTTATCAGACGATTTCTAGGTCAAGGAGCCGCCGCCAGACGCCGCCAAGGAGATCCAATCTCCATTCTTCGTCCAAAGTCGAGCCAATCTCTTCCGGTGTGCAAGGAAGGAACAAGAGAAGAAATTACGGTGCAACGCACGGATTCATCCATCGTTTATCGTATTTCTGAACCTTAATTTATTTGATTTTCATTTTCATTTGAAGTTTTTGAGGTCGAGAGACAATTAAACTCATCTGTATTTGATTTGAATTAAATTTGGTTTATATTATTGAAGTTTTAGTTCGTTGTGTTTGATTTATTGATTCATTGGTATTTGAGCGCATTGATATTTATTGTTCATAGATTGATTGCATTTGTAGATCAAAGTCTAGCTAGCTTTGATTGAATTTGAGAGTTATAACCGAGATCGAGAGATAACGTTGTAACACGCTCCATTAATTTATGATGTATGTCACGATTGAGATCGAGAGATGATATCGCATACGTGAGAACTTGAAATCGAAAGATTTAGAGTTATAAGGTTTTGATAATTTAAGCAACTTTGAATTAGTAAATAGGTGCACGAGAGTGACTTATTCTAATTTATTGTTAGTTTCGTTACAGCTCGAGAGAGTGTATAGAATAATAGTGAAAACCTTTCACCTTTAAAATCAATTGAGTGATAATTTGAGAATTCCGTTGAATCAGTAGAGATAATATAATTGAACGACGAGCTTGGTAATTTTCTCGAGTGACTTACCTTCGCATTTCCGGAACCATTCTAGTCTTTGTTTCTAGTTTAATCTTTATTCTTTAGTTTAATTTAGATCTAGTTAATCAAACTTCTTTTATCGTAGGCTAAATATAATTTTATTAATCTTATTTGGTACTTATACGTTAGTCCCTGTGGATTCGACAACCTGTACTTAATTTTCACTATACTAAAACTTGACAACCGTGCACTTGCGGTAGAATCGCTTCAACCCATTCTTTGAAATATCTTTTGTTTAAAAATAAAGCGGTCAGATCTCCTTGGCGGCGTCTGGCGGCGGCTCCTTGACCTAGAAATCGTCTGATAAATGTGTCTACTATCGTCTCCCTCTCTTGAAATGGATCCAGCCTCCCTTAAAAGCCCCGAAATCTAGATAAATAAGGAAAATAAAATCTTCAGATTTCGCGTCTCGATTGATCGAGATTTTCACCGATCGATCGGTGCACTGTTCACGTCAGCCTTTTGCACTCACTGCCTCGCTCGATCGATCGAGAATTTTCACCGATCGATCGAGATTTCTCAAAATTTGTTGCTGAGGTTACTGCCTCGCTCGATCGATCGAGATTTCCACCGATCGATCGAGCCTTCAAAAAATCTGATTCTCGCTTCTGGCTGGCTCGATCGATCGAGAATAAATCTCGATCGATCGAGATTTGGGAGATCCATCTTCTTTTGTTTTCTCTTCTTTTACGCCTCGATTTCGCCCGTTATCTTCATGTAAGCTCATTTATTCCACTTCCGGTCTAATTTCCTGAAACAAACGAATAAACACCAAAAAGCATAATATCATCCAGGAAAAAGTACGGAAAATGGGAAGAATTTACAGTTAAAATCACTCAAAATCTAAGCCTATCAGAGAATCTCATAAACCTAGTTTTCAAGCACTTCTCCACTAATGTAATCAATTCCTAGACTTGGATCAAAAGGACTTTTAAAGCTTATAATGTTAGGCCTTTTGGTGTCGGGTACAAAGAAAAGATAGGATAAGCGCAAGGAAGAGAGTATAATCTTTTACAATTCAATTGTTTCGCACACATCGAGTTTCTCTTCTTTTTCTTTTATAGCCTTGGCCACTTTGGGTCTTATATGTTTATTTTTTTCTTTTCAAGGCTCTTTGTCTATCGTTTTTCTTTTCTCATTCATCAATAGTTTCCAATAAGCTCATCGGATATAACAATTTACGTGCATCGAATGGAATTCATTATACTCTCTTAGGGTAATGATAACCTTTTCATTTAAGCTCAAAGAGAAGTAAGTATAATGAGTTTGCCAAGAATGTCGAATGGTGGCTAATTTCCATTCTTATTCATTCAAGCTCAAAGTTGTACACTAGGGGAAAATGTAAATAAGGTAGGCTTGAAAGGCTCAAATGTTCCAAAGATCGCCTAAATCATATCCAAGTCTAGTTCATAATTATAAAAATTTCAGCCTCAAAGTGCCATCATCAAATAAGTTCTATGATTACTCTAAGATGCTCAAGACATGTCATCAAGTTCACACATATCATCACTACTTCAAAAGTAATCAACAAGTTCATGACTCAATGTGCTCAAATTATTCCTCATTTTCAACATGTCAACTCGACTCAAAATATTCACAACATGTTTACAATCATCAAGATTCAAGTCATAAGTAGAGTAAACTAATATCATCATAGCATGGAGTCACTACTTTAATCCAATTACACTAAAAACAACTTTCCATGCTCTTCATCTGACTCATCAATATTAAGCTAAAAACACAGATTCCACAGCAGTAGACATGTGCAGACGCACAATTAAACATATTCAACTCAGCACAAACACCATTCACACCTCAAACAAAAGCAAAATAAAATTCCCATCTCCACAATATCATATGATAGTTAACCAATTACCCCCCCCCCCCCCCCCCAAACTTAAGTAATACATTGTCCTCAATGTAGTGAACAGGAAGAAATAATAGGACAACGTAATACCTGTGGTAACAACTGTCAGTGGTCGTCACCCTCATCCGCATCGGCAGCAGCCATCATCATCATCAGCGTCATCAGAGGGTGGCGGGTATGGCTGAAGCGTGGGTGGCAGTGGAAACGCCAAGTCGGGATGGGCCTGGGCTGCGACTGTGTGCCAGTCGTATGAAAAACGTAGAAACTCACGAAGCTCAAGGCGCATGTCATCTTGATTGTGCAATATCTCCTCTTGATTGCGCGGGAGCTCGCGTTGCCCATCGCGAACCAATCACTGTTGCAATTTGAGTGCCCTAAGCTCATCCTCTAAAGATTAAAATATTTGAGCATTGGTGGTAGGATGAGCTATTGGAGAATGGCCACGAGAAGCTCGACGATGTGAAGATTGAGGCTGTTCCGGATCATTGGAAGGCCCTGGTGCAGACTCGGGCGCCGACGGTGGTCGAGGAAGGCGAAGTGGCGTAAATGGCACACTTGTTTCCTCATAAGACTCCCAAGGGACTTGTTCCTGGTGGCACAATTCAGTGATTAAAGACGGAAAGGGGAGACCAATCGTGGTAGAGCCTTCCACCGCTAATTTCATCGAGGAGTATATGATGCTCCCAATATCCACCGAGCGGCTTGTCATGATAGCGAAAACCAACACCGCTCTCTCCTTAGTAATCACGGCAGTGTGAGTCGATGGAAGGACTCGATGGGAGATAAAAGTAAACCAGATGTCTGCCTCTGGTTTCAAATGAGTTTTCTTACAATGTTTGATCTGCCCATCCGAATTTAGTATCCATTCTGCCCCTTCCCCACAGATTGTCTCTATCACTTCATTATAGTCAAGGTGGTGATGCAAATAAGCCGAGTATTCATCGTCTCTGATATCTGGCATCTCATATGTGCGATTGATGCGTTCGCTAAGAAAAAAAACTTCTTCCGCCGAATAGTCAGATACGGACCGTTCGCTTCGACTTTAAAGTTGGCATAGAACTCCTTGACAAAGAGGATGACTGCATGGCGCGGTGGTGACACAAAGCGCAACCATCCATGGCGTTCCGCCTCACGGAGGATGGACGAATCGGGTGTGTCCATATCCATTCCCCTCTCCCTTACCAAAGGCCTAGCATGCCGTTTTTCATAGAATTCCGATGCGGCATGAGTGGCAAAACGAGTAGTGTCATAAGTCGGGGTGGGGGCTGAAGAGGAAGCCCCTCGTCTTGGCTTCTTTGTAGGGGCCATGCTATGAGATATATCAAAATGACAAGCAATGCCTCAATAAGTTCTTACACAGTCCAACTTGCCTCACACCACGTTCAAGAAGTTACTAAGCACCACCAAGCCTCAACAATAGCAATACTAACAAGCTTCTAACACCAATCTCCAAATTAACTTTCCTACCAACAAAGAATGCAAATCCTTTCCCACTTTCACCAAATATCTAGTAATTAAGCATGACCCGGAAATCGCAAGCCAAGTTACCTCTAAATTTCGAAACTTTGATGGAGTGTGGTCCTTGGCTTGGAGTAAGCTCTCCTTGGTGCTTGAATGTCCACCCGAGCTTGTAATCTGTAGAAGAAATTTGCACAAATTAACTAATAGTAGTGGGGAGGAAAGGGATATGCAATTATATGAAGAATTGATAAGAGATTGGGAAGGAAATTGGGGATTTGGGGATTTAGGGATTAGGGATTTGAGAGGAAGAAGTGAGGTGAAAATGAATGAGAGAGTGAATCTGAGGTGTTTTAAAAACAACAAATCGCGACAGGCGAACGATCGCCTCGTTTTAGGCGATCGATCGCCTATGTCCAGTAGCGTTTTTTAAAAAAAAATTTTGTGTTGAGGCGATCGATCGCCTAATTGTAAGCGATCGATCGCCTACCTCCAGTAGCATTTGTGAAAAGTTTGATGCTCAAGGCGATCGATCGCCTCATGTTAAGCGATCGATAGCCTGTCTCCAGTAAGAATTTTTTAAGATTTCTGGTGGAGGCGATCGATCGCCTCAGATGCAGCGATCGATCGCCTACCTCCAGTAGGCTTTTTTTTTTTTGTAAAAAAATAAAAAAAACAACTAAAATCCAAACCAAAGTCAAGAAACTATTTACTAAATTCAAAAATGAAGGAGAAGGAAGAAAAATTAGTTCTTGATTTATAGTCCCAAGCTGGACTTCTGCCGTCTGTCGCTTCATTCAACAAAATGGACAGTTGTGCACTCCGGTATACTGAAATCATGCCCGTGGTAGTGCTTCAATCGCTGTGCATTCACTGTGAACGTGCCCTTGGTTGGATCATAGAGTTCGATTGCACCCGAGGGAAACACCTTGGATATACGGAATGGTCCGGACCAACGAGATTTAAGCTTGCCTGGAAACAGCCTTAATTTGGAGTTAAATAATAACACCATATCTTCTTCCTTGAAATCACGTTGACTGATCCTTGCGTCATGCCATTTTTTTGTCTTTTCTTTATAGATCTTGGAATTCTCGTATGATTGGTTCCGAAACTCTTCCATTTCGTTCACTTGGAGGAGACGGTGATCACCTGCAGCAGTTAAATCAAAGTTTAGATTCTTTATTGCCCAATATGCTTTATGTTCCAGTTCAACCGGAAGATGACATGCTTTCCAAAAACTAACCTATATGGTGTGGTGCCAATAGGTGTTTTATATGCAGTTCTATATGCCCATAAAGCATCATCTAACCGTAAGGACCAGTCTTTTCGAGAAGTATTGACAGTTTTTTCTAAAATGCGTTTTACTTCCCTATTCGACACTTCCACTTGCCCACAAGTTTGTGGAAAGGTGTTGCAACTTTATGGGTGACTCCATATTTGCTTAAGAGTTTGTCAAAAAGTTTGTTGCAAAAATGTGACCCACCGTCACTAATGATTGCCCGAGGGGTGCCAAATCGAGTAAAAATATGTTTTTTCAAAAATTGCACCACCACTCTAGCATCATTAGTGCGAGAAGCTGCAGCCTCAACCCACTTTGACACATAATCGACCGCAACTAGTATATAGTAGTGTGAACATGAAACTGGAAATGGTCCCATAAAATCGATGCCCCAAACATCGAACAATTCACATTCAAGAATGTTGTTCAAAGGCATCTCCTGTCTCCTAGAAATGTTACCAGTTCGTTGACACCTATCACAAGTGGAAACATACCTGTATGCATCTTTAAATAATGTAGGCCAATAAAATCCAGATTCCAGTACCTTGGCAGCAGTTTTGGTTGGACCCATGTGTCCCCCTACCTCGCGATCATGACAATGGCTCAATATAGATGACATCTCCTCCTCTGGAACACACCTCGTGATCATGTTATCTGCACAAACTTTGAACAACAATGGTTCCTCCCACATGTAGTGTTCAACATCAGATAAGAATTTCTTTTTTTGATAAAATGTCATTTGTGGGAGGATACCACTAACCAGATAGTTTGCAAAATCGGCATACCAGGGTAGGGCAAGAACTTGAAAGAGCTGTTCATCGGGGAATTTTTCATTGATCTCTTCCAACTCATTATCATGTTTCTCAATCTCAAAATCAATCCTAGATAAATAATCCGCCACTACGTTCTCTACACCCCTCTTATCCTTAATTTCTAAGTCAAATTCTTGCAATAAAAGAATCCATCGGATTAAATGTGGTTTAGCGTCTTTTTTAGCAAGAAGATACTTGAGTGCCGAGTGATCAGTGTACACAATGACTTTTGATAGACAAAGATAAGAGTGACATTTATCGAAGGCGAATACTACTGCTAGAAGTTCTTTCTCAGTGGTGGCATAGTTCTGTTGTGCCTCATTTAACGTTCTACTAGCATAGTAAATAGTATGAAATACCTTATTCCTTCTTTGTCCCAATACTGCTCCGACAGCTGTGCCACTTGCATCACACATCAACTCAAATGGTATATCCCAGTCAGGTGCTATCAAAATAGGTGTTGTGACCAATCTCTCCTTTAGTGTCTCAAATGCCTGCAAGCAATCAGCATTAAAATCAAATGGTGCTTCTTTAGTCAACAAGTGAGATAAAGGTTTTGAAATTTGAGAAAAATCCTTTATAAATCGTCTATAGAACCCAGCATGGCCTAAGAAACTGCGAATTCCCTTCACTGATACTGGTGGAGGTAGTTCCTGTATCACTTGTACCTTTGCTCGATCCACTTCAATCCCCTTCTGGGATATTTTATGGCCCAAGACTATACCTTCTTTGACCATGAAGTGGCACTTCTCCCAGTTTAGTACTAAGCTGTTCTCCTCACACCTTGTCAATACGAGATCAAGATTATGCAGACATGCATCAAATGAATTTCCAAACACAGAAAAATCATCCATGAATACTTCTTAAAACATTCCTACCATGTCGTGGAATATCGACATCATGCATCTTTGAAACGTAGTCGGTGCATTACATAACCCAAAAGGCATTCTCCTAAATGCAAATGTACCATAAGGACAAGTGAAGGTGGTCTTCTCTTGGTCCTCAGGTGCAACTGCTATCTGATTATATCCCGAATACCCATCTAGGAAGCAATAATAATCATACCCAGCTAATCTCTCTATCATTTGATCAATGAAGGGGAGGGGGAAGTGATCCTTACGTGTAGCTTCATTAAGTTTTCTATAGTCAATACAGACTCTCCAACCAGTGACTGTTCTAGTAGGTATTAATTCATTCCTTTCATTAGTAATAACAGTCATACCTCCTTTCTTTGGTACACATTGCACCGGACTCACCCATGCACTATCTGAGATAGGATAGATAATACCTGCATCGAGTAGCTTAATCACTTCCGCCTTGACTACTTCTTCCATCTTCGGATTCAAACGGCGTTGTGGTTGCACCAACGGCTTGTAAGTGTCTTCCATCAAAATTTTATGCATGCACATCGATGGGCTTATTCCTTTTATGTCCGCCACTTTCCATGCAAAGGCGTGCTTGTGCTCCCTCAAAATCCTAAGGAGCTTCTCTTCGTCAATACCTGTCAAAGATGAAGACACAATTACTGGTAGAGAATTATCATTACCCAAATAAACATACTTGAGGTGAGTTGGTAGTGTCTTGAGTTCAAGATTGGGTGGTTCTTCAATTGAAGATTTTTGTGGCTTGATGTCCCTTTCTCCCAACTCTCCTAAATTATTGCTTTGACGTCTAATGTAAGGAGGGTTAGCTCGCATCTGAGCAACTATCTCTTGTTCTTCTTCATTCTCAAGCATGTCCTCATCATTAATGAGATAAGCTTCCACTGCATCTTTGCAGTCTGTTCGAAATACCTTGTCAGATAACACATCAACATGGTCAATACTAAAACACATATGCTCGTCATGATGGTGTTTCATAGCCTTAAAAACATTAAAAGTAACTTGATCCTCCCCTACACGGAGGATCAACTTCCCTTGATGCACATCTATGAGTGCTTTGCCAGTGGCCAAGAATGGTCTTCCCAAGATCAAGGGCATTTCGGCATCTTCTTCCATATCTAACACGAGAAAATCCACTGGGAAAATGAATTTATCCACCTTGACAAGTACATCCTCGATGAGTCCTCGTGGGTAGGTGATAGATCTATCCGCCAGTTGAAGTGACACCGTAGTGGGTTTAGGCTCGCCTAATCCCAACTTCCTGAAAATTGACAGTGGCATTAAATTAATACTCGCACCCAAATCACACAAAGATTTAGTAAATGAAATAGAGCCAATGGTGCAGGGTATAGAGAAACTCCCTGTGATGACCAGAGATTAGGGATGTTAATCCCGGAGTGTTAATAACCCCTAAAGTTGTTTTACGTGGCGATTTGGAGTTTAATCGAAGTGTTGGGCCTTCTGGGCTCGTTTATTTGAGTAGTTGGGATCGTTGGATCCCGAGGTTGAGATCGTATTCTCATTTTGGTGAAAACCTGTGAGTTGGGTCTTTAGTGTGACTCGGAATCTCGGGTGCTTGGTGTGGGCACCGGTAGGGGGTTTTTGAGTTAGAGAGAGAATTTTTGAAAACAGATGATTTTTAATGAATCAAGATGTATTTGTGGGGCTATTAGTATTTCGGGGTATTTTTGCTATATATACCAGTTGAACCCGAGATTTTAATTATTGGAACCATTTTCCCCACCTTCCCTCTCTCTCCTCACCCGCGCGCCCATTCCCGATCTGCTTGACCCACGCCGCTTCCAGGCGTGCGCCCGCCGCCGTCCGGCCGCCGTTCGGCGCGTCCGACCCGGCGCCAGCTTCGTCTCGTCCAGGCGCTCCTTCCCGTACCATCAATTCAAAGTTTGGTCGCGATTTGAGCTCGGATTTGCCAGAAAAGCGCTAGGGTTCGAACTGGACTTCTGTCCGATTTTGGGGCTCGATTTTGGTACGATTTTGGGGCTTTTATTCTGGTGTTTTTGGGGCGTTTTTGAGCTGATATTGAGTCGATAATTTCATACTTTTGTGGTTCGAAATATTTGTTGCATTTGGTTCGAATTTCAGCGCTGTTTACGTGATTTAGGGTTCGAAATTGGGGTTGTTCGAAAATTGGGGTTTTTGGCAGGGAGTTATGATTCTTGTTAGTAATCGATTAATTCATGTTTTAGATGAATTATGGTGTTCAGTTTGGGTTCGATTTGTGTTGTGAAGGTTCGGAATTTGTGGGGTGTTCTTGAGCAATTTTCGATAATGGTTAATTGTCGTGTGTTGACAATATTTTTGAGGGTTATGGGTGTGCTTGAGCATGGGTTGCATGTTCGTAATTAATTGTGAATTAATTTATCGTGTTAGCACATCGTTCCTCGGAGCATGGAACTCGAGCAAGGTTTGGCTCAGACTTCGGAGATTTAAGGTACGTGCGACGTACGAGCATTACTTTATGTGATAGCAATTGTGAAATGCATAATGTGTTGTAATTGCATTAGATGGTTGTGGGTATGGCTATATACATATATGTGTTGATATGATTATGGATCGACCTAGTCTTGGCATCGCTGCCACAAGTGTGCGTAATACTAGAGTATTATGACCTTATAAGAGATATGGGGTACTGGGTTTATATGACTATTGTATGGCATTTGAGATGCCTGAGAATGATTGTGGGATCATGTATTCGTTATGAGACATGTGAGATGTCTAAGTATAATGGAGAATTTGTAAAATAAATGCTAGGCATTTGAGCTATCTGTGATTGGTAGCAAAGTTGAAAATCAGTATTAGATATCGAGATATCTATGTTTGCATGTATAATGAATTTGGAATCATTAATTATTGATACTTGAGAATCAGGCATGCTATGAGTTAAATCAATGTGTTGATTTACTGATTTATGAGATTTGATGAGTTTGATGATTGTGAGAACAGGGACAGTACACGGAATCCCGGATGAGGACGTTGCCATCCAGGGAGTATCATTTAAAATTCATTAATATTTACTTGTGTTGTAAATTATGAATTTCATTATTGTGATTATGAGATTTTGTGTATTGGTATGCTCACCCCGTTGGGGGCTGTCTCTGTTGGTGCAGGTGAACAGGTGCATCGATGGCTGTGGAGCTGAGCTCGAGCTGTTGATTGGATGTACTCACAGGATCGTGGTACCAGGGCTTGATGGAGCACGGTATCGTATAGAGTACTTATATACACCCGAGGTTTATATACACATTTATGATGCTCGCATGTGAGCACGGATATTCTTGTATATGGGTTGTATATAAAGGCATGAGCCTTTCTCTCTTTCATCATATGTTTGCATGCAATTAGTGGTAGAATTGCTAAATGATTTGAGAGCCATTAGTGTATTATGTGGGTGTTGAAACCCAATTTTGTCGTCTTATGTGTGGTGTCTTCCCTGGCTGGGAATTTACTTTGTGTTCTGTATTCTGTTGAGTATTGTGTATTCCCTGGCCGGGAATTATATTATGTGTTGTGCTTTCATTTCGGGATAGCTCTATTTATGGGGAGACTCTGCCCAAATTTTTATAAAAGTCCACAATGTAAAAGTGGTGTAAAGGGGATGGTAATGGGCGAACTCTATGAGTCTATTTGTTGTTAGGATGATGATCTTATAACATGGCATATTAAAGAAAATTTTGTGATTGCCATTCAATGGTAAATCATCATTTGAGTTTCCCGATTGATTTTTATTGAAAGCATGTGCCACACATAGTGGTTAGTACACTAATCAAGGGTTAAGGGCTTGGGGTCCTTACATTAGTGGTATCAGAGCAGTGGTTAGCTCTTTGGGGCTGTTGAAGGCCTAAAACATGCTGATAGGGATGGGTAGCACATATTTATGCATGATAGTAGGTAGTGCTGTGTGACACAACTATTTTGCTTATGTGCATTTGTAACATGTGATCATAGTGAAACGATTATATGTCATGACATCTATAGAATCATAATATAACCTGTTGATTATGATTGTGAGTTGTGACACAGGGACAACCAAGTGGAGCATTTTGAAATGCATTGGGATACAGGAAGTACTTTGTACTCATAGTTTATGCATTTACTTATTATGATCATATTGTGGGGAATATGGATTATCGTATGCTCATGGTTTGGAATTGTTCCTGTAGGGACACTATGACGTGGAAAGGCTAAGGCCATGGTTGAAAGACACGAAACGGTAATCTGCGTTTTATATACATCATGAATTATGCATTGTGGTTGCATGTGTACATGTAGTGATGATTTTAATGCTTTGCCGCCAAATGTTGAAGCGAGGGGTGGGAGTACCGCATGTCGCATTTGAGCGAGGTGTATTAAAATACACTCATGATGATGTATGTTGGAATATGGATTATGCTTTGTGATGCAGGTATGGATGAAATACTTGGGGAATATCCCATGAGTCATTGCTATGGATGAGTGATGATTTGAAATGCTTGCAGCTATTTATTGTTTTGTGCCGCTAAAATGTGAAGCGAGGGGTGGGAGCGCCGCATGTCACATTGAAGCGTGGTTATCATATGAGGCGAGGAAAGAATATTTGCCGCTAAAATGTGAAGCGAGGGGTGGGAGCGCCGCATGTCCATTTAAGCGAGGTTATTCTATGCCGCCTATATGTGAAGCGAGGGGTGGGAGTACCGCATGTTTTATTTGAGCGAGGGGCATTAAAATACACTACCATGACAATGACTAGGGATCGGCTATATTGACTGGCGATGGTTCTTGCCGCCATTTATATTGATAGCGATGGTTCATTCCGCTATATTGACTGGCGATGGTTCTTGCCGCCATGTATATTGATAGCGATGGTTCATTCCGCTATATTGACTGGCGATGGTTCTTGCCGCCATGTATATTGATAGCGATGGTTCATTCCGCTATATTGACTGGCGATGGTTCTTGCCGCCATGTATATTGATAGCGATGGTTCATTCCGCTATATTGACTGGCGATGGTTCTTGCCGCCATGTATATTGATAGCGATGGTTCATTCCGCTATATTGACTGGCGATGGTTCTTGCCGCCATGTATATTGATAGCGATGGTTCATTCCGCTATATGGATTGGCGATGGTTCATGCCGCCAGGTGTATTGATAGCGACGGTTCATTCCGCTGTATTGATTGGAGATGGTTCTTGCCGCCGGATATATTGATAGCGATGTCTCATTCCGCTATTCTATTGGCGATGATTTATGCCGCCGGGTATTGATAGTGATGCCTCATTCCGCTATATTGATTGGCGATGACTTATGCCGCCGGGTGTTTATAGCGATGGTACATTCCACTACATCTATGGCGATGATTCATGCCGCCAGATGTCTATAGCGATGTTTTATGCCGCTGACTCTATGACGAGGGATTATGCCCTGATTCTATAGCGATGGGTTATGCCGCTATGTACGTGACACTGGATTACGCCACCTACGAGCGATGGGTGCTGATTGCGTACCACTGTGGATGACGGAGACAGGTATGCCGCTATATTGTTAGCAATGAGGTATGGCATATTACTGTTTATTTAGCACTATTGTGGATATCATGTGTTGATTTACTTATGTTGTCATGTGTTTGACGATGAGATTATAGACGTCGTGTATCGACATTTACCGTCATGAGTCGACAATATTATTTCAAAGTCATATGTTGACAGGTACCGTCACGAGATGACAATGGCATAGTGGATGTTCTATGTAGACGTGTAGCGTCGTTTTGATGATTAATACATTTGTGTTATGTATTTGGCTGTATAGTTTGAGTGCCGATGGTGAGCACATGGTAGTGTCTGGGTCACTAGTTGACGAGACCTTTTTGCCGAACAGGTTTGCTCGGTGGAGTATTGGATGTATTGTACCGGTAAATGTACCACATCATGTTATAGAGTTAAATAATTGTCGAGCGATGATACCCTTGGGTATGCTCGTTGGTTTGGCTAGGGCCAAGTGATTGGTGGTAAGAGTAGTCATTGAGGAAACTACTCGCTTGTGTTGTGACGTAGGGTAGACATGGTTGCACCCACCCTGAGGGTGTGGGATAAATCATATTGGATTATGATTGCATCATAAGTGAGCAAGGACACCGGGTTGTCCATTGTGCTTGGTATTTTAGAGATATGTTGGGCGATGACCCATTACTCTAACGGTTTGTACGGTATGGCATACCGGGATGGAACATATGGTTGGTTGGTGGACTTGATATGAACCTATGGAGACAGCACTTTGCTAGCCAGATATTGGGGGAATGATATAGTGTGCTTGTTGGTGCCATGATACTGCTCGTTGGAACCAAGTTTGGCAAATCGTAAAGTGATACGATGTGGATTGTGGTGGACTCTAGTAGTCACCACGTCATTTGAGGTTGAGGTTGTGCATGCCTCACTGAAACGTGTATACGTCTATTGTTTTGAGAGACTTGTCTGGGATAGCTCATAATGTTGAAGTACCAACAAGAGAGTCATCAAGTCGTTGTTGACTCGATCTGGGGAATCCGTGTACTTGGGATGCAATGAGTGTTATTGTATCCAGTTTTCCGAACGGTGGTTCGAGACTTGTGGATCTCGAGTTCGATGGCTCTTCCCTTGTGAGGAAGGAGGTAGTATTATACCTATTTGGGAATCTTTGAAAGATTCGGTAAGTTGGTACGTGTGGGATTTTGGGAATCACGCCGTGTTGTTGATCGTCGATTAGCAGCCTCCTCTGGATGGGAATGACTCAGAATTGACAGCTGTGTTTGGGGCTTGGGGTATGTTGTAGATACCCGAGCCAAGTGCATTGAGTATGCATGTGATGTCCATGCCTAGGCAAGTATACCGGTGAGTACACAGATGCTAGTTTTTGATTTCCTTTTTGTCAAGCATAGAGTTATGCTACTTTTGGATGGTTAAATCTCTGATGAGAGATATGGAACACCTTGAGATTGGGAATCTCCATGGCACGATGATTATGAGGGATAATCGTGAAGTTAGTTGACTCCCCTTGAGGAGGGATTATCTTGTGTGGGTTGAGGTGTTTCCTGGTTGGTGTTTCCCTTCGAGTTATGCGATAGCCTTCCCAAGTTTGGATTGTTAAATCCTAGGATTATCAAGGGATGGCAGGAATTCGGATTTATTGGGTGTCGTTGTCGACACAAGCGTTGAGGATGCAATGGGTTTATTGCATGTCCTTTCAGAATTTGAACTCTGTGGAGTCTCGATGGTTTATTTATGATCAGGATGTGATCCTTGGAATATCCGGAGGTGGACATCTTGTGAGATGTCTTTTGTGTGAATCTGTGGCCGTGAGTTGCCCAAATTGAGTTGCAATGATGCGACTGCTCATTTGATGGAAGAGGTTTGAAAGTGGAGACCAGGTTTGGTATGTGTACATCGTGGTATATTAGTGTTTTTCCTCGTAATGATGTGTGTTAGACATCGGGAGTCATGATAGAGATGTCTTTGAATGATATCTACGATAGAATCGGGAGCGATTCGAATCCTTGCAGTTTCAGTTGACTAACTGCTTTTGGATTGTTAGCGTTGAGTTGTGCTGACGCTCTTTGACGTTATGATGGATTTGGAAGTCTATTCCACTCGAGAGTTTGACACGAGGTCAACGTTCTCACGGTTGAGGTGTCATTCAGGATGCGTTCTTACTAGTTGTATTAGAACTAAGGATGACTGTCCGATCTACAGTCGTAAGTATTGGTTGTTTTGCAGTCATGAGGGGCTGACTTTTGGGATGAACCACATCGAAGTACGTTTTGCCTCTTGGGTGATATGTTGGTTTTGGTATGTCGCTCTGTTTCAGAGTTTGTTGTGAGGTAAGTATCCTCGCGTTTATTAAGACGATCCTAATATGGTCAAGGATCGAGGTTATGGCTTCATGTTGTTGTGTAGCCTGGGTGTTACGTGATACACCAGTGTTAATTTCGAGGACGAAATTCTTTTAGTGGGGGATATTGTGATGACCAGAGATTAGGGATGTTAATCCCGGAGTGTTAATAACCCCTAAAGTTGTTTTACGTGGCGATTTGGAGTTTAATCGAAGTGTTGGGCCTTCTGGGCTCGTTTATTTGAGTAGTTGGGATCGTTGGATCCCGAGGTTGAGATCGTATTCTCATTTCGGTGAAAACCTGTGAGTTGGGTCTTTAGTGTGACTCGGAATCTCGGGTGCTTGGTGTGGGCACCGGTAGGGGGTTTTTGAGTTAAAGAGAGAATTTTTGAAAACAGATGATTTTTAATGAATCATGATGTATTTGTGGGGCTATTAGTATTTCGGGGTATTTTTGCTATATATACCAGTTGAACCCGAGATTTTAATTATTGGAACCATTTTCCCCACCTTCCCTCTCTCTCCTCACCCGCGCGCCCATTCCCGATCTGCTTGACCCACGCCGCTTCCAGGTGTGCGCCCGCCGCCGTCCGGCCGCCGCTCGGCGCGTCCGACCCGGCGCCAGCTTCGTCTCGTCCAGGCGCTCCTTCCCGTACCATCAATTCAAAGTTTGGTCGCGATTTGAGCTCGGATTTGCCAGAAAAGCGCTAGGGTTCGAACTGGATTTCTGTCCGATTTTGGGGCTCGATTTTGGTACGATTTTGGGGCTTTTATTCTGGTGTTTTTGGGGCGTTTTTGAGCTGATATTGAGTCGATAATTTCAGACTTTTGTGGTTCGAAATATTTGTTGCATTTGGTTCGAATTTCAGCGCTGTTTTCGTGATTTAGGGTTCGAAATTGGGGTTTATGTTCGAAAATTGGGGTTTTTGGCAGGGAGTTATGATTCTTGTTAGTAATCGATTAATTCATGTTTTAGATGAATTATGGTGTTTAGTTTGGGTTCGATTTGTGTTGTGAAGGTTCGGAATTTGTGGGGTGTTCTTGAGCAATTTTCGATAATGGTTAATTGTCGTGTGTTGACAATATTTTTGAGGGTTATGGGTGTGCTTGAGCATGGGTTGCATGTTCGTAATTAATTGTGAATTAATTTATCGTGTTAGCACATCGTTCCTCGGAGCATGGAACTCGAGCAAGGTTTGGCTCGGACTTCGGAGATTTAAGGTACGTGCGACGTACGAGCATTACTTTATGTGATAGCAATTGTGAAATGCATAATGTGTTGTAATTGCATTAGATGGTTGTGGGTATGGCTATATACATATATGTGTTGATATGACTATGGATCGACCTAGTCTTGGCATCGCTGCCACAAGTTTGCGTAATACTAGAGTATTATGACCTTATAAGAGATATGGGGTACTGGGTTTATATGACTATTGTATGGCATTTGAGATGCCTGAGAATGATTGTGGGATCATGTATTCGTTATGAGACATGTGAGATGTCTAAGTATAATGGAGAATTTGTAAAATAAATGCTAGGCATTTGAGCTATCTGTGATTGGTAGCAAAGTTGAAAATCAGTATTAGATATCGAGATATCTATGTTTGCATGTATAATGAATTTGGAATCATTAATTATTGATACTTGAGAATCAGGCATGCTATGAGTTAAATCAATGTGTTGATTTACTGATTTATGAGATTTGATGAGTTTGATGATTGTGAGAACAGGGACAGTACACGGAATCCCGGATGAGGGCGTTGCCATCCAGGGAGTATCATTTAAAATTCATTAATATTTACTTGTGTTGTAAATTATGAATTTCATTATTGTGATTATGAGATTTTGTGTATTGGTATGCTCACCCCGTTGGGGGCTGTCTCTGTTGGGGCAGGTGAACAGGTGCATCGATGGCTGTGGAGCTGAGCTCGAGCTGTTGATTGGATGTACTCACAGGATCGTGGTACCAGGGCTTGATGGAGCACGGTATCGTATAGAGTACTTATATACACCCGAGGTTTATATACACATTTATGATGCTCGCATGTGAGCACGGATATTCTTGTATATGGGTTGTATATAAAGGCATGAGCCTTTCTCTCTTTCATCATATGTTTGCATGCAATTAGTGGTAGAATTGCTAAATGATTTGAGAGCCATTAGTGTATTATGTGGGTGTTGAAACCCAATTTTGTCGTCTTATGTGTGGTGTCTTCCCTGGCTGGGAATTTACTTTGTGTTCTGTATTCTGTTGAGTATTGTGTATTCCCTGGCCGGGAATTATATTATGTGTTGTGCTTTCATTTCGGGATAGCTCTATTTATGGGGAGACTCTGCCCAAATTTTTATAAAAGTCCACAATGTAAAAGTGGTGTAAAGGGGATGGTAATGGGCGAACTCTATGAGTCTATTTGTGAGGATGATGATCTTATAACATGACATATTAAAGAAAATTTTGTGATTGCCATTCAATGGTAAATCATCATTTGAGTTTCCCGATTGATTTTTATTGAAAGCATGTGCCACACATAGTGGTTAGTACACTAATCAAGGGTTAAGGGCTTGGGGTCCTTACACTCCCTGGGTCTTTTAACTTAGGAGGCAATTTGTTTTGCACAATCGCTGAACACTCCTCTATAAACTTACCGTCTCATGCTCTCCTAATTTCCGCTTATTCGATAAAATTTCCTTCAAAAACTTAGCATAACTAGGCATTTGAAGTAAAGCATCAGCAAATGGTATATTGATATGTAATTTCTTAAAAATTTCAAGAAATTTTGCAAAACTTGCATCTACCTTAGCTCTTTTTAATGCAGCGGGAAAAGGAGGTGGGATTTGTACCTGCATTGGTGGTGTGATGGGTGTCTTGATAGAAGACTTACCTTTATCTTCAACGTCTGCTTCAGTCTGTTCACTTTCCTCTATTTGTATGTCCTCAACTTCCTCTTTCTCCTCAGTGGGTGATCCGGTCTGCTTACCACTTCTCAATGATATAGCCTTTACTTGCTCCTTTGGATTTTTCTCGGTATCGCTAGGTAAGGTCCCTTGCATTCTTCCTGACAAAATATTCGCCAACTGTCCCACTTGAGTCTCCAAGTTCTTTATTGATGCATCCTGGTTCTGCATTCTATTCTCCGTTGATGTAATAAACTTGGTCATCAACTCTTCCATACTTGGCTTTGATGGATAACCCGGTGGAGGTTGTGGATTCAAAACATTCTTTTTGGTTAGACCAAGAGAAGTTTGGATGATTCCTCCACGGTTGGTTATAATTGTTGGAGTAAGAGTTACCCTGTTGTGGCCGGTTTCCTACAAAGTTAGCATTTTCAGTAGATTGCACAAAGGATTACCTGCTTGGCATTCCGTACTCTGATGGTTGCCTCCACATAAATCACATATGACTACTTGAGCTTGCATGTTGTCATGCTCAAGCTATCCATTTTCTTGTGCAATGCCTCCAACTGAGCTTGTATTGATGTCACCTAATCAACTTGATGCATCCCAATCGGTCTTTTGGGCACATTCCTTTCGGACTGCCATTGGTAACCGTTGGATGCCATCTCTTCCAAAAGTGTGTAAGCTTCCTCAGGTGACTTTCTCATAATCGTACCTCCTGCTGCTGCATCAATCATGGATCTATTAGCAGAAAATAAACCATTGTAAAATGTTTGTACCTGAAGCCAAATCGGAAGGCCATGATGTGGGCATCTTCAAAGTAAATCCTTGAAGCGCTCCCAAGCTTCATATAGAGTCTCCGGATCATGTTGCATGAATGTGGTGATATCATTGCGCATCTTAGCTGTCTTGGAAGGGGGAAAGTATCTTGATAGGAAGGCTTGAGCCATCCCGTCCCAAGTAGTGATCGACCCTGCAGGCAATGAATTCAACCAGCTCTTAGCTTTATCATTCAAAGAAAAGGGAAAGAGACGTAACCTGATGGCGTCGTCAGTGACGCCATTGTTCTTGAACGTGTCGCATATCTCCAAAAAGTTGGAGATATGAGCATTAGGATCATCAGTAGGCGATCCTCCGAATTGCACAGAGTGTTGAATCATCTGAATTATGGCAGGCTTGATCTCGAAGTTATTCGCCTGAATCCTTGGTCTTGTGATGCTAGACATGGTGCCTTGAAAAATGGTTGTGCATAGTCCATCATGGACCTTATAATTGGCACTTCGTCATTGTGTTGTTCACCATTTCCTCGATGATTCTCAGCCATCTCTCTTGTTTCTTTCCGAAGTCTTCTGCAAGTTCGTTCAATCTCTAAGTCGAGTGGCTCTAATATAGGTCTGTCACTTCGTAGCATGCACTACAAAGACAACTCCCTGCAAAATGCAACACAACGAAGAAAGAACAGTAATGAAATCGTATAGACCGTAATAAAAATAATTATAAAAGAAAAAATGGCTAAATTATAGTCAACTAATCTCTTATGATATTACTTAAACTAAACCCCGGCAACGGCGCCAAAAACTTGATCGCTTTTATTTTAAACAAATATTTCTGGGTGTAGCGATTCTCTACCGCAAGTGTACGGTGTCAAGTTTTAGTATAATGATCTAGAAGTAAGGATAGTCAAACCCATGAGGACTAGTAGTAATTACCAAATTTAATTAGCGTTCTATATTTAACCTACGAAATTGGTTGAAAGATGAACTAATTCAATCAACTCCAATATTCAACGGCACCACAAAGAATTAAGATAATAAACAGTAGAGATAAATATCGAGACTTCGGTTCACTTGAGTAATCCCCCACAATTTACCTACTAGTTCCAATTAGAATTCATGCATCTAAGGTGACAAGTTTTCCGGTTATATCCAATATACTCTCTCGAGCTATACTAAACCTAACACCGAATTGCAGTAAGTAACTCTCGTTCACTTATTTAACAATTCAATGTTGCATACGTTCTATGAAAACCCCTAGCCTTCGATTACTAGATATCTATAGCTATCACTCGTGTATTTGACGTCATCTCTCGATCTCGGTCTGAAATCCACGGTTTATGTTATTTGTTCCGTCTTACAATATCATCTCTCGATCTCAATTGCAAACTAACAACATTCAAAGAGTAGCTAATTCTTTAAAAGCATTAAAATCATAACATAAACTCAAAAATAACAAAAACTCAATCAAAAACTAGAATTAAAACTGTGGGTTCATACACAAGATCCCCTTGTCTCGATAACAAACTTAGCCTAGCATATTAACGGAAAAACAACGTTTTATAATATCTAACAACATTATAAACATTGGAATTTGAAATAAAACTAAACAAAAGTTCAGAAATACTAATGAACACTCGATGTTGACTCGTGCGTCAATCCGTTGTTCCCGTCTCTAGCTGCGTTCCTTTGAATCGTCTTGAATGAATCTTCTATCCCAAGAGGTGGCTGCCTATCCAGAGGTGAAAGAAGCCTTCTAATGACCTAAAAACCTCTTTTTATATGTCTCCTCACGAGCCCAAAGAATCTGGTACCAAAAATAGCCCCAAAACTTAATTAAGGAAGTTTTTAATTCTGGGACTCTGCACGCGATCGATCTCTTCGAATTAGGCGATCGATCACCTTCAGCTTTTTCTCCTCGGCGATCGGTCTCTCAAGATAGGCGATCGATCGCCTATATGTTCTGCCCCGAGGAGATCGATTGCCTGATTTGTTGCGATCGATCGCCTTTGGCTTGAAAAATTCCACGAGCTCTCTGGCTTCAGGCGATCGATCTCTTCGAAATAGGCGATCGATCGCCTGAAGCTTTTATCAATTTTTTAAGTCATTTTGACATCTTTTCCCACGGATTGCCTCGTACTGTCATAGTTCCACCTCCTAGTCCATAAAACGGGGTTTTCCAGTATTTCTTGCACTTCTACTGGATTCCTAGAAATACAACAAAACACAACCAAAAGTATAAAATCTTCCAAGAATCACTATAAAAATCGCAAGAAATATATGCAAATATAAGTGTAAAAATGACACTTGTCAGGGATCCCGATCAGACACAATCGAAACAGGGATCCCATGCAGTCTCACTACATCTCTGACATATAACTGAGCCATCTTCAAGTACGTGAATGTCATACTGTAGGGAATGAAGTGAGCCACTTTAGTCAATCTGTCCACGACTACCCAGATGGCATCAAAACCCAAAACAGTCCTCGGTAAGTGGGTCACAAAGTCCATGGATACCTGCTCCCACTTCCATTCTGGTATCTCCAAACTTCTAAGCTCACCATCAGGCCTCTGCCTCTTAGCCTTCACTTGCTGACAAATCAGACATCTCTTGACGAATGTGGTTACATCTTGTTTCATTCGTCTCCACCAGAACTGGCTACATAAATCTTTGTACATTTTCTTCCCACCCGGGTGGATACTCATCCTGCTGCAATGGGCTCGCTGTAATATTCCCCGACGCAACTCAGGCGCATTCGGGACCACCCATCTGTCACCCAGTCTCAAGGAACCATCCTCAGCCGTCCTGAACTTTGACGACTGACCAAGACGAACAAATGACAACCATCTCTGGACCTCTTTGTCTGCCCCAAGAGCCTTCCGGATGTGTTCATAAATAATCGGCTCAGCTAATAAGGTCAATACCTGTACCGGTGAAGCAGACACATCATAATCAACTCCCAACTGGCAGTAGGAAGTCATCATAGCTGATAAACACATGACGTCCTCTGCTGTGTGCTTCACTTTCCGACTCAAAGCGTCAGCTGTCAAATTTGCCCTTCCCGGATGGTATTCGATCTCACAATCATAATCCTTCAGTAGGTCCATCCATCTCCTCTGTCTCATATTCAGCTCATCCTGCGTAAACAAGAACTTCAGGCTCTTATGATCAGTGAAGATGGTGAATGAGGTACCGTATAAGTAGTGTCGCCATATCTTCAAGGCAAACACTATAGCTGCTAGATCCAAATCATGGACTGGATACCTTGTCTCGTGTGGCTTCAATTGTCTCGAAGCGTAAGCCACAACGTGCTTATCTTGCATCAGTACGCATCCTAAACCCTGAAGCGATGCGTCAGTATAGAGAGCGAACCCCTTGTTCTCCCTGGGAATCACCAATATTGGCGCTGAAGTCAATCTGTGCTTCAATTCCTGGAAGCTCTGCTCACAATCTTCCGACCAAAAGAATGGAACTCCCTTCTGAGTTAGCTGAGTCAATGGCTTGGCAATCTTTGAAAACCCTTCGACAAAGCATCGATAACACCCGGCCAAACCAAGAAAACTTCGGATCTCAGGAACTGTAGTAGGCGTAGACCAATCCATAACTGCCTCTATCTTCCTGGGATCTACTGATATCCCCTCTCGAGAGATAATATGACCCAGAAATGCTACGATGTTCAGCCAGAACTCACACTTGCTGCGTTTGGCGTACAACTGATGATCTCTGAGGATCTGAAGCACCGTACTCAAATGATTGGCATGCTCCTCCTTACTTCTTGAATAAACAGAAATGTCGTCAATAAACATGATCACGAACTGATCAAGATACTTCTGAAATATTCTGTTCATCAGGCTCATAAATACTGCAGGGGCATACGTCACCCCGAATGGCATCACTAAGAACTCGTAGTGCCAATACTGTAAGGACCCTAGTTCCTTAAGTACGATTTAAGGCATAATTAGAGCTAATGAAGATTATCAGAGTAAAATAATCGTGTTGAAATATGAGCTTTAAGAATTACATGCCAAAATAAGGACTAATAATGGATTAGTTACATTCCCAATCTAAATGAATGTTATCAATTATAGCTTTACACTACTCCTAGAGTAGATACTATACAAAATTAATCATGTCCTTCCTTCCTCAAAAGAATTCTTCACAAGCTCACCACCTCAACCCATTTTAGCCCCTTTTTCATCATGCCAAAAAGTACCTACAAGGACAACCCCCAAACATGAGCAATGATAACTTTCATATTCAACACAATATGAATATAAAGCGTAAATGCATAAATCACAATAAAACACTTCCTGTTTTCCCATGCATTTCAAACGCTTCCAGTTTGGTTGTCCCTGTACCATAACTCATGAGTATAATCAATAGATTATTTAATGGTCTACACGTGTCATGACATAATACCATCTCATCAATACCAAATACCAGTCACCAATCCCTAGTCTGTCCATCACAATGTATTTTAATGCCCCTCGCTTATTTACATATAGGCGGCATAGAATAACCTCGCTTCAATGGACATGCGGCGCTCCCACCCCTCGCTTCACATTGAGCGGCAAATATTCTTTCCTTGCCCTATATGATAACCACGCTCAAATGTGACATGCGGCGCTCCCACCCCTCGCTTCACATTTAGCGGAAACAAACCAAATAGCGGCAAGCATTAAAATCATCAAGGGATGACCACGACTCATGGGATGTGCACCAATAACCATATGCATATACAATCATCATGCATAGTTCAACATGTATTTGCATCCACAATGCATAATTCCACATATACTCGCATCCACAATGCATAAACAAAGAGTATATTAGATACATGTACCGTTGGGTGCCCGTACGTCTTCTACGTACCTTTCCAAAAGTAGGATGTGGTAGGACTTCACTTCCTTGGCTGAGTTGCCACCTGGGATGGCTCTACATATTCACACAATTCAATATTAGAACCCAATAATAGTCCAATACCAAAAATTTCATCAATCATGCCAAGGAAATAATATTCAGCAAAAACGCTCTACCGATCGATCGGTCATCCTTACCGATCGATCGGTAACTGTTCATAATTTCCATTTTAAGCTACGGCTTTTATCGATCGATCGGTCCAAGATACCGATCGATCGCTAGCCATCCACCGATTGATCGGTCGCTTTTACCGATCGATCGGTAAGCAGAGAAATTTTACCCCTCGCTTCGCACTTACACCGATCGATCGTCGCCCTGCTACCGATCGATCGGTCGCCGCGACATTTCGGACAAACTCCATTTTTTTGGCACAAAACCACCAACATCTTAAACCAAAGACATCCCAACAACATAATAACACAATATAACAACAAAATACACCCCAAATCCAACCCTCAACCAAAACAACACCAACCCACAACAGACCCATTTTAAACCATTTCAAATCCAATCCAAACTCAAATAAAACACTACAAAATCAACAATGAGGTATCCATACCTCTTGGGGACTTCAAATCTCCCAATAAACTCCACAAATCAAGGTTTTTGGAAGGATTCTCTCCACCCTTATGCACAAAAACGAAAATGGAAAAGGGGAAAGGGTTTGGAGGAGAAATTGGGAAAGTAAAGTGATGGGTGGTGAGGGGTTGGGGTATATAAAGGGGTTGGGTTTAATTAAAATGCATTCCACAATCCCATGGTGTATGAAACACCAGCATTAATCCAAAATGCACCAAAATACCAATTAAACTCATGATTTCCAATTAATTGCTAACCATGGCAAATAAATCATGCTAATAGCAATTTTCCCAACATGCACGACATGCACCTTGAAATGCTCTTCCGGGTCACACTATCATGTGACTAAGCATTTCCATATGATAAATAATTCCAGTCCATAATTAATTACCACCATAATTAATCATATAAATACAATTTATGCCTAAATTGCAATTAATCATTTCGGGGATATCACAATACTCCCCTACTTATAAGATTTCGTCCTCGAAATCACATGCACTTACCCCCAAAAGAAACTAAACATAATCACATACCAGAGAATAGTTCCGGGTAGTGCTGCACCATATGCCGCTCCGTCTCCCACGTAGCCTCCTCGACACCCCTGCGATCCTACTGAACCTTGATCATAGGTATCACTTTATTCCGAAGTCTACGGTCCGCTCGATCCAGAATTCTAACAGGCCGTTCCACATAAGACACATCGGATTCTAACTGAACCTCGGAAGGCTGCAACACATGAGATGGATCCGGCTCATACTTCCGCAGCATCGATACATGAAACACATCATGTATACCAGATAAAGAAGGTGGCAGAGCTAGTCGGTAAGCCAAAGTGCCAATGCGCTGCAAAATCTCGTACTGTCCAACATACCTCGGAGACAGTTTTCCGCGCATCCCAATCGCACAACGCCTCTGAAAGGCGAGATCTTCAAGAAGACCTTATCTCCCAACTGAAATTCCAACGGTCTCCGCCGTTTATTCGCATAAGCTACCTGTCTGTCCTGGGCTGCATTCATTTTCTGCCTTATCATCTTTATCTTTTCTTCCATTTCTCGGATCAACTCCGGTCCTCCGATCGATTTGCGGTCCAAATCATCCCAACACAAGGGTGATCTACACCGTCTGCCATATAGAGCTTCAAAAGGAGCCATCTGAATGCTCGCCTGGTAGCTGTTATTATAGGAGAATTCTACCAAGGCCACTGAATCTTGCCAAGAAACATCGAACTCCAATACACAAGCCCTCAACATGTCCTCGAGCGTCTGGATAGTACGCTCGGTCTGGCCATCCGTCTGAGGATGATATGCAGTGCTCAATCTAACTTCAGTTCACAAGGCTGACTGAAGACCCTCCCAAAAATGAGATGTGAACCGTGGATCTCGATCCGACACTATGGAAATGGGGATCCCATGCAATCTCACCACATCTCGGATATACAGTTGAGCCATCCTCAAAAAGGTGAAAGTCATGCTATAGGGGATGAAATGAGCTACCTTAGTCAATCGATCCACAATCACCCAAATAGCATCAAAGCCTGAAGCACTCCTCGGCAAGTGAGTTACGAAGTCCATGGAAATGTGTTCCCACTTCCACTTCGGTATCTCTAAGCTTCTCAACTCGCCGCCAGGTCTCTGTCTCTCTGCCTTAATCTGCTGGCAGATCAAACACCTCTTAACAAAAGTGACGACATCAGATTTCATCCTTTTCCACCAGAACTGATTACGCAGATCTTTATACATCTTCTTTCCGCCTCGGTGGATGCTAAGTCTGCTACTATGAGCCCGCTCCAAGATCCCTCTACGCAACTCCGGCGTACTCGGAACCACCCAACGGCTACCCAATCTCAAAGATCCGTCCTCAGCCACTCTGAACTTCGATGGCTGACCAAGATGTACTAAAGATAACCACCTCTGAACCTCATCATCTGACCTCTGAGCTCTCCTGATGTTCTCATAGATATCTGGCTCAGCTAACAAGGTTGATACATGCACTGGTGATGCATCTATGTCAAAATCGTAGCCTAGATGGCAATAGGAGGTCATCATGGCCGACAAATGGATGACGTCTTCAGCAGAACTCCTCACTTTCTGGCTCAAGGCGTCTGCTGTCAAATTAGCTTTCCCGGGATGGTACTCAATCTCACAATCATAGTCCTTGAGTAAGTCCATCCACCTTCTCTGCCTCATGTTCAGCTCCGCCTGAGTGAATAAAAACTTGAGGCTCTTGTGATCCGTGTAAATGGTAAATGAAGTACCATACAAATAATGCCTCCAAATCTTCAGGGCGAAGATGATAGCCGCCAATTCCAAGTCATGGACTGGGTATCTGGTCTCATGCGGCTTCAACTGCCTCGATGCATAAGCTACCACATGCTTATCTTGCATCAGTACACACCCAAGGCCCTGAAGTGATGCATCGGTATACAAAACAAATCTGGAGTTTTCCGCAGGGATTACTAATACTAGCGCCGTGGTCAAACGGTGCTTCAACTCCTGGAAGCTCTCCTCACAAGCTTCTGACCAAAAGAAAGGTACTCCATTCTGGGTCAACTGTGTCAACGGCTTGGCAATTTTCGAAAATCCCTCGACAAAAGCGTCGATAATAACCGGCCAAACCAAGGAAGCTCCGTATCTCAGGCACAGAAGTGGGTGCAGCCCACTCCATCACAGCTTCAATCTTCCTGGGATCCACAGATATTCCGCTGCTCGATATGACATGCCCCAGAAACACTACACTGCTCAACCAAAATTCACACTTGCTGAACTTGGCATACAACTGGTGGTCTCTGAGAATCTGGAGCACTGTCCTCAAGTGTTTCAAGTGCTCTTCCTCGCTCCGGGAATAGATGAGAATGTCGTCGATGAACACGATGACGAACTGATCAAGATACGGCTGAAACACTCTGTTCATCAGACTCATAAAGACCGCTGGAGCATTTGTCACGCCGAACGGCATCACTAGGAACTAATAATGTCCATATCGAGTTCGAAATGCTGTCTTCTGTACATCTTCCTCCCTGACTCAAATCTGGTGATACCCGGACCTCAAATCAATCTTGCTATAAAGTCTGGTACCTTGCAACTGATCAAACAAATCATCAATCCTTGGGAGAGGATATTTGTTCTTTACTGTGGCTTTATTCAGTTGCCGGTAATTGATGCACGACCGCATCGAACCGTCCTTCTTCACAAAGAGAACCGGTGCGCCCCATGGCGATACGCTCGGGCGTATATATCCCTTGTCAAGGAGGTCCTGCAACTGCTCCTTTAATTCTCTCAACTCTGCCGGTACCATCCTATAAGGTGCACGAGAGATAGCGGATGTCCCCGGTAACAACTCGATCCCAAACTCGACTTCTCTAGCCGGTGGAAATCCTGGGATCTCCTCTGGGAATACATCAGCAAATTCTGCTACCACTGGCACATCCTCAACTCTCAGCTCTTTATTCTTCCTAGACGTGGCCACGGCATAGATGAGATAGCCCGTGTGGCCACGTTCCAGCAGCTGAGTCATCTTGATTGCTGAAATCAACGGAATCTTTGCACGAGAACCGTTGCCATAAAAAGTCCACTGAATTCCCAAATCAGATCTGAACCTCACTGTTCTCTGCCGGCAATCTACCACTGCCTGATATCTGTTCAGAATGTCAATACCCAAGATGTAGTCGAAGTCTGACATGCCCAACACAATCAAGTCTGCCTTCAACTCGTTGCCCTCAAAATAAATGAGGCAATCTGCCATAAACTGATCGGCAACGACATTTCTTCCAGTGGGTGTCGAGACCATGAGAGGCGTGGGTAAAGAAGACGTGTGCATATGGTGTCTTTCCACAAAGCCAACAGATACAAAAGAGTGGGAGGCACCTGTATCTATCAAAATAAAATCAGGGTACGTAAATAAATGACACGTACCGGCGATCACCTCCTCTGGGGCTGCCTGAGCCTGCTCTCTGGTCAGCGCATACACCTGTCCCTGGGACGGTCCCACTGTATGACCTCCCGATTCTCGAGGCACAAACTGCTGCCTCTGGTGTACTGTCCTGTCATCAAATCTCGGCATGTTGCCCTGAAACTCTGACAGTCCTCCCCGGTTGGGGCAATACCGAGATATGTGGCCCATCTTGCCACAGCTATAACAGGCAGGGCACTTATTCGAAGAATGTGGCCCTCCACAATTGTCGCACCTTGGCTCTCCCGGCCTATTTCCTTGCGTAGGCCCTCGGTTGGCTGACCAATTGTTCTTCTTGCCCTCTTGCTTCTGCCCAAAGAATTTCTTTCCACTAAACCGTGAAGATGAAGAGGCACCACGAGGTTTAAATGATTCCCCTCGGGGCCTCAAGTTATCATTAACTTGCCTCTGTTGTGGTGCTTGTGGGGGTACGGCACTAGGATAGGCTCCAACTCCTATCTCTGCAAGCTCTGCTCTTGTGAGAGCATCATCAAAAGAAGTGGGGTTATTGGTGATAACCCGGTCAAAGAGCTCCGGTCGCAATCCCTTCATGAAGTTTCTCATCTTCGCATGACCGTTGGTGGCAATGTGTGGAACATACCTCAGCAACGAGGAATAATGCATGGCATAATCTGACACCGACATGCTCCCTTGTTTCAAGCTTGCAAATTCGTCCTCCTTCGTCTGTCTCGCCGCCGCGGAGAAGTACCGGTTCAGAAACCGGGTTCTGAAGAGTGTCCAATCAATCACTGCACCCTGTGCTCTCAGTTCCATTACCGTGCTCCTCCACCACATCAAAGGTTTCTTTGCCAACTGGAACTCCGCCAGCCTCAGCCATGCTGTAACAGCACAAGGAGCCGATACAAATATCTGTTCAAGCCTTTCTAACCACTCCTCAGCCTCCTCTCCTGATTCTGTTCCCTCAAACCGGGGCGGGTGGTAAGACAGAAACTGAGTCAAGCTAAATGTGATGCCCCGAAATTAATTAATTGCAATTAAGGCATTAATTATGTTTATATGATGAATCATGTGTTAATGAATTTATGCGTTGGGTATTAAGATATTAACATGATTTAATTGTGTTAATTATTAAATATGAGGAAGATGTGATTTTAGATGAAGTTTAGAGCATTGTTGTAAAATGCTTTTAAAACACCAAGTAGAGTATTTTATACATCATGTTAAGTTTGGGGTACTTTTTTTTAAATTAAGTTAAGACAACCCCTTTTAATCTTTTACCCACCACTTTAACCCCTCTATACCTTTCACTTTATTAAAAATCCCCAAAATCACTTCCCAACCCAAACCCTCCCATTTTCGAGTTCCACCAAAAGAGGAGAAGAAAAGTTCCACAAAAACTTTGTTTGTGTGATCTTTGCTAGGATTTGGAGCCTACAAGAGGTATGGAACCATTCCTATAAGTTTTATGATGTTTGGTGTTGAAATGGGTTAAGTTTTTGATGTTTTATGTGGGTTTGTTTGGGTATATGTTGTTTATGATTGGGGTATGATTTTTGAAGTGTTTTAAGTGGGTTTTAGTGGGTTATGATGTTATTGTTATTGTTGGGAAGTTTGGTGTTGAAAGGTATGAAGATGAGCTTGCAAAATGCACATGAAAATGGGGAAATCGCCGCCACTGTAAGTGGCGATCGATCGCTACAAAAGCAGCGATCGATCGCCGAGAGGCAGTACGCGAAGATGAGGATAGGCGATCGATCGCCTCAAATGGCGCGATCGATCGCCAACGTCCAGTAGCCAAATGAGCATCAGGCGATCGATCGCCTCATTTTAAGCGATCGATCGCCGCTAAGTGAAAAATCAGGCGATCGATCGCCTCATTTTGAGCGATCGATCGCCACTCTTCAAAAGATGAAAAATGTTGATTTTTGTTGTATTTTTGGTATTGGGCTATTGTTTAGCTTCTAATATCAATTTTTATGGTTATGTAGAACCGTCCCAGGTACCCACGACTTCAAGGAGATAAAGTTCTACGACTTCTCCTTCTTTTGGAATTAAGGTACGTAAGAGACGTACGAGCATCGGACGGTAAACCATACCCTTACATATTATGATGATGTTTACGATGATGATGTTTATGATGATGTTTATGATGAAGATGTTTATGATGATGTTTACGATGATGATGGTTATGATGATATTTATGATGATGTTACGATAATGATGTTTATTATGATGTTTATGATGACGTTATGATGAAGATGTTTATGATGATGGTTACGATGATGATGTTTATGATGATGTTATGATGATGATGTTTATGATGACGTTTATGATGATAAAGTTTATGATAAGGTCATACGACGTGTATGATTGGGTAAGACGCCCGCGTGGTAAGATGCCACCCAAAGTATGTGAGTGGGTAAGATGCCCCCGTGGTAAGATGCCGCGCAATGTTTATGATATGGTAAGACGCCATATGATTGGGTAAGATGCCCATGTGGTAAGATGCCACACGATGATTATGATATGGTAAGATGCCATACAATGGGGTAAGATGCCCTAATATATGAATAAGAGTCAGGGATAACAAAGGAAGTCGAAGGACGACCAATAACCTTTACTTAAGTAGGATGTTATGCATTATTGTATGCTTTTGATATAATGTTAAGTAAATATGTATATGCTCACGATGTGTTATCCCTGTAGGTACACTTTTGGACCGAGGGCCTAGTGTCGGGTTGAGGAGGTGAGCTAAAGGAAGCAAGATGAATGTAGGATGCAGGATTTTGATAATCTCTACTCTAGGAGTAGTGTAAACCTATAGCTTTAACATTCATTAATGGGAATGTAATTAAATAGCTTTTGGAAATTTTATTTTGGCCGGTAATCTCCTTAGCTCAAGCTACAACCGGAACCCTTAAGAGGTTATAAATGCATGTTCTGTCCAATTTATGTGTACTAATTGTTATTAAGGTAGGAAGACCCTACATTAGTGGTATCAGAGCAGTGGTTAGATAACCCGGGGATGAGCGAAGGGTAGCCTTAGCAATAAGTTGCCTAGGTGCTTCTTTCTAAACATGTTTGTGCATGAATTGCGTATGAAGTATATGATGTTATGCTAACATGTTTTATTTACCTAACGAGGTATTATATGAACTGCTTTTGGGTATTTTTGTTAACCCTTGTCTTGTAGTATGGCAGCAAACGCAGAAGTGGGTGACACTGTGAGCGTCAATGCAAGTGCGGGACGTACGAATCCCCTACCCCGCCAGCTTTTGATGATGAACCGTCCGAGCAACAGTTGTTGCCAGGGGAGCTAAGCTTAACTCAGTTTCTTGCATACAGACCCCCAACCTTCGAAGGAACTGAAACAGGGGAACGAGCTGAGGAATGGTTGGAAAGAATAGAGGAAATCTTTGTGGCAGCCCCATGTGCGAAGACAGCATGGATACGGTTAGCAGAGTTCCAATTGGCCAAGAAGGCGCTAATGTGGTGGAAGACCACCGTGGTTGAGCAAGAGGCTCAAGGTCATGAAGTCAATTGGAAAATGTTTCGGACTCGCTTTCTGAATCGTTATTTCTCGGCTGCTGCACGACAGACTAAGGAAGATGAATTTACTCACCTCAAGCAAGGTAATTCGTCGGTGTCAGACTATGCTCTTCACTATTGCTCCTTGCTCAGATATGTGCCTCACATTGCCACGAGCACGCAAGCAAAGATGAGGAATTTCATGAAAGGTTTGAGGCCGGAGCTGTACGATAGGGTGATCACTTATGGCCCTACTTGTTTTGACGATGCACTCTCACGGGCCGAGCTGGCCGAACTAGGAGTGGGTGCATACCCTGATGTTGTACCACCGTCGGCACCCTCTCAGAAATCCACTCCGGATAATTTGAAGCCAAGGAGTGATCAGTTCAAGTCAAGGGGGAACTCATCGGCGTCAAGGTTCAATGGTAAGAGGCCCGACAATAGATGGAAAGGAAACCGTAGGGGTGATGCCCCATCTGGAAGGGGGCAGTCTCAGGGAGACAGATACGGGAAGGTCCAATGCACTCTTTGTGGGCAACCACATCTGACGAAAGATTGTGTGGGATGCTATGTTTGTGGCGACAAAGGCCACTTTGCTAGGCAGTGTCCCAATAGGGGAGGTCAACAGGGTTCTGCAGGGAGGCCTGCAGATAGGACAGCACAGCATAGACCACCATTCGTGCCGAGACAGTTTGGAGGCCAGCCTATGGGACCTCCTCAAGGGCAAGTCTATGCATTGACAAGGGAGCAAGCTTCAGCGGCTCCGGAGGAGGTTATAGCGGGTACGTGTCTTTTATTTACGCACCCTGCTTTTATATTGATCGACACAGGTGCGTCACACTCTTTTGTGTCAACAAGTTTTGTGGAAAGACACCACATATGCACTTCTCCGTCGCCCACGCCTCTTATAGTCTCGACCCCCGCTGGAAGAAGTATGATTACTGATCGGATCGTCTACAATGGCCTCATTTATTTTGAGGATAAAGAACTAAGGTCAGATTTGATTGTTCTGGGAATGTCAGATTTTGACTGCATTCTGGGCATCGACGTTCTGAACAGGTATCAGGCAGTTGTGAACTGCAGGCAGAGGACAGTACGGTTCAATTCTGATATGGGAATTCCATGGACGTTCTATGGGGATGGTTCTCGCTCAAAGATTCCATTGATATCTGCTGTCAAGATGGCACAGTTATTGGAACGAGGCCATACAGGATATCTCATATATGCCGTTGATGTTACGGGAAAGAAAGAAGAAGTAAAAGTTGAGGATGTGCCCGTTGTGGCGGAGTTTCCTGATGTCTTTCCGGAGGAGATTCCCGGATTCCCACCGACGAGAGAGGTCGAGTTTGGGATTGAGTTATTACCGGTGACGTCGGCCATTTCTCGTGCCCCTTATAGGATGGCACCAGCGGAGCTAAGGGAATTAAAGATTCAGTTGCAAGAGCTCCTTGATAAAGGCTATATACGCCCTAGCGTATCGCCCTGGGGAGCACCAGTTTTATTTGTGAAGAAGAAAGATGGTTCGATGCGTTTGTGCATCGATTACAGACAACTGAACAAAGCTACAATGAAGAATAAGTACCCACTCCCGAGGATCGATGATTTGTTTGATCAGTTGCAAGGTACGAGGCTCTACAGTAAGATCGATCTGAGGTCGGGGTACCATCAGATTCGAGTAAGAGAAGAGGATGTTCAGAAGACAGCCTTCAGGACTAGGTATGGGCACTATGAATTCCTAGTCATGCCTTTTGGGGTGACAAATGCCCCGGCTGTTTTCATGAGTTTGATGAACAAGGTGTTCCAGCCATTTTTGGACCAATTCGTCATAGTTTTCATTGACGATATACTCATCTACTCTCGGACCGAAGAAGATCATGTACGACACTTGAGGACAGTACTTCAGATCCTCAGGGATCTTCAGTTGTATGCAAAGCTTAGCAAGTGCGAGTTCTGGTTGGACAGCGTGGTATTCCTAGGCCATGTCATATCTAGCCAAGGGATATCTGTGGATCCCAGGAAGATTGAAGCTGTGATGGAGTGGGCAGCACCCACTTCTGTACCCGAGATACAGAGTTTTCTTGGCTTAGCGGGTTATTACCGACGTTTTGTCGAGGGAAGATCGCTAAGCCATTGACACAGCTGACTCAGAAAGGAGTCCCATTCTTTTGGTCCGAAGCTTGTGAGGAAAGCTTCCAAGAATTGAAGCGTCGTTTGACGACATCGCCAGTATTGGTGATCCCGTCTGAGGATAAGAGGTTTGCGTTGTACACGGACGCATCATTGCAGGGTTTGGGCTGTGTATTGATGCAAGACAGACAAGTGGTAGCCTATGCTTCGAGACAGTTGAAGCCTCATGAGACCAGATACCCAATCCATGATCTGGAACTGGCAGCTATCATTTTCGCCTTAAAGATTTGGCGTCATTATCTTTATGGTACTACGTTTACCATTTTTACGGACCATAAGAGCCTAAAGTTTCTATTCACTCAGGCTGAACTGAATATGCGTCAAAGAAGATGGATGGATTTCCTCAAGGATTATGACTGTGAAATTGAGTACCATCCCGGTAAAGCAAATTTGATAGCAGACGCCTTAAGTCGGAAGGTGAAGAATACTGCTGAGGACGTTATGTGTTTATCAGCGATGATGACCTCTTAGTGCCACCTGGGCTATGACTTTGATGTGGACACGTCGCCGGTGCGAGTGTCGACCTTATTGGCCGAGCCAGACATATTTGAGGCTATCAGGAAAGCTCAGAGGTCAGATGATGAAGTTCAGAGATGGTCATCGATAGTACTTCGAGGTCAGCCAACAAAGTTTAGAGTGGCTGAAGATGATTCATTAAGACTGGGCAACCGATGGGTAGTCCCAGATACACCAGAGTTACGTAAAGGAATATTGGAGCGTGCTCACAGTAGTCGGTTCAGTATTCACCCAGGAGGAAGAAAGATGTACAAGGACCTGAGTGGTCAATTCTGGTGGAGACGCATGAAACATGATGTGATCAGTTATGTTAAGAGATGTTTAATCTGCCAACAAGTAAAGGCGGAAAGGCAGAGGCCTGGTGGCGAGCTGAAGAGCTTGGAGGTACCTAAGTGGAAGTGAGAACATATATCTATGGACTTCGTAACCCACTTGCCAAGGTCGGCCTCTGGATTTGATGCGATCTGGGTGATCGTGGATAGGCTGACGAAAGTAGCTCATTTCATCCCTTACAGTATGACTTTCACGTATCTAAAGATGGCCCAATTGTATGTACGGGATGTAGTGAGGTTGCATGGGGTTCCAGTCTCGATCGTGTCTGACAGAGACCCAAGGTTTACTTCTCATTTCTGGGAGGGTCTCCAGACAGCTTTGGGCACCGAGGTGAGATTGAGTACAGCTTATCACCCTCAGACAGATGGCCAAACGGAGCGTACTATTCAGACGCTCGAAGATATGCTGAGGGCATGTGTTTTGGAGTTTGATACTCCATGGCAAGAGTCTATACCACTGGTAGAGTTCTCCTATAATAACAGCTATCAGGCGAGCATTCAAATGGCCCCTTTTGAAGCTCTTTACGGACGACGATGTAGGTCACCGCTGTATTGGGAGGACTTGACGAGTAAAGCGGTCGGAGGACCGGATATGATTAAGGACATGGAGGAAAAGATTAAGATAATACGCTTAAAGATGAAAGCGGCTCAAGATAGGCAAGCAGCCTACGCCAATAAGCGGCGACGGCCGCTAGAATTCCAAGTAGGAGACAAGGTTTTCTTGAAAATCTCACCCTTCAGGGGCGTGGTCCGTTTTGGTATGCGGGGAAAGTTATCTCCAAGATATGTCGGACCGTATGAGGTATTGCAGCGTATCGGTACATTAGCCTATCGTCTGGCTCTACCGCCATCTTTATCTGGCATACACGATGTTTTCCACGTCTCTATGTTAAGGAAGTATGAGCCAGACCCGTCTCATGTCTTACAGCCTACTGAAGTGCAGTTAGACTCAGATGTGTCCTACGTTGAACGACCAATAAGAATTCTGGATCGAGAGGATCGCAGACTACGAAGTAAAGTTATACCGATGGTCAAAGTTCAGTGGGATCGTCGGGGTGTCGAGGAGGCTACGTGGGAGACAGAACGGCATATGGTGCAGCACTACCCCGGAATTTTCTGGGATGATTTATGTTTAGTTTCATTTTGGGTAAGTGCATGCGATTTCGAGGACGAAATCTTGTAAGTAGGGGAGTAATGTGATGCCCCGAAATTAATTAATTGCAATTAAGGCATTAATTATGTTTATATGATGAATCATGTGTTAATGAATTTATGCGTTGGGTATTAAGATATTAACATGATTTAATTGTGTTAATTATTAAATATGAGGAAGATGTGATTTTAGATGAAGTTTAGAGCATTGTTGTAAAATGCTTTTAAAACACCAAGTAGAGTATTTTATACATCATGTTAAGTTTGGGGTACTTTTTTTTAAATTAAGTTAAGACAACCCCTTTTAATCTTTTACCCACCACTTTAACCCCTCTATACCTTTCACTTTATTAAAAATCCCCAAAATCACTTCCCAACCCAAACCCTCCCATTTTCGAGTTCCACCAAAAGAGGAGAAGAAAAGTTCCACAAAAACTTTGTTTGTGTGATCTTTGCTAGGATTTGGAGCCTACAAGAGGTATGGAACCATTCCTATAAGTTTTATGATGTTTGGTGTTGAAATGGGTTAAGTTTTTGATGTTTTATGTGGGTTTGTTTGGGTATGTGTTGTTTATGGTTGGGGTATGATTTTTGAAGTGTTTTAAGTGGGTTTTAGTGGGTTATGATGTTATTGTTATTGTTGGGAAGTTTGGTGTTGAAAGGTATGAAGATGAGCTTGCAAAATGCACATGAAAATGGGGAAATCGCCGCCACTGTAAGTGGCGATCGATCGCTACAAAAGCAGCGATCGATCGCCGAGAGGCAGTACGCGAAGATGAGGATAGGCGATCGATCGCCTCAAATGGCGCGATCGATCGCCAACGTCCAGTAGCCAAATGAGCATCAGGCGATCGATCGCCGCTAAGTGAAAAATCAGGCGATCGATCGCCTCATTTTGAGCGATCGATCGCCACTGTTCAAAAGATGAAAAATGTTGATTTTTGTTGTATTTTTGGTATTGGGCTATTGTTTAGCTTCTAATATCAATTTGTATGGTTATGTAGAACCGTCCCAGGTACCCACGACTTCAAGGAGATAAAGTTCTACGACTTCTCCTTCTTTTGGAATTAAGGTACGTAAGAGACGTACGAGCATCGGACGGTAAACCATACCCTTACATATTATGATGATGTTTACGATGATGATGTTTATGATGATGTTTATGATGAAGATGTTTATGATGATGTTTATGATGAAGATGTTTATGATGATGTTTACGATGATGATGGTTATGATGATATTTATGATGATGTTACGATGATGATGTTTATTATGATGTTTATGATGACGTTATGATGAAGATGTTTATGATGATGGTTACGATGATGATGTTTATGATGATGTTTATGATGACGTTTATGATGATAAAGTTTATGATAAGGTCATACGACGTGTATGATTGGGTAAGACGCCCGCGTGGTAAGATGCCACCCAAAGTATGTGAGTGGGTAAGATGCCCCCGTGGTAAGATGCCGCGCAATGTTTATGATATGGTAAGACGCCATATGATTGGGTAAGATGCCCATGTGGTAAGATGCCACACGATGATTATGATATGGTAAGATGCCATACAATGGGGTAAGATGCCCTAATATATGAATAAGAGTCATGGATAACAAAGGAAGTCGAAGGACGACCAATAACCTTTACTTAAGTAGGATGTTATGCATTATTGTATGCTTTTGATATAATGTTAAGTAAATATGTATATGCTCACGATGTGTTATCCCTGTAGGTACACTTTTGGACCGAGGGCCTAGGGTCGGGTTGAGGAGGTGAGCTAAAGGAAGCAAGATGAATGTAGGATGCAGGATTTTGATAGTCTCTACTCTAGGAGTAGTGTAAACCTATAGCTTTAACATTCATTAATGGGAATGTAATTAAATAGCTTTTGGAAATTTTATTTTGGCCTGTAATCTCCTTAGCTCAAGCTACAACCGGAACCCTTAAGAGGTTATAAATGCATGTTCTGTCCAATTTATGTGTACTAATTGTTATTAAGGTAGGAAGACCCTACACTAATCTTACCAGGTAGCAATAACTGAGCCACTGGTTCCATGCCTACAGCTGGTGGAGGTAGAGGATTTGCCCGACCAATACTAGCGTTCACGCTCCCAACATCGCCAACTTCTTCATTAAGGTTCCCCGCATTCATAGCAGCCATGCTCTAACACAATGGTTAACAACAATTCCAAAACAAATATACATGTTATGTCGTTAGATAACAGGAATGGTAATAAGCATGTTAGTATAACAGGATATACATCAATATGCACCACATGCATACACATGCTTCAAATGTAAGCACCTAGCAAATCATGCTAAGGCTACCCTTCACTCGTTCCCGGGTTCTCTAGCCACTGCTCTGATACCACTAATGTAAGGACCCTAGTTCCTTAAATACGAATTAAGGCATAATTAGAGCTAATGAAGATTATCAGAGTAAAATAATCGTGTTGAAACTATGAGCTTTAAGAATTACATGCCAAAATAAGGACTAATAATGGATTAGTTACATTCCCAATCTAAATGAATGTTATCAATTATAGCTTTTACACTACTCCTAGAGTAGATACTATACAAAATTAATCCTGTCCTTCCTTCCTCAAAAGAATTCTTCACAAGCTCACCACCTCAACCCATTTTAGCCCCTTTTTCATCATGCCAAAAAGTACCTACAAGGACAACCCCCAAACATGAGCAATGATAACATTCATATTCAACACAATATGAATATAAAGCGTAAATGCATAAATCACAATAAAACACTTCCTGTTTTCCCATGCATTTCAAACGCTTCCAGTTTGGTTGTCCCTGTAACATAACTCATGAGTATAATCAATATATTATTTAATGGTCTACACGTGTCATGACATAATACCATCTCATCAATACCAAATACCAGTCACCAATCCCTAGTCTGTCCATCACAATGTATTTTAATGCCCCTCGCTTATTTACATATAGGCGGCATAGAATAACCTCGCTTCAATGGACATGCGGCGCTCCCACCCCTCACTTCACATTGAGCGGCAAATATTCTTTCCTCGCCCTATATGATAACCAAGCTCAAATGTGACATGCGGCGCTCCCACCCCTCGCTTCACATTTAGCGGAAACAAACCAAATAAAGGCAAGCATTAAAATCATCAAGGGATGACCACGACTCATGGGATGTACACCAATAACCATATGCATATACAATCATCATGCATAGTTCAACATGTATTTGCATCCACAATGCATAATTCCACATATACTCGCATCCACAATGCATAAACAAAGAGTATATTAGATACATGTACCATTGGGTGCCCGTACGTCTTCTACGTACCTTTCCAAAAGTAGGATGTGGTAGGACTTCACTTCCTTGGCTGAGTTGCCACCTGGGATGGTCCTACATATTCACACAATTCAATATTAGAACCCAATAATAGCCCAATACCAAAATTTCATCAATCATGCCAAGGAAATAATTTTCAGCAAAAACGCTCTACCGATCGATCGGTCATCCTTACCGATCGATCGGTAACTGTTCATAATTTCCATTTTAAGCTACGGCTTTTACCGATCGATCGGTCCAAGATACCGATCGATCGCTAGCCATCCACCGATCGATCGAGTCGCTTTTACCGATCGATCGGTAAGCAGAGAAATTTCACCCCTCGCTTCGCACTTGCACCGATCGATCGTCGCCCTGCTACCGATCGATCGGTCGCCGCGACATTTCAAACAAACTCCATTTTTTTGGCACAAAACCACCAAATAACCCCAAATCTTAAACCAAAGGCATCCCAACAACATAATAACACAATATAACAACAAAATACACCCCAAATCCAACCCTCAACAAAAACAACACCAACCCACAACAAACCCATTTTAAACCATTTCAAATCAAATCCAAACTCAAATAAAACACTACAAAATCAACAATGAGGTATCCATACCTCTTGGGGACTTCAAATCTCCCAATAAACTCCACAAATCAAGGTTTTTGGAAGGATTCTCTCCACCCTTATGCACAAAAACGAAAATGGAAAAGGGGAAAGGGTTTGGAGGAGAAATTGGGAAAGTAAAGTGATGGGTGGTGAGGGGTTGGGGTATATAAAGGGGTTGTGTTTAATTAAAATGCATTCCACAATCCCATGGTGTATAAAACACCCCAACAGATATTTTTAAAAGCATTAATCCAAAATGCACCAAAATACCAATTAAACTCATGATTTCCAATTAATTGCTAACCATGGCAAATAAATCATGCTAATAACAATTTTCCCAACATGCACGACATGCACCCTGAAATGCTCTTCCGGGTCACTCTATCATGTGACTAAGCATTTCCATATGATAAATAATTTGTGTCCATAATTAATTACCACCATAATTAATCATATAAACACAATTTATGCCCAAATTGCAATTAATCATTTCGGGGATATCACACATACCGAGTTCGAAAGGCTGTCTTTGTCATTAGCTCTAACTCGTATCTGGTGATAGCCTGACCTCAAGTCAATCTTCGAGTAAAGCTCTGTGCCCTGAAGCTGATCAAATAAGTCATCAATCCTCGGAAGGGGGTACTTGTTCTTAATCGTCACTTTATTCAATTGACGGTAATCAATGCACAAACGCATTGAACCATCCTTTTCTTTACGAATAAGACTGGTGCACCCCATGGTGATAAACTAGGGCGAATGTATCCTTTGTCGAGGAGCTCCTGCAACTGCACTTTCAGCTCCCTCAGCTCTGCCGGTGCCATCCTATAAGGGGCACGGGAAATAGCAGATGTCCCTGGTAGTAATTCAATCTCAAACTCCACATCTCTGATCGGCGGAAATCCTGGAATCTCATCCGGAAACACATCGGTGAATTCCGCAACTACTGGTATATCATCGATCCTCAACTCTTCCTTTTCCTCTGATACGTCCACGACATAAATAAGATAGCATGTGTGACCTCGTTCCAACAACCGCGACATCTTAATTGCTGAAATCAACAGAATTTATGACGAGATCCGTCCCCATAGAAGGTCCACTGAAACCCCTGATCAGATAGAAAATGCACCATCCTCTGTCGGCACTCAACCACGGCCTGGTATCTGCTCAACACATCAATGCCGACAATGCAATCAAAATCTGCCAAATCCAACAAAATCAGATCGGCCCTCAGATCATTGCCCTCAAAATAATGAGGCAATCAGACAGTAGTCAATCTGCAATCACATGCTTTCCCGTGGGTGTCGAGACCATAAGAGGCGTGGGCAACGGAGACGAACACAAGTGGTGTCTCTCCACAAAAGCAGAAGATACAAATGAATGAGAAGCACCTGTATCTACCAAAATAAATGCAGGGTACATAAGTAAATGGCACGTACCAGCAATCACCTCCTCCGGAGCTGCCTCTGCCTGCTCTCGAGTCAGCGCATATACTTGACCCTGCGGTTGTCCTACCGCCTGACCTCCCTGTGGTCGAGGTGCAAACTGTTGTCTCTGTGGTGCCGTCCTGGCGTCAAATCTTGTCCTATTCGGCCCAGAGTACGCTGACCTACTCGATTGGGGCAAACCCGAGCCAGGTGGCCCACCCTGCCACAAACATAACAGCCTCAACAGTCACGTGTCAAATGCAATCCTCCACAGTTGTCACACTTGTTCCCTCCTACTCTATTTCCCTGCGCTGGTCCCCGATTACCTTGCTTCTGATTCCGAAATTTCTTCCCACCAAATCTAGAAGATGAAGAAGCCCCACGAGGCTTAAACTGGTCTCCTTGTGGCCTCAGGCTGTCAATAACCGATCTCTGTGATGGTACAAAAGGGGGTACAGCTTCCTTGTACACAGTAACCCCAATCTCTGCCAGCTCTGCCCTAGTCAGGGCATCATCAAATGAGCTGGGGTTGTTGGAATACACACCAAATGTTCCACATCATACATATGCAACAACAATGCATAACAACATGTATCGTACTAATAATGCACAAACTTGCATTTATCGTATGTCAAATAATGAACATATAATACATGTTACCGTTGGGGTGCCCGTACGTCGCTTACGTACCTTTCCAAAATATCTTCAGTTGCAGGGCTTTATCCCCTGCGTTGTGTGGCTACCTGTGATGGCTCCTTTTTCCTCCAACTTTTGAAAGGTTTTTAAGCCTTAAAATGACAGATCTTCTCCTCCTTCTTGGCTACTGAGAGTTGGACGAAAAATGGGAAAGAAAGGTTGGGGAGAAGGAGTGGTAGAGGTTGAGTGATTGGGAGGACAAGTGGGGGGTATGGGCAGCCAGTTCTGCTGAAATGGGTATGGGTTGAGGGGGGGGGGGGTGGGTGGTGGGTGGTGTGATGTGTTATGTTTTGGTCCCGGTATTTAGAACGATGTATTAAAATATCCTCACATGATATTTTATAGTATTTAATCAATAAAATACTTCAATTCCAATTAAACATGCTTCACCAAAACAAAAAAAACACCCACCCCAAGTAATCATGCCATAACCCAAATTCCCAACTTATATCACATACACCCTGAAATGCATTTACTAGGCCATGACCACCACCTGACTAAGCACTTCTCACAATTATTAATTCATCCAAATAAATTAACACCATAATCCTCATAACATAATTAATGTTCAAATGCACATAAACATTTTGGGATGTCACAAGTAGGGATCAGCGCTCGATTGGGAAGTAATGAAGATCGACCGCCGATAGGAGTTTGATGAAAAAAAAATACTTTTTGAGTTTGGTTTAAGATGGACTCCTCCATGTACCTCATTCCTTATATATAGAAGACCTAATGCACGAAAAGGAGGACCTTGGCATCTCTTTTATCAGTCATAAGAGCAACTTCTTCATCTACCATTCACACCAAAAATAGCACAATTCATTGAAGAAGCAAGAACAACACAAGAGAGGAAATTACGGAGCGACGCACGGAGTGACACCCGCGTTTATTTAGTATTTTTGAACTTATTTAAATTTGAATTTCATATTTTGATGTTCATATTGTTGTAAGACATATTTTTGCATTATTATTTGATGATTGTAGTTGGCTAAGTTTTCTATCAAGAATAGGGGATCCTTTGTTTGAACCCATTATTTAAGTTTGAGTTTTTGATTGATTTGTCTACAAATCTTTGAGTATGATTATGTTTTTAATGCTTTTCAAGGATTAGCTACCTTTGAATTGATTTTAGTAATTATAATTGACTTGACCATACGATATTATAATTTGACACAATAATTCATACCGTGGGCTTTAGATTGAAACTGATCACATGAAATCTAGCACACTGTGATAGCCATAGATTACCAAGATCGAAAGCTAGAAGTTTTCATAGAGCGTATGCAATGTTGGATGTTAAATGAGTAAATGACCATTGACTTGTTACAATTCAATATTAGGTTCAATATAACTTGACCATAGTATATTGAATAAAATCGGAAAACTCGTCACCTTAGAACGTAGAATTTAAAGTCATAACTAAAAGGAGAATTTGGGGGATTACATGGGTGAACCGAAGTCTTGATATTCGTCTCTATTAATTTCCATATCTTTTCATTGCTTGATTGTTTGGATTGGAGAAATTTCTGGGTTTGCAATAGTTAAATTTCACTCAATATTCGTAGGCTGAATATAGATAGGCTAATTAATTCTGGTAATTGCTACTATTCCTCGTGGGTTTGACACTAGTACTTCTAATTTCATTATACTAAAACTTGACACCGTGCACTTGCGGTAATTAATCGCTACACACTGGAATTTTCTGTTTAAAATAATAGCGATCATTGCTCAAGCCCAAGTGTATGAGGCCTTGACAAAATATCAGTGCAGGTCAGCCCTGTCACTAAAGCCCAAGTGTATGAGGCCTTGGCGTTTTATTAGCACAGGTCCGCCCTGATTGTTCAAGCTCGAGTGTACGAGGCCTTGGCAAAATATCAGTGCAGGTCAGCCCTGTCACTAAAGCCCAAGTGTATGAGGCCTTGACACTTTATTAGCACAGGTCCGCCCTGATTGCTCAAGCCCAAGTGTATGAGATCCTGGCAAAATATCAGTGCTGGTCAGCCATGTCACTAAAGACCAAGTGTATGAGGCATTGACACTTTATTAGCACAAGTCGCCTTGATTGCTCAAGCCCAAGTGTATGAGGCCTTGGCAAAAAATCAGTGCAAGTCAGCCCTGTCATGAAAGTCAAAGTGTATGAGGCCTTGACATTTTATTAGCACAGGTCCGCCCTGATTGCTCAAGCCCAAGTATATGAGGCCTTTACAAAATATCAGTGCAGGTCAGCCCTGTCATTAATGCACAAATGTATAAGGCCTTGGTATTAGCACAAGTTCGTCATGATTGCTCAAGCCCAAGTGTAAGAGGACTTGGCAAAGTATCAGCGCAGGTCAGCCATGTTATTATTCAATTCAATACTTGGATTTTTTAATGAATATGGCAGGTTAGCCTTGCTAACAATACTAGAGGCAAGTCAGTCTTGTTTTTATTTAATTCAATACCCGGATTATTTGGTGAATATGGCAGCCTAGCCTTGTGTGTGAATATTATGGTAGGTTAACGTTTGATCACGGGCTGGGAAAGCCACGCAAAGCAAGTAAATAAACAAAGCATTTCATTAAAAAAAGGAAAAATGAGAAATACAACTATGCTCAGGTAAGGTGCGTGGCAGTATTCATTCGGGTAGTACAATCCAAAATAAAAATAACCCTACTCAAATCATTCCCGATCTATGAAGTCGGGAGGATCTTGGCAACCACAGCGTTGAGGTCCAGAAAATCATCAAGGTCTTGATCCTTGGGGGAAAGCCATGGGATTTGAATTGGTCCTTGCAACCCTCGAAAACCAAGACGGAACGCCTTCATCGCAAGGAAAGCATCCTTCTTCCCGACCTCCCCAGCTATGCACGCCTCCAACTCAGAACGGGCGCTACTTAACTCTTCAGTAGCGTTGGTCAGGGCCATATCTTTTTCAGACAAGCGGAGCGGAGTCGATCTACCTTAGCACGATACTTGGTCAACTCAGTCACTACAACCTCGAGCTGTCACCTGATCCACCCCGGCCTCCCTCAGTTCAGCCTCTACAGCCTCAACTCGGCTTTTAGCCTCTCGAGCTTTCCTTCGGGCATCAGACGAGGACTGACTATAATTGGCACCCCGACGTACACTCTTGCGCAACATTATCAAACCCTGATAATTGTGAAGTAAATAATAAATAAAAAAAGGAAAATGGGGGGGGGGGGGTGGTTGCACGAAGCACTAAGAGCATTTACCGATAAAGCTTGGGCCAGCCCATCCTGAGCGAGGGGCCTCCACCTCATCTCATCCATGGCTTGTTGATCTACGTCCGTGGTTATGCACTCCAAGATTTTTGCCGGTAATCCGGAGATAGGGTCGGTGATTAGGCTGGTGGACTTGGTGTATTCCATAGGGAGGCCAGGAGAAACCGGGGCAGAGCCAGCCGACTCTGGGCTCTGGATAGAGTCATATGACGTTGTGACCTTCCCAGCCCTCTTTCTCTTACGAAGTGAGGAAACTTCACCCACACTCTCCTTTGCCCGGAGCACGATAACCGAGTCCTGCTGGGAAATCAGAGGGGGTGATGAGGCTCGTGCTTGAACCGAGGCGCTAGGAGGGACCCTTCCTTCCCTATACCTCCCCTATACCAGGAGGTTTCAAACTTCTTATGCGTGTCCCTCAGCCATCTTAGGCCCCAACTCTTTCCAAATCATGACAGCCACGGGTGCTCTATTTCAATTCGTGAACCCTTCCTTTCTCTCATACCCTTCGCCAATAATTTTCCACGTCAAGAATACCACATTACCCGGCCTGTTTTACTTTGGAGCTAGGCCATCGTGTAAGTTCTGGAGAAGATCTCGAGCTCCCACAAGGGATGGACTTGGAGAAGAGGTGTGGCGGTGACGATCTCCTCTGTGGGGCCTTCGGTACGGGTTGGAGAACTGGAAAGCCCCGAGCCCAAGGCATCTTCAGCCGATTCCTGTACAGCGGCCCCGGAGGTGGACGAAGTTGAGTCCGACATAAAGAAAATTAACATAGAAGTAGAAAGCAAGGAACTTACAAAGGTTGGAGCGTGCGAGGAAAGTAGGAAGAAGCGGGCAGTGTGATGGTGCAAATGAAGAGGAGTGGGGGAATTTATAAGCAAACGGGAATATGGGCCGTTTCGGCCAAGCCCATGCGAACGGTGCAGATCGAGGGAGACCAAAGGTCACGAGCCTAGATAATGACACGTGGTGGCATCACTGATTGAGACGTACATCAACTGTCATATCTCAGTGATAGCCTGTCAGATCAAGATTTAAAAATTTGAATCGCTGACAACTCAGTTCGGATTCTCGGCTTAGCACGAAAAGTCGAGAACAACGCTACTCTAGCTCGACTAAGGGGGGGATACTCGTGATACCCATGTTGGTACCCCAGTAGGGTCTTGACCCTAACTTCTATGGTTATAACCGGCCCGTCCTCCTGGGTTGTTGCCCAGTACGATCAGCCCAGGAGTCATGACCCTTAAGCTCCTCAAGCCCAGTTTGTCATTACCCTCCTCAGTTAAGCTCAGCGGGCCAATAAGTCTTAGCTCAGAACAACATGATTGTATCTCCTCAGCCCGGTTTGCTAAAACCCCCTCATACCAGATCGTCAGGCCAGTACGTTACTGGCTCGGAACGGCCGTCGGTGTATCCCTCGGCATCAGCCATCTCAGCTCGGAGGTGGAGTTACCTTAGAACCACGTTATTGGCCCTAAGTTGTAGCAGATTTAGTTTCGCATACCAATGGGGATTGTACCTGGGCTAAATTATGTGCGAGTCGGCTTATAACTCGTTCTAAAGTAGCCTTTCCCTAGCCTAGACTCCCCCCTCCCGCTCTCAGAAAATAGATAGTGACATTGTAAACCCTAGTGTGGTCATTTTATCCCAGCAGTTCATAACATGATTTTTATTCATAATAGGGTGGACCGCACTCATAAATCAACCAATCAGATACTGACCAGTACATGATGTGACTAGAAATAGACACATCTTGAGTGCTTAATTGTCTACGATTGGTAGGTTTTGATAGATAATTTGATACGTATGCTACCTAATCGTATATTTGGGTAATTGTAGGTACAATTGAAGAAAACGAGCTAAAACGATGTGTAAAGACCAAGGAGAGACATGGACATGACAAGGACTCAAAGTTGATCAAGAAAAGGGCAAAAATGTAATTTTGGAGGTGGCAATCGATCGCCCGGAAGAGGAAATCGATCGCCTATGGACAGAAACTTTTGGATCAAAATTTACGGGTCAGCGATCGATCGCCAAAGTCTACTGGAGCTCGGCGATCGATCGCCACTTTATAGCGATCGATCGCCTCAAGGGTTTTTCCGAAAAAAAAATAATGCAGCGATCGATCGCCACATTCAAGGAGATCGATCGCCGAAGAGTCCGAAAATTAGGGAAATTAGGTCTTTTACCATGTTTAAAAGATTGTAACCTATTTTTATCAGCCACCAACCCCCATAACTCGAATTATTTTGAGTTCTTAGGCATATTTCCAGACTTGAGAATAATTAGAGATTTTTAGATTAATTTTCTTTGAAGTTTTTCTTCAAGAACAACGAAGAACGGAACCGGAATCGACAAGCCGGAATCGTTATTTATATTAGTAATTTCTTTCCTTTATTTATTTAATGTTTTCCATTGAATTTTTATTATTTTTAGATTTAATTATGCTAGGCTAAAACCCTTTGATTCTTGGTTGAATGGATACCTACTTTTGGATTTAAATCTTTATGAGAATTTGGTTTGATTGTTGAATTAGATTTCGATTTCAATTTGTTTCTCAAATTTCGAATTTCATGATTGTTGTGTTTGTGTATTAGGACCGATCACCTAATATTCAATTGCATAATCGATAGTTTGTTAAGAAACAACTAAGATCAATAATTAACCGGCTGTAGGTGTTGTTGAATTCTTAGGAGAAACGGTTGAGTAATCAATTTTAACGACTGTAGTTTTCATTGATTAGATTTATCGAACTCATTAGTTTTGAAACTATCATTGATTTAATCATTAATGGCTGTAGTGGTGATTAGAGATTGGTAAGGGTTGAATTGAATGCTGTTTTCTCTTTGACTACGCATAAGATGAGTAGGAATTGAATTCCATCGATAGATAATTGAAAGAATTCGAATGTTTGATTTGATGATTAAAAGATAATTTTCCAAAAGTACGGTTACTGATAAGTGTGATTTTTACACTTAATTTGATATATGATTAGGGGTGTTTTTGTAGTGATTCCTAGAAAATATTACACGTTTTGGTATATATTTGTATATGTCAGGAATCTAGGTCCAAATGCATAAAGTGGATGAAATGGGCTTAAAAATGCTGAAAAAGGACCAAACTGAGCAAATCTGGAAAAGCAGGGACCAAATCTCAAGAATGGAGATTTGAGGTCCGCGATCGATCGCCAATAACGAAGATCGATCGCCACCATCCAGAATGTTTCCGCGATCGATCGCCAAATGACGAAGATCGATCGCCAACCCTGAAAAATCGAGATTTTGTTTCCTACTTGGTGATTTTGTGTCCAAACTTTGCAAAACTCCTCCACATTATATATAGAAGATTTTATGACATTTTGGGGGGCTTTTGCACACATTTTCTGAGACCTAACAGCCTCTCCTCCATCCAAAGCAAGACCACAAATCATTGAAGAGCAAGAGCAACGCAAGGAACGAAAGAACGGAGCGACGCACGGAGCGACATCCTCGTTATCTTAGTATTTCTGAACTTAATATATTTTTATTTCAGATTGTGATGTTAAATTTGTTTAAAGACATGTTTTGCATTATAATTTGATTATGTTTTTCCAGCCTTGAACAGCAACTGATAGATTTGATGTTTCTTGTGCATGGTATGGCAGGTGGCAATGTGGGAAAGGTAAAACCTTGTGGTATATGTTTGGAGATGAGTCATACCACTGATGCATGTCCATCACTTCAAGAGACATCAGCTGAGCAAGTGCATGCAGCAGGGGATTTCCGAGACAGCCCCAACGAAGACATGGCCCTTACTCCAACACATACAATCCAGGATGGAGAGACCACCCTAACTTGAGTTATGGACCGCAATCGATAAATCACGTTCCTCCTCAAGCGCCACAACAACACCCTCTGCCATACAGACCACCTTTTCAGAGGGCACAAACAACAACCCAATTATCCTTCTACTACTGACAGGTTAGAGGTTATAATTCAAGATCTTGCTCACAATGTTACTAAATTTCAACAGGAAACAAGATCGAGCATTCAAACCTTGAATACCCAAGTGGGTCAAATAGCCACTCTGCACTTAATAGAGTCGAAGCAACCGGATCAACCACACTACCATCCAAACAGTGGTGAATCCGAGAGAAAATGTCAATGCAGTCACAACTAGGAGTGGGAAGGAATTGGAGGTATCATATGAGACAGCGAAAGAACCATCAAAGGGTGAGGAGAAAAAGAAAAGGAAGTTGGAGGAAAGACCGGGATAGCACACGAGGCACCAAAAGGTAAGCCTCCTTCTTTTCTGAGTATAAAGTACCACCCCCTTTTCCCCAAGATTTGAAAGATAACAGGAAGGACGCTGGACTCAAAGGCCTATATGAGACCTTCAGAAGATGTGAGATAAACATCTCATTGCTGGATGCCATTCAACAAGTACCTCGCTATGCGAAGTTATCTAAAGGAATTATGTACTGCCAAGAGGAGTCATAGATTGAAGGGACCCCAGAAGGTTGAACTGGGTGAAAACGTTCTCAGCGGTGATACAGAGAAAAATCCCTACCAAGGTGTAAGGATCCATGTATGTTCTCTATCCCGTGCACCATTGGGACCACTCGAGTTGAAAAAGCCATGTTAGATCTAGGAAGCATCAATTAATGTTATGCCATATTCTATTATGCTTCTTTACACTGGTCCCTTGAGTCCTACTGGAGTGATAATTCAATTAGCGGGATAGATCTAGTGCATATCCTAGGGGTTAATTGAAGATGTGTTGGTGCAAAGTAAATGAAACTAGTCTTCCCAGCTGATTTTTATATCCTGGACATTGGAAAATGGTGATAAGAGTAGTCCTATATTGTTAGGAAGACCATTCCTCAAACATCTAAGACTAAGATAGATGTGCATAGTGGTACCCTCACTATGGAATTTGATGGTGAGATTGTTACATTTAACATCTATGATGCCATGAAATATCCTTGCAATAATGATGATACTGTGTACTCTGTTGATATTATTGATTACCTGTCCCAGGAAGTTTTTGAGAATCAGGGAAAGATTAACTGGAAAGCACTCTTACCACGGACATGGAGAAGGAAGACGAAGCACCACCCCTCATGGACGAAGTGAAGCACACCGTTGACGCACTGGATGATACACCTGAGCTATCTCAGTCGGTACTGTTTCTTTTATATCATTACCTGTTTCTAATACCAGGATTCCCCCATCTGTTTTGCAGGCACCCAAATCGAGCTTAGCCGCTGCCAAACTCATCTCAAGTACGATTCCTTGGCGAAGGTAATACACTACCAGTGATCATCTCCAGCAAGTTGGGGGATATCAAGAGATGACCTGATTCATGTGCTCAAGGAGCACAAGACTGCTATAGGTTGGACCCTTGCACGACATAAGGGAATCAGTCCCATCCACACATGCATGCACCGAATTCTACTGGAGGACGGAGGAAGCCCCACACATCAACCACAAAGGAAGCTGAACCCACCCTATGATGGATGTGGTGAAGGAGGAGAATTCTGAAGCTCTTATCAGTTGGCGTGATATATCCTATATCTGATAGCCAATGGGTTAGTCCGGTACAAGTGGTTCCTAAGAAGACCGGTATTACTGTGATCAAGAACAAAGACGATGAACTTATACCCACACGCATTCAAAATGGCTGGCGCGTGTGCATTGACTACCGGAAGCTCAACGCTGTGACTCGAAAGGACCACTTCCCTCTACCTTTATTGATCAAATGCTTGAGAGGTTAGCATGCCATTCATTTTACTGTTTTCTTGACGGTTACTCCGGGCTATTTTCAGATTGCAATCGCTCAGGAGGACCAAGAAAAGACCACCTTCACATGTCCGTTCTGCACATTCGCATACCCATCGCATTGCCCTTTGGCCTCTGCAATGCCCAGCTACTTTCAACGGTGTATGGTCAGTATCTTTTCTGAGTTTATTGAACATATCTTAGAGGTATTCATGATGATTTTACTGTTTGCGGTAACTCATTCAAGGATTGCTTATCTAGCCTTACACTGGTTTTGAAAAGTGCATCGATACTAACCTTGTTTTAAATTCGGAAAAATGTCATTTTAGGTCGAACAAGGTATAGTGCTAGGTCATGTTTGTGTCCTGCCAATGGTAATAGAGGTCGATAAAGCGAAAATTGATGTCATGCAATCTTTACCTTATCCTACTTGTGTTCGGGATGTGCGCATCGTTTCTTGGTCATGCAGGTTTTACAGGAGGTACATCAAAGACTTTGCCAAGATCGCTACAAAACACCTTGTGTAAGCTACTACAAAAGGAATGCCCCGTTTGAGATGACTAACGAAGGCAAGAGCGCTTTTGATTACACTGAAGAAGTCATTGACTTCTACCCCTATTATCCAACCACACCGACTGGAACAAGCCTTTCGAGATCATGTGCGATGCAGTGATTATGCGGTTGGGGCTGTCTTGGGACAAAAAGAGGGCAATGCTTCACAGCCATCTACTACGCATCCAAAACCTTGAATGACGCCCAACGCAACTACTCTACTACTGAGAAAGAGCTATTAGCCGTCGTTTTTGCTCTTGAAAAATTTATATCTTATTACTTGGTACTAGGTGATTGTTTATTCTGATCATGCAGCTCTTCGCTAACTGATGACGAAGAAGGAGGCAAAACCAAGGCTCATAAGATGGATTTTGCTCTTGAGTGAATTCGACATCCAATTAAGGATAAGAAGGGCAGCGAGATAAAGTAGCAGACCACTTAAGCCGTCTACCACACTGGACGATGAGCTATGTTTGAAGGAGGAGTTCCCGGATGAGCACCTATTCACCATAACCGACAATTTGCCATGGTACGCTCATATTGTAAATTTTTTAGCTTCTAATGTGTTCCCCATGAACTCTCTAGGTCCCAACGAGCCAAGATTCGTAGTGACGCCAAGTACTACGTATGTGATGATCCTTACTTATGGAAGAACTGTGCGGACCAAATCATTCAACGATGCATACCCGAGACAGAGGTGAATGCCATTCTTACATTCTGCCACTCATATTGCGTGTGGTGGACATTTTGGAGCAAAGAGGACGTCGAGAAAGGTACTGGAATGTGGGTTCTTTTGGCCCCACCCTATTTCGTGACTCATATCTTTTCTGCAAGAATTGTGTACAATGTCAACTGACAGGTAATCTCTCCCAAAGAAAGGAGATGCCCCAACAACCCATTCTCATTTCTGAAATTTTTGACGTGTGGGGCATCGACTTTATGGGACCTTTTCCTATGTCTTTTGGTCATATCTATATACTGCTTGCTGTTGATTATGTATCGAAATGGGTGGAAGCTATAGCTACCCGGACTGACGATTCCAAGGTTGTTGCAGATTTTATCAAGCATAAACCTTTTCTCTAGATTTGGAATCCCACGAGCCATCATCAGTGATCGAGGGACACACTTCTGCAATCGGACAATGGAAAGTCTATTCAAGAAATACCACGTAACTCACAAGGTCTCCACTGCCTGCATACCGCAAACCAATGGCCAAGCCGAGGTCTCCAACCGAGAAATCAAGGCCATATTGGAGAAAACCGTCAACCCAACACGGAAGATTGGAGCTTGAGACTTGATGATGCACTATGGGCCTACAGGACCGCATACAAGACCCCGATAGGTATATGTCCCCTTATAGACTGATTTGGTAAACCGTGTCATCTTCCTGTAGAGTTGGAGCACAAAGCGTACTGGGCAGTGAAGAACTTCAACATGAACTATGATGAAAGTGGAGTACATAGGAAGCTGCAATTGCAAGAGCTCGAGGAGATTCGAAATGACGCATATGAAAGTGCCAGATGTTACAAGGAGAAGACAAAGGATTTTCACGACAAGATGATCTCTAGGAGGCATTTTGAAGTTGGTCAGAAAGTTCTCCTTTACCATTCCCGCCTTCGTCTATTTCCAGGTAAGCTTCGTTCCAGGTGGCATGGTCCTTATGTAGTTACTAATGTGTCTTCCTATGGTGCAGTTGAGGTTCAGAGTTGGACACCACGAAGACATTCACAATGAATGGTCACCGATTGAAGCACTATTATGAAGGTGTCCAAGATGAAGACGGAGGACGAGTAGACATCAAGGTGTCTCTAGAAGACCCACCTACCTTCGACTGAGGAAGGGATAGCGTCGGGCCACCGACGTTAACAGAGGGCTGCTTGGGAGGCAACCAAGGGAGTTAGTTTCCCGACCCGAATGTGGTTATTAATCATTAGGGAGGTAGTTTTACTCTTTCTTTTTTGTTTTCATCACTTGTCTTTTATTGTTACATTGGGATAAGTTGTAAGTAATTGGGGATGTAAGATTGAGTATGGGGGAGGGATTAGTAGTGTGTTATTGTTTTTCTTATTGCAAAAATACAAAAAAATCAAAAATTTGAAAATTTTGAGCTCATAGCTAGTAATGAACACATGCTTAGAATCACTAGCCCATGATGAAACCTAATTGATATCATGCATGCTTTTGAATATAGGTGAATTGTTAACCTTGGAACACTTGAACTCTAATGCAAAGTGTACTTTAACTTAGTAAGTTGAATATTTGAGCACATTATTGTCATGACTTGTGAAGTGTGCATAACTTAGTGAAGATTGTGTGAACTTTGTGATAGTCTGAAGAAGTCTCTATACATGCTAGAACTTAACTACATGCTCTTTGAGGCGTATGTCTAGACTACTTGCAACATGAAAGTGATATAGGCGATCTTTGATGCGTTTGTGCCTTTCAAGCCTACCATGTAAACAAAATCATTCTCTAGTACCTATTTTGAGCCTTAAACGTAAAAGAATGGTAGTTTGCTAAGCATACTAAAGACCCCCATTCAACATTTCTTGACTAGCTATCATCCTACCCTTTAAGCCTAAATGTGATTTTAATCCATACCTTTTAAGGGAGTGTGATGTATTTCATTCAAATGCACGGGGAATCATTGAAGTATATTTGTGAGCTTAATTGTCAAAAGAATGGAATGCATGAAAGAAAAAGGGATGCCTTGAAAAAATAGATGAAAATATGACTCCAAAGGGAGCCAAGGCACAAAAGAAGCAAAGTGTTGAAATAGACCTTGTGAAAAAGAACAAAGTTGAAAAATTCATACAAGAAGAGAAGCTTTTAGTGTGCATTTCATCATACTCTCTGTTTGAATATCCTTACCCTTTCTTTCATAAGCCAATACCTAGGCCAAGCTACAAGCTAATAAAGACCTACTTGATTTATGTTTGCAAAGTAGCTAAGATAGTGGAGAAGAGTGTGCAAGTGAGCTTATACTTGTGTTAGTGTATGACTTGAACTATTATGGCTTCGCATATTTGGATCTATAATTTGTACACAACACTTGTTTATGACCACACACACACGTTCACTACTTCGTTAGGTACGAAATGTTTAGGGATTGAACTTGTTCCACTGTTAACTTTTCACCGCCGTTCATTATTATGCATGTTAAAATTGCTGAGGCATTAAAGTGAGAACAAGTTGCTTTGTTATGAACCTATGAGCCAACCAAAAATATTGTAGTTTTATTTGTTTACTCGAGGTCGAGTAAAGAGTAAGTATGAGGGAGTTTGATGTGACTAGAAATAGACACATCTTGAGTGCTTAATTGTCTACGATTTGGTAGGTTTTGATAGATAATTTGATACGTATGCTACCTAATCATATATTTGTGTAATTGTAGGTACAATCGAAGAAAACGAGCTAAAACGATGTGTAAAGACCAACGAGAGACATGGACATGACAAGGACTCAAAGTTGATCTAGAAAAGGGCAAAAATGTATTTTGGAGGTGGCAATCGATCGCCCGGAAGAGGAAATCGATCGCCTATGGACAGAAACTTTTGCATCAAAATTTACGGGTCAGCGATCGATCGCGAAGAAGTGGCGATCGATCGCCAAAGTCTACTGGAGCTCGGCGATCGATCGCCACTTTATAGCGATCGATCGCCTCAAGGGTTTTTCCGGAAAAAAAATAATGCAGCGATCGATCGCCACATTCAAGGAGATCGATCGCCGAAGAGTCCGAAAATTAGGAAATTAGGTTTACCATGTTTTAAAAGATTGTAACCTATTTTATCAGCCACCAACCCCATAAACTCGAATTATTTTGAGTTCTTAGGCATATTCCGACTTGAGAATAATTAGAGATTTTTAGATTAATTTCTTGAAGTTTCTTCAAGAACAACGAAGAACGGAACGGAATCGACAAGCCGGAATCGTGATTTATATTAGTAATCTTTTCTTTTATTTATTTAATGTTTTCCATTGAATTTTTATTGTTTTAGATTTAATTATGCTAGGCTAAAACCCTTTGATTCTTGGTTGAAGGGATACCTACTTTTGGATTTAAATCTTTTATGAGAATTTGGTTTGATTGTTGAATAGATTTCGATTTCAATTTGTTTCTCAAATTTCGAATTTCATGATTGTTGGTTTGTGTATTAGACCGATCACCTAATATTCAATTGCATAATCGATAGTTGTTAAGAGAAACAACTAAGATCAATAATTAACCGGCTGTAGGTGTTGTTGAATTCTTAGGAAAACTGTTGAGTAATCAATTTTAGCGGGTTGTAGTTTTCATTGATTAGATTTATCGAACTCATTAGTTTTGAAACTATCATGATTTAATCATTAATGGCTGTAGTGGTGATTAGAGGTTGGTAGGGGTTGAATTGAAGTTGCTGTTTTCTCTTTGACTACGCATAAGATGAGTAGGAATTGAATTTCCAATCGATAGATAATGAAAGAATTCGAATGTTTTGATTTGATGATTAAAAGATAATTTTCCAAAAGTACGGTTACCTGGAAACCAAGAAGAATCGCTTCACTCTCATAAGTTAAATCATCTTAGTTAATCTCGTTAATTAGTTTAATTATAGAATTTGCTTAGTAGTAATCATTCATCCTAAAACCCCCTTGTTACTATTCGTTTTGGCACGAAATAATTTACCTTCCCTGTGAGATCGATCCCTACTTCCACTACTACATATTTTTGTCATTACTGAAGAAGGGTTAAGGGCGTACACGATAAGCGTACCAGTACACGAATAATATCTCCTAGTACGATCAAGATCTCAGAGGCAGCGCATCGTACAAGGGTGCAGTATTGTGGTGGTCCCCCTCTCTGGGACCCTGAATTAGTTGCACGGTCAAGGTTGTCCCCAAGGCCCCTGCAAGCGTTATAGGTTTTTGCTTCTCTCTCATCATCGCAGAGGTTTTGTAGCAAAAGGAGGACAACTAATTCAGCCATTTTTTCTCCAGAATTTTCTTATTCCCTTTATCTTGTATTGACTGATCGTGGGGAGGGGCTCCGTCGGAGAGAACCTTCTTCAGCTCCCTCAAAAAATGTTTTCTTTCAGGACAACACATCCTAAGGTAGGGAAAAGCTATTGTCATCTGTGAAGACACCTTACCAAAACTTCCAGTATATATATATATATATAT